>KQ758850.1:16096581-16118996 GCA_001462505.1 Aurantiochytrium sp. T66 | reverse complement strand
GGGGTCCCGACGTCGACGAAGTGGACCCCGGCGGCGGCGGCGGCGGCGAGGAGCGCGGCGAGCGCGGCGGCCCGCGCGAAGGCGCGAAGGCCGCGAGCCCCAGGGCCGCGCGGCACGAGCGCGGGAGGACCTCGCCCGCCGCCAACGCCGCCCAGGCGCGCGGAAGCGCCGGCCGGAAGGGGACCGCCAGAGAAGGCGCGAACGAGGAAGACGAGGTCACGAGCGACGAGGCCAGCCCCGCGGAAAACGACGACGAGACCCCAGCGGCCCGGCGGACGACGAGGAAGTCCAAGCGGGCGCTCTCGGGCAACGGGGCCGCGCCGGCGCCAAGGCTGCTGGCGTACGAATCCGAAGACTCGCTCCCCGCGACCTTCTGGAACCGGCGCACCCGCGCCAAGGTGAAACAGGAGGCCGCGCCGGCGGCGGTCTCGACGCCGGGCTCTGCGCGCAGCGCGAGGAAGACGGCACGGGACATGGAGCTCGCGCGCCGGTCCAAGCAGGAAAGTAGCGACGACGATGACGACGACAGCGACGGCGACGATGAGTTCCGCGGCCGGAGGAAAAGTCCGAGGCCGCGCTCCCCATTGCTGATACACGGGGCGTCGGCTGGCCGCCGCGGGCGCGCTTCGCTCACCAGGAAGCGCTCAAGAAGCTCCGACGAGGAGAGCGAACATTTCGCGGAGGATGACGACGAAGATCTTGGGGGCCGTGGCAATGCCAACGCCGACGACCAGGACGAGGATGAAGGCAATGAGGACGAGGCCCGCCTGTCACGCCGCAGAGCACGGCAGAGCGGCAGCGCACAACGTCGCGCGGCGAGTTCTGAGGACTCGTCGCCTCCACCAGAGCCACGCATCACCACAAGCTGGCCAAGCTTTCAATCGGCCATCGTCACGCCTGGTGCTTCGTGCGGCCGACTGTCGATGAGGCGCGAGAAACAAGATCCTGTCATAGTCGACCCGCAGCTTTTCCAGATCCAACGAGGCAAGGGAGGCGGCAAGCCTCGGGGCAGGCCGCAGGGCAAGGGGGGCGCCACCACCAGCAGCAGCGGCAGCAAGGCGAGCCCTAAGTCTAGCGCCAAGACGAGCGCCGGCGCCAGCGTCAGCGCCGGCGCTAGCGTCAGCGCCGGCGCCGCGAGCGCCAGTGCCAGCGCCAACGCCAGAGCCAGCACCAGCACCAGCGCCAGCGCCAGCGCTAGTGCAAAGGGAAGAGGCAGGGGAAGGCCCATAGGCAGACCCAGGGGCAGGCCCCGGGGCAGGCCCCGGGGCAGAGGACGGTCTTTGCAGACCTACACCGCAAACGAGCAGAACCTCCCTGGCTCTCTGCCGAGCGGGCAGTCCAGCAGATCAAAAATGAGCGATGCTAGCGACAGTAGTAGCAGCGCATCAAGCGGCAGCGGCAGCGACAGCGATAGCGGCAACGGAAGCGACCACGATAATGGCGGCTCTACGTCGGCCGCCCCCCGTGTCCACTTGGGCTTCGTGACGCAGCCTGCTCAAAGCGGTGCTGCGTCGGCGGAAGAAAACAGCAATGAGGACCTCATGAACGGCGTGGTCCTGTTCTACGGCGACTCCATCACTTGGGGAATGGCGCACAACTACACGGGCCGGTACGAGAAAACCTGGCCGCGCCTGCTCGCCAAGCGTCTTGAAGACTACAGGCTTACCGTGGTGGAGTCTGCGCTGTGCAGTCGGACGACAGCATTTGACGACGACGGCAATGCCGAGTGGCTCACCGGGGCGCGGCCCCACGACTTTAACGGCCTCGATCACTTCGTGCCCGAGTTCGTCAGCGCCTGTCCAAAATGGCTTGTGGTTCTTCTCGGCACGAACGACCTGCGCACAGTCATCCGCAAGCGAGTGAAGGCGCGGACACGGCTTGATGCCCGGCAGGTCGCCAAGAGCTGCGCGCGCGTGCCGTTGAAGGCGCGCGAGGTTCACGCGGGCAATCCCCTTTTTCAAGGCCCGCTGAGGATCATCGTGGTGTGCCCTCCGCAGGTGAATCTGAATGCGCTCGCTCGCGAGCTCGGCTACGACGAGTCCTCGGCGCATATTGCCCAGGAATTTTCTCGCGCCTACAAGCAAATGTGCACCGAGTATGGCTTCCTCTACGCAGAGGCGCCCGTGGACATGTCAGGCTCGGTTGACGGTATTCATGTTACCGAAGACGCCAATGTGCTCTACGCGGACGCGGTATGGTCCATTTTCGAGGACCAGCTCGGCCCCCCGCCTGAGGTACCTCCGCCGATCCCCCTCGACGAGCACTCGCTGATTCAAGGCGCAATAGCCGCACCGCCCCTGGCCGCGACGGTTGCCGCAGTCGCGGTGGCAGCCGCGGCGGCGACGGCTGAAATGCCTTCAGCCAAGCGCAAGCGCAAGCGCAAGAACTCGCGCGATGGTGGTCCTGTAACAGTCCCAGACGACCTAGGGTCGACGAATGGCCCATCGACACTGGCCGAGTCCGCGAAGCCTGTCGCACACGAGCACGCCATAACTGATCAGGTCGCCGCAGATGTGGCCCCGACGCCTCAAGTACCGATGGCACCGCTGCCATCTTCTTCGTCTTCTTCTTCGTCTTCGTCCTCGTCGTCGTCGTCGTCGTTGTCATCCTCCTCGACTTCTGCGCTTCCGCTAAAAAGGACCCCACCTCCTCCACAGGCCTATTCGACTAACACCCCGCGCATGATCTTCGTGCCGACCATTAGGCCTCCTCCCGAGCTCTCGAGCAAGGACCTCCTCAGGAAGTTTTCGGCCAAAGGTGAGCTCGTCCCCATCGTAGGCATTAGCAGGCAGGACATGCAGAGACGCGCTGAGCGCGAAGTTCTCCTGATGGACGTCATGAGTCGCATGTTTGCAGTGATGTCGCCGGCTGACGCGACAGATATCGTCACGATCACGCTATCCGCGCAGGGCACGCTCTGGGCTGATGCTGAGCTCGTCCTGCGTTCTGTAGTCGACCGCGTCCGATCACTGGCGGGCAATGAACTCGCAATGCAGCTCTCCGTGGCGATTGGCCTCGATCAGCCACAGAATCTGCCGGCCGCATTCGCGACGTGAGGCAAGCATGCAAGTCGCGCTGCATCAAGGCGCTACGTACTATCTAAAAAATGGTGATTATTTCCATTTGCCGAGTACCCTTCTCACTGGCTGTCTTGTTTTCTAAATCATGGGGCCACAGGAATCGCCGTGACCGGATTCTGGGCTTCGACAAAGGCGCGCATCAGCTTGTTCTTGGCATATATGAGCCTTCGGGCATGGTCCTTGGCCCGAAGCCTCTCATTGACGCTGTTGCGCGCCGCGAGACGCACACGCTCGGCCTCTGCGCGAGTGATGCGCTCGGCCTCGGCAATGCGCATTCGCTCTTCTTGCACGCGCGCTCGCGCGCGGCAGATTTGCGCCTGGATCTCCTTGCGCTTGGCCTCGCGCTCAAGCTTGGACCCTTGGGACCCGACGCTCTGCGGTCGTTGCTCGCAGCGCACGCTCGGAGAGAATGCTGCTGGGTTTTCGATGCTCTTGGGAGGCCACGCGCGCGATGGCTGGGACTCTTCGCGGCGACGGCGCTCCTGCGGGGCGTCCTGGTGCGGTTCCTTCTGCGGCGGGCGCTCCGGAGGCGCGCTGGGCCTCGAGGGTTTGCTGGTCGCCTCGCGACTCCGTGCCGCAGAGCTGTGTGTACATTTGGGCAGCGGGAGCTGCTGCGGCGCGCGGGTCGAGAGCCCTTTTAGAGGAGCGATCTTCGTCGTGCGCCGCTGGATGATCACCGGCGCCGCAGGGCTGCCGGCGCCTTCGTGCCGGGGCTTCGCTGGTCTGCTTGCTGGCGCAGGCGACGGGACATTGCGTCGCGAGGGGCGAGCGTTCTCGCTGGTGCGCCACGCGACGGCCCCACGATCGTTGATCACGACGGCGGCGTCGTCGGCCGAGGAGGGCCGGGCGCGCTCGAGCTGGCGCTGCGCTCTCTTCTTGCGAGCGTGGGCCGCCGATTTAATCTTCACGGTGTGGTGCGACTTTTGCGCAATGGTGCGTTGAAGCTTGACGATGCGCTGCTTGCGCGTCTCGTACTTGGGCGTGCGCGGAAGCGCCAGCTTGATCGAGTACGCCGCGAAGGCCGCCTGCATGGTCTGCGCGACGCCGTCGAAGCCACTATTATCGCCCGACTGCCTCTGCGTCGGCCACGTCTCGCTGTGCGGCATTCCCCGCTCCCTCTCTGCGAGCAGGTCTGCGTCGGGACGGGCTCCCGCGATGGTCTGCTGGTGATGCTCCGGCATCTTGGCGAGTCCCAGCGCGTCGTCGGCGCCGCCGCCGGGCGCTTCGGCCTGGCTTCGGGCTGGCTGGCCCCGCCCGCGGCCGAGGCTGGCCGGCGAGGTGTCTCCTCGCAGAAGGGGTCTGCAGGCCCGCGCGAGCGAGCGTCGGCGGTCCTCCCGCGCGAGTCCAGCCCACGGCGAGCAGGCTAGTTAGTGCTCGACGTCTCGAGATGGTCCACGATGCCGGGGTTGTACGGAGGGACCGCGTAGGATACTCCTAGGCGGTTCCTAGGATTATCGTAAGTCCCAAGTCGCGAGAACTGGACGTCCGCGC
Source organism: Aurantiochytrium sp. T66 (assembly GCA_001462505.1). Taxonomy (NCBI): domain Eukaryota; class Bigyra; order Thraustochytrida; family Thraustochytriidae; genus Aurantiochytrium; species Aurantiochytrium sp. T66. The sequence goes on along the minus strand of KQ758850.1, from coordinate 16,114,425 downwards.
TTCGTTTTGGCGCACACCTACCTACCTCGAGCGGCATCGCGGCAGCATCGCCCGGCTGCGCTGCGCGTGCAAGCGGCGCAGCGGCCGCCGGCACATGGAGCGGGCACGGCTCGGCTCGGCTCGGCGTCGAAGCTCGCAAACAGGCGTGGAAGTAGTGAGAAATAGGCTGGCTAGCTGCAGACTAGAAAGGCTAAGAAATGTGATCAGGTGCTGCGAAATGGACGACCCGCGAGTGGGACTTCGCTGTGCATTTAGTCGAAAGCATCCCTGGCAATGGATTCAGGAAGATCGTTTGGCTGGCAATCTGTCGAAGGCCAGGGCATTTGGTGAAAGGACAAGCAGGACTTGGGCGCGTAAATCTAGCGCTGCAGACTCTGACGACAGGTGCGCAAACCGCTGCCGCTGCGATCATAGGCCCAAGCGTAGGTCTAGCTTTTAGAATTGATGAGTAGAGCCTATTTGTTTTCCTTTCATATTTACGGAGCACAAACTCGCCCGGTCGGCGGTCACGAGAGAGCTCTAGCAAGTTCGCGGCTGCATCGAATCTCTGATTCTCAAAAGAAAATTCATGCAAGCTACATACTGTGTTGGCGCCCCGCAAAATCCCGGTTAAATTCGGTCGACTACCCGGAGAGAATGTTGACGGCGACCTCTTCGCCGCTGCGCTCATTGCTGATATCGCACGTGCAGAGCGGCGACTGGCAGCAGTTGTCCTGGCACTTCTTGCTTTTGCAACTGCCGTTCTCCTTCTGATTGCAGGCGTTGCAACCCGAAGACGAACCTTTACCATTAATGTTCCAGCACTGAGCCGTGGAGGTCTTCTTGTCGTTCATGCAGCCGTAGGCCTGGCCCTTGTACTTGGGGCACCACACGCATCTGCGACGCAGGTTAGCAATTGGATCCCTCGAAGACGGGAAAAAGGGGAACTTACCCGTAGAAGTCGTTCGTCTTGGCCGCACAGCCCTTCGGCGTGTTGTCGAGAGGATTACTGCACGGGGATTTGTAGCAGCCTGGGGCATTGATGCCGCGAAGGGCCAGGTTCTGTTCGCGCGTGTACCAGACGCAGCGGCCGCCCGTGTTCTGAATCGTGCAGAGGCCGTTGTTGATTCTGCAAGAAGGCAAGCCGCGCGTTAGCGACGCAAAGCGTATGGGCGCGCGCAGTTTGTGTGGAAAACTTACCGGTAGCAAGGGTTCCTGCGCGCGCGAGAGCATTCAGAGGGATCGCCGGGACGCCACAAGTGTGCAGAAATGCAGGGGAGCGACGATCACGAAAAAAAGGTCAGACAACATGTTGCTATTCTCGAGGTCGGGCCCTCGGCTTCGCGAGCAACTTACGCCATGCAGAGGTCTTGTCCGAGCAAATGCCACCACGTGCACTCGGGCCGCGCAGAGCAGGCCTCATAACTTTGCATCTCGGTCGCGGAGCAATCATAGTCGGACTGCCCCTTGACCTCTTGCTCGTTCAGGCAATTCGAAAAAACGGGCAAGATGTCCTGATTGTAGATGTACGTGCAGATTTCCGGCGCATCTTTGGGCTTCAGTCTCTTGAGGCTGCGCAGATGCTGTCCCTGCGTCGCAGTCACCATCAGCGTCGCGAATGCCGCGAGCGCCAAGAGGGTCCTCATCGCTTGCGCCATTGTATGCTTTTTATATGCTCGCTAGCGCGTCTTCTGGGCGACTTGCACGCTGAGGCCGAGCGAGACTGTCTGATTGAGATGTAAGGGTCGTGCGTTTGGGGTTTTGCTGCTGAGCGAAGCAATGCGTGGGACAGATGGGACGCATCTGAGCTTTTCCACATTTCTCGGCTCTCAAACGCGCTGCTTGAACCTGGGCCGTGGGGTGCACTTTGCTCAAGCTCGTGTCTCCAAACAAGCGTAACGAAGGTCCTGTGCAGGTCTAGGGGCGAGGGAAGCTTTCAGGGATGCATGCATGCAACGTGGCGCGTCCCCGGCCAGACCGAACGTCGGCCGAATTGCGCCTCTCCTGCTGGCTGTTGGCCTGAGCTCTCTCTGGACCTCGGCCGATCGGCGGTTGGCGTCATTTCACGATGTAGCTCGCGCTGACTGTCGGATCGGTCTGTTGCTGCTTCGAGCCTGCGCGGGCCTGGGAGCACGCGGCGCCGCACCTCTCAGAATTCCAAGGTGCTTTCTAGATGTCGAAATTGCGCCACAGAGACCGCCTCGCTGACGCTGCGAAGACGTTGCAAGACGTCGCGTACCGGGAGAAGGCAAGACGCCAAGCACGCTTGTGTCTGGCGAAAAAGTGGCAAGCGAAAAGGGCTCGCCAACGGGCTCGCCATTTTCTGGGCAGGTCTCGTCGCTTATCACCCATCATGCAATCGCGAGCATTCTCGCAACCGCATTCGCTGCGCAAGAGGGTCGACGCGAGGGCCCGCGGATAAAGCAAGCGGGCGAAAGTTGTCGCAGCATCGTGGCTGGCTGATGCGAAAGGAAGGATATAACCAAGGTGGCCGGCCACCCGCGACCGTTGCAAAGTATTATTGCATTTCGCTTGCCGGGAATCACGCGGGGACGCGCAGCTGAGCGCGGCGCGCGTATGCGTGTCCCATCAGAGACGGACTCGCTCGACGACGGCCCTAGTTTTCGCCTCTGGGCGCGGCGTGCACCCTGTTCCTAGATCACCTGGTCGAATGCTTTTTCGCAGCATTGACCCACCCCCACGCATGCCGACAGCCATCAATACGTTGCTATGGCTCCGAGTCGCGCACTGGCGGATAAATAGGCAAGAGCATGGGCACATACAACATAGCTACACAATCAGGCGGGACAAGGACACGACCCAGAGCACTGGGTCAGCGCTGCGCAGGCGCCATCCCCAGCTCCATGGCTGTCGACAACCAGAAGCGCCCTATTGGCGCGCATTTTGCGGTGCAGCACTGCGTCGAGCAGGACTCTGAGACGGTGAAATTGCGCACCATGGCTCTCAGGTCTTGGGCGCTGGTTACCTCGCCGGTGGGCGCCAGATAGTTCGTCGAAATGTCGGGACCAAGGTCCACGATAAGCCCGGCTGCGGCGGCCTGCTTTGCGAAAACTTTGCGCCCGACGTTGTAGAGCTCGATGTCAAACTGATTCACGGCATGCCACCACCGGGCAAAGTCCAGCAGGCGCGGCGTCTTGGCAGACTCTTGCTCGATGCGCTCGAGCACGGTGAGGCCGCTGTGGTGCGTGCCGTGGTGCTCGGTGAAGAAGTCGCTGCTCTGGCCCCTCCACTGAAGCAGGTCGTGGAAGAGCGAGATGGTCTCCTGAAAGTGCTCGATGATGCCGACGACGGCAAAGTCGTTTTCGAGTCGATGCCGCGCAATTTCGAAGTGCTCGTCCGCGAGCTGGCCAAAAGGTATCGCTGCGCAGGCCGGGCCGCAGACCGCCCGGGTTTGCCAGTTGTCCGGCGTGTTGAGCGCAAAGTACTGGCGCGCAGCGCTAGCGACCTGCATGTCAGAGTCCATGTTGCGAATCATCTTGAGGGTCGGCATGCCCTCGCTGAAGCGTCCGCGACGGACAATGAGGCCACCGGCGGAACTCTTGGCCTGCCGCAAGATCTGGTCAAAGGCCATGTGGAAGTGCGACTCCGTCCGGGCGAGCGGATTGCGCAGCATGGTAATGTACACAAAGTCAGGCCGCGCCGGCAGCCGCGCCGGGAGGTACCACTCGCTGGCGATAAAGGTCAAGTGCCGCCTCTTGTCCTTGTGGTACTTGTCGACGACGGCCTCAAAGTCCTCAGGAGATCCATTGGAGAACTTGATGCGGTCTGGGCCGCCCAAAACGTTGCAGTTCGTCTCGCGTACCGCACGTTCCTGCTTGCACGCCAAGTTGCACATGGTCGTGCCGCCGCTCTTGTGGACATGTAGGAAGACGGCCACGAAGCCTCGAGCGAAGATGCCCCGCCGCGCAGGAGAAGATGGCGCTTCTGCGATCAGTTCCTCAGCTTGCTCCGCCTTCGGAAGGTCGGGATCCTCCAGGGTGGGAGCGTGGGTCTGCGCGCGGGTCGCGCCGCCGGCGGGTTCGCGCGCGGCCTCGTTCGTGGGGGCGCTCTCGGGCGCGGTGACCGCGTTGACCTCCCCGGGCCCGAGTCGCGCCGCGAGTCCCGCTCGGTTCGCGAGCAGCGCGACGATCGCGAGCGAGACGGCGAGGGCGCCGACGAGCGTGGACCTCGTGACGCGCGTCCACGAGCGTCGTCGCGGCGGGCGTCCTCCGCGGGCGGCGCGGCGCGCCATCATCAGCTCGCCGCCGCAATCCTCATGATCTTGACCCACCGCCATGACGACCCCGCCGCGCAGCTGCTGCGCGCGGCGCGGGCCGCCGGGGCCGGGGCGTGCTCGCGGTCGGCCCGAGGAGCGCGGCCGGCGCGCATGCTCGGCGGAGACGCGGCGCCGTCGGTGCGGCAGGGGCGCCTTGAGATTGTCGTCTGGGGACGCCTTCGTTGTGTCGCAAACGTCGAAAACCGCCTTCGACGACGACGACTCGGAGCGCCAATCAACAACGCTACGCTCCTCGAGGCTCGCCTCGATCAAGACCCTGCGCAGACCTCGCTCGCGGCCTTTGCTTAGGCCACCTCGCGATTAATGAAATCGGGCTGGGTCATAGCTGCCTAGAATTGGCAGCAAGATCAATCAATTCTTGGTCGAATACACATGGGAAAGACTGGGTCCAACTTGCCGACCGCCACGAACTTCGATCACGCGCTGGCAGAAGAGCGAGAGTCGGCCAGCATGATCGCTTCCTCAGCAGACTGTTCATTGAAGCAACATCGGCTCTTGGTCACGAATGACGTCGTGGATGGGGTCAGAGACTGCCTCTCGATTCTTTTGCTCAAAGCCGAGGTCGCCCATTCTAGGCGGTGTTGACGCTGTGTGAGGTGAGCTCCCGCGTTTCAAGGACCTCTAGTCTCGGGACGAAACGCTGCTGCTCGGCATAAATATGCGGCGCGCCGCCAATTCTCTCCCAGATTAACGAGCAGGTCTACCCGGGAGAGACCTGCTAACAGCGAGCGGGGAGAGCCAAGCCTGGCGCAATCAGCACCAGCGAGAGCGGGGAGGGACCATGTGTGTCTTGATGGCGGTCGCGTACCAGTACCAGCCGATAGGCCCACACTGCTCGGTGCAGCATTGGGTCTTACAGTCCGCGGCGTACTCCTTGAGCATGGCCTTGAGTTCGGAAGAGGGCGTCACAAATCCGTCCGGAGAGACAAAGTCGATCTCGACATCGGGACCCATGTCAACCTGGATGCCGGCAGCCGTGGCATGCCGCTTGAAGATCGACCGCGCCAGGTTGTAGAGCTCGATGTCATATTGATTTGTTGCGTGGAACCACTTGGCAAACTCCAAGAGGTGTGGGCGCTGCGCGGACTCCTGCTCGACGCGCTGCAAAACGGTGAGGCCGCCGTGCGTCGTGCCCTTGTGCTTTTCGAGGTCTTCCTCGAGATTTCGCTGCCACTGGAGACGTCTGTGCACCATTGTGATGGACTCTCGAAACTTTTCGAGAATACCTACAATCTCATACATATTTTCGAGACGCCTCTTCGCGAGGGCGAGGTGCTCGGGCGTGAGATGGCCGTAAGGAACCTCGGCGCAGGTCGGGCCGCAAAAGACGCGCGTTTGCCAGTTATCTGGCGTGGTCTGTACAAAGTAGAGCCGCGTGCGGGCCGCAATCTCGAGGTCCTTGCTCGCTTCGCGGATGTCCTTGAGCGTGGGCAGCCCAGGCGCGAACTTGCACTTCCATTTCGACTTTGGCAGAGAGAGCTTGGTGTGGGCCTGGTCTATGGACATGGCGTAGTGCGACTCGGTCCTGGCCAGCGGGTTGCGCAGCATGGTCATGTGGATAACGTCGTCGCGCTCCGGAAATGCCTCGGGAAGCATCCACTCGTTCGCCACAAAGGTGATCTTGGCGTCGATGATCTTGTCGACCGTATCATTGACATGGGTCTCGTTGCCAACGATCAGACCCGTGCGCAGCTCGGTGTCTTTGGGGTTGCAGTTCCCGCCGCCGGCCTCTTCGCCATTGTAGCGCGCGAGGAAGCACACCGTCGACCCGCCGGCCTTGTGCACGTGGGTGAAGATCACCAGTTCGCCCCGGGTCTGCGGCGTGGCGTCCTCCTGCCGCACGAGCTCGAGCTTCGGCTCGCCTCTGATGGTCTGCGAGGGGCTCCCCGTGGTCTTCTCGGTGGCCGGGACCCCGGTGACGACGACGGTCGCGAAGACCTCGTTATCGCCCGCGGCCCTGGGGTTGTTGTAGTACGCCGCGTGCGGCCAGAGGTCCGTCGAGACGAGGAGCGAGGCCGTGACCAGGAGGGCCACGACGGCGATGACGGTGTTGGCGAGCGTGCTCCGCGACGCCGCCGCCGGCGCGCTCGGGCTGCCCCGGGCCATGGCGCTGCGCGCGCTGCGCGGCGGGGCGGGCGTCCACGCCGGCGGTCCGAAGACGCGACGCGACGCGACGCGCGAGCGGGCGAGGACGCCACGTACTTTGGAGTCACGACGCCGATGCGATCGTCACGACGCCGATGCGATCGTCACGCCGATCTCCGGGCGCGCGCGCGAGCGTGCCGCGCTGCGCGCAGGCAGGCAGGCAGGCAAGGCCGCAGGGACGGGGCGCTCGCGCGCTCCGCGACCGGCGAGGCGCGAGCGAGCTACCGCGCGTGGACGAACGATGGATGGATGGATGGATGGATCGATGGATCGATGAGATTGGACGATGTGGACGGACGGGAAATGGACCCAAAGCTCGAGGTCGCCGAGCTTGTCCCCGAGCCCGAGCCTGGGAACCGGGGCGATCTCCCGGGGAGAAGAGCGGGCCTCGCAAGGGTCCCAGCGGGAGCGAGCGGCGGAGCGCGATGCGAGTGGCCGGCCGGCCGGCCGGGCAGGCAGGAGTCACGAGGGCCGGCGTGGAGGGCCTCTGCTTTTTAATATATATATAATTCGGGCCAATCAATTCGGGCACTCTTGCACTTGTTTGCCACCCGGAATTGGGCGGCTAGCGAAAAGCCTACCCACACCGAAACGGTTCAAATATATTTTATATTTCTAAAGAAAAGAAAAATAAATGTTTTTGAAACTGAACAGAGCGTGATTTTACCGGTCACCACGCTCGACGCCGACGCCGCCGAGGCCCGCGACGGGCGAGATGACGGACGAGACCGCCCCGGCCGCCGGAGTCGCTGGCGGCCGGAGAGGAGGGGAGTGGCCCGGAACGTAGAAATATTTGGTTTTGGGAGTGCGTTGGAAGGTTTGCAAGCCATGAAATGAAAGGATTCGGTGTCACGAGCGGGCAGCACCTCAATGAAGGGAGTCGACGAAGATGGGTCACGTGCACGTCGCGGTGGCAAAAGATACCGCGGGCAACAGTGACGTGACGCGCGAATGACGAAATGATAGCATCTATCGATTCATTATGCTGTCAAAACAACGGGCAATTTGAGACATTGTGGATGGATGGAGGGCGCGTGCGGCGATACCCCGTCATGATACCAATTACGCCAACCATCTCACGGCCCATGGCAAAAGCAACAGCAGGAATTTGATAAATGAAGGGGGAGGGAAGGCTGACAGTCTTGAAGTCTGTCACTACGAACACCAGCTGGAATGCTCAGGAATCATGCCGACCAAGATGGCGGTCCTGTACCAGTACTTGCCGATAGGTCCGCATTGCGCGCCGCAGCATTGAGTCTTGCACGACTGCGCATAGTCTGCCAGCATGGCCTTGAGCTCAGAGGAAGTGGTCGTGCGGTGGTTGACAGAGACGAAGTCAAGATCAACGTCAGGTCCCATGTCAACGTCGATTCCGGCGGCCTCGGCTTGCCTCTTGAAAATGCCTCGCGCAAAGTTGTAGAGCTCAATGTCGTACTGGTTGGTGGCGTGGAACCAGCGCGCAAAGTCCAAAAGGTGCGGGCGATCGGCAGACTCTCGCTCGACGCGCTCCAGCACAGTGAGACCACCGTGGTGCGTTCCCTTGTGTTGTGCGAAGTCCTCTTTTGGGTCTCTCTCCCAATGCAGAACGTCGTGCGCAAGCGTGGCTGTCTCGGGAAACTTCTCTAGGATGCCGACGACATCATAGGTGCTCTCGAGACGTGCCTTGGCGACGGCCAAATGATCGGGCGTGAGATGGCCGAAAGGGATCTTGGCGCAAAAGGGCCCGCAGAACACGCGCGTCTGCCAGTTGTCGGGCGTGGTCTTGGCAAAGTATGTCCGGTCCCGCGCGGCGAGCTCGAGGTCGTCGTGCGCCTTGGTGATCTCCAGGGCCGTGGGCAGACCAGGGGCGAACCTGCACTTGATCACCTCCGGGTCTCCCTCCGTAAGCTTTGAGTGCGCCTGAGACATCGCCATGGCGTAGTGTGACTCCGTTCGGGCGAGCGGATTGCGCAACATGGTCACGTGCACGACGTCATTGCGCTCCGGGAACCTTTTGGGGAGAAACCACTCGCTGGCAATGAAGGTCTTCCCGCTCGCGATGTACTTATCCACCACACCGTTGAACCGTGCGGGGGCGCCATTCGCGATGCCGACGCGATGAACGTGGCTTTTCGGGTTGCAGTTCCCGCCCGGGGCGTTTTCGCCGTTGAAGCGTGCCAGGAAGCAGAACGTCGACCCGCCAGCTTTGTGAACGTGGGTAAAGATCGCGAGCTTTCCTCGCGTCTTGGGCGTCATTCCGCTGGGCTCTAGCCTGGGAACGATCTGGGCCTGGCCGGCCTTGCGCTTGCGCGCAATGATCGCCTGTGCGCGGGCGATTTCGTCCAGGATGATCTGCCTCTCGTCCTCGTCCCCGGCGTTGTCCTCGACGTACCCTGGGTTAGCGGCGGCGTCGTTTGCGGGGTCGGCCTCGCTGCCGTAGGCGACGTCGTCCTCGGTCTCCAGGAGCAGATCGTCCGCGTCAGAGCGCTCGCCGGGCGCATAAAGTGTCGTGGCCCCAAAGTCCACGGTCGTCCAGCACGCGACCATGGTCACCACCGCGATCAGCCCGACGACCAGCAGCGAGGCCGTGCGCCGCGAGACGCCCTCCGCCGCGTTGCCCGGCATCCCCATGGTCTCGTCTCGCCTCGTCACGTCACGCGGGCGTCCTTTTTCGACGGCCCCGCCCCTCGCGCGGCTCGGGCGGCTCGGGCCTCCCCTCCTGGTCCGCGCCGCGCTGCGTCGCGCCGCGCAGGGTCCCGCGGGTCCGTTCCCGGCGCCGCGCCGGTGCCGATGCCGATGCCGCGGCCGCGCTTGCGGCGGGCCGCCCTGCTTCAGGCTGCGAGGCGAGGCGAGGCGATGAGATGCGATGCGAGGCCCTGCGACGCGAGGCCCTGCGCCGCCCTGGGACTGGGCTCCGGCGGGCGGCGAGCGACGCGGGTCTGGGGCCTTCTGCCGGGGGGCCGCGCCGCGGGGAGACGACGCGAGGCGCGGGGCCGACTCGGGCGAGGCGGAGAAGGAGGGAGAAGGAGAAGTCAATGTCAATTTGGTTCTGGCTGGGAGGAAATGGAAATGGACTCTAGCCTAGCTTCAATCAAGTTGGCCACAATGAAAATTGGCCACAATACCCCGAGTACAATCATCAATCAATCACTGGCAATCAATCCTCGTTATTTATCATCACGGTCACGGATCATGATGGAGCCATCATGATGTGGACTCGCGCCAGGTCCCGGGACCGCCGCCAAGGCCGACTGACTTGACTGACTTCACTCCTTCACGCACGACGCTCGCAGTCGCAGTCAAAGCCAAGCCGATCGCCAAGCCAAGCTAAGCCAAGCCAAGCCAAGCCAAGCCAAAGACGTGGTGAGGCTCGTGAGCGGGCGCGGAGTGCAGTCACGCGTGCGTGCGTGCGGCTCTGCGGCGGACCAAAATGGCAGGCAGTGCCAGGCACGCACGCACGCCCGCGCGCGGGAAATAATTTGCGAGGAGACGGGACTCTTTTCATCCACGCCCTACCGCGCCAACCAACCTCTGGCACGTGACTACGTACGTACGTATACGTACGTACGTGCGTGCGTGCGTACACGTGCCAGCGCAATGCGCGGGGGCACGCCGACGGCACGCCCGTCCTGCCACGTTCGTGGCTCGACGTGCTGCGGTGCAGTGAGTGGCGGCGCGACGCTCGCTCGGTCACGGCAGCTCGGCTCTGCGGTGCTTCGCTCGCTGTCCACAGTCCTTTCGCCGCTTTCGAGTCTATACGACGTCTATACCACGTATTACTACGTATTATTCATATCATCGCATGATTCTAATCATTCCGTGATTCGAATTTCATTTCGCGGCGCATGAATGATGATTCCAATCGCAGGATTGGACCTGACTGGACACGAGCCTCGAGATTACGCCTCTCTCGAGTCTCTCCCTCTCAGAAATGAAATACCTACTCTGAGGCTCTGAGTCTCTCGGCTCGACGGAAAAGGCCGACGCGATAAAAAAAGGCGACGGCCGAGCATCCTGAAACTACTGGAACCAGGGTACAGAGTGCGGCTGTCCCCCACGTCTCATCCAATCCAGTCCTGCTTTGTTTGTGCGAGAGCCGACGAGCCTCGGTACGTACGTACGTACTACCATGGTACTGGTAGGCTACTTGCTACTTGATTGCAGTCAATGAAAAACAAGCGTGGCTGACTGACCATGATCATGATCATGATGATCAGACCATCACGCGTATGCGTGGCGCTGGAGGTCGACTGGAGTGTCTGTCACATGTCATGCGAGTGATTTCGGCCTGCGTACGAACCGGGCAAGGTAGTACCAAAATACCACGTACGGCACGTACGTCTTGTACGTACAGTACCACCATGGTACGTACGCTACGTACGTTTACATTCGTAAGTTCTTCGTCCAGATTTGGTGACGAACTTGACCCTCATCAGCCGGTCGGTCGATCGGCGGTCCGTCTGTATACGCATACGTATGTAGTTCAATTTATGACCTATGCACTCCGGTGTCCTTCGCGGGCCCGAACCTCCTCGACCAGGGTTCTCTCCTCGCCGGGGGTTTGTAAAATCATGGGGCCTGAGTCGACGCGAAAGCACTGGTGGCTCCCGGAGACGATGGCCTGCTGCAGCTCTTGCGCTGCGGCACCATCTTCAGAAGTTCGGCGTCGCGGGACCAGTTGAGCCCCATGGGCCCGCATCGCCCCGTGCAACATTGCGTAGCGCAAGTGTTCTCCCGCACGTACGTGGCGAGCATCGCCTTCAGCTCACGAGACGACATGAAGGGCTGCCCTGGCACAATGAAGCTGCGGCGGACGACGGCGCCGAGATCGACCGGGATGCCGCGCGCCTCCGCCTGTGCCTTGAAGAGAACGCGCGCCAAGTTGTAAACCTCAATGTCCAGCTGGTTCGTGGCGTGGTACCACTTGGCAAACTCGATCATGAGCGGCTCGTCCTCCAGGCCCTGCTCGACGCGCTCCAACATCGTCAGCTCCGTCCGGAAGTTGCGCTTCTGCATGCTAAAATCCTTCGCGGCGCTCTTGTTCCAATGCAAATGGTCGTGCATGAGGGTAAGAGTCTCATCAAAGTGCTCGAGAATCCCCACCACGTCAAAGACCGACGAGAGCCGCATCTTTGCCAGCTCGAGATGGTCTTTCGTAAGCTGTCCATAAGGAACCTGGGCGCACGGCGGCCCGCACAAGGCCCGCGTTTGCCAGTTGTCAGGGGTCGTTTGCGCGAAGTAGATGCGTGCCCTGGCGGCCATCTTGGGGTCCTCGTTCTGTGTGCCGAGCTGCCGGTCCGTGGGAATCCCGTTGGCGTACCTGCATCGCCACTTGTACGGGTCGCTCCTCATGCGCTGCTGGGCCTGCTCCATGGCCATGCGGTAGTGCGCTTCCATTCTCGCGAGCGGGTCGCGCAGCATCGTCACGTACGACACCTCGTCTCGGTCAGGCAAGGTGTTCGAGAGCATCCACTCGTTTGCGATAAACGTCAGGCCTCGCTCGTTGATCAGCCGGTCGTAGGCGATATCGAGGCGGTCTGCGCTGCCCTGGGCGACATGCTTAGTCGCCGCGTTGCAATTGCTTCCGTTCGTCGTCTCGCCGTTGAAGTTTGCCGCGTAGCACAGCATGCTTCCGCCCGCCTTGTAGATCCGCAAAAGCACCGTCAATCGGCCGCGCAGGCCTGGCTCGACCACGCTCATGTCCGCGTCGTCGTTCAGATCGAGGTCCACCTCGGCTGCGTCACTCGAGCCTACGCCGAGTTCGAGGTCGCTGTCCATCTCTGGCAAGAAGCCGTTGTCCTTGAACTTTGGTAGCACATCGTTCCCGAAGACCTCGTAGCTGTCGTCCTCGTATCTCAGCACCACATTCTTCTTGGCGATGTTGTCCGTTCTGTCGGGCAGCACGACCTCATCGACGACCACGCTCTTCCCGTGGGCCTTCCTCGGGGTGACACCGTGGTTCAGGAGAACCGCCAGGCCCAGCTTGACCTCTCTCTGCTGCTCCTGGTCATAATCATTCGTGAGGTCCTTGAAGACGATGGGCACCAGGTACGTGACAGTCACCAGGAAGAAGATCCCAAAGACCGTCCACCAGGGCGGAGACCGCTGCATCGCAATCCTTCCGCTCCGCACTGCCTTATGATCAAGCTTTTTGTACAAGCCGCTGCCCGCGACGGCAACCTTGGCAGACGTCGACGCCGGAAACATCGTCTCGCGAACCGGTGAAGCAGGCTAAGTTGTCACGACTTGCTTGTTAACAAGGCGATTTGGGTCTGTCCGTAGACGCGCGGCATGCAGATCCAGTCCCGAGGGGGATTCTTGCTCACAAAAAGATGCAAGGCGATTCCAAAGAATCTCATCAAGCAACAGTACCATACGCCGTACTGTACTGTACGTACGTGTACGTACTGGCGCTGGGGAAGGACTGTCCGGTGGTCCCTTGCTTTGTCCACCCCACGACAGGGGCCTTTTTGCCTGGCGAGTCTCGTCCGTGTCTCATGGCCTTTGACTGACACCCCGTACGTCAATCAATCGGCGGCCCATTGTGCGTTCGGCGCCACGGGACCTGGCACTCTACGTCCGTCTGAACCTGGCCTAGCTCCGCTGGCAGCGTCTCTTGATGAAGATAGCGACGCAGCGGCGCTGGCAGTCTGCTCCGGACTTGCGAACATCGGAACTTGCAAACTTGGTAATTAATAGTGAGGGAGGAGGGTCGAAAAGGGGGTCATTATGGCCGGGCGGGGCCCGCGTGTCCCCGCACATTGAGAGCTCACGGTGCTGGGGATGCGCCACCCGTGCGAGCAGCAGCTCGCGCGCATCCCCATCCCCCGATGTGATCATAACAGCGCGGCGCGAGCCGCGAACTTCGAGTCTCAGGCGGCTTTGGAATGACAAAAATTCTTGTATTTACTTGAAGATTGAAGCCCGCGTGTCCGTTCCAAGGACGAGCGCGGCGGCGGCGGCTCACAACTTGGAGTATTCACTCGTCCACTCATCATCTGTCCGTACTCCGAGTCCGTGTCCGAGCCGTTGTCGCGCGCAAATGCCATGCCATGCCTTCTCGCGCTTAGACCTACCCGCAATGCTTGCGCCAGGGCACCATCTTGAGCATCTCGGCCGTGCGATACCAATAATAGCCGATTGGCCCACACTTCTCCGAGCAGCACTGCGTCGTGCAGCCCTTCTCCTCGACGTAGGCGGCCAGCATGCCCTTGAGCTCCGCCGACGGCGTGGTTCGCTGGTTTGGCGAAACAAAGTCGAGCTGGACGTCCGGACCAAGGTCGACGCTGATCCCGCGGCTCGCAGCTTGAGCTTTAAAGAGCGTGCGGCCGTAGTTGTACAGCTCGATGTCGAGCTGATTCGTCGCGTGGAACCACTTGGCGAACTCGAGCAACTCCGGTTGGCCCGCAGATCTTTCCTCGATGCGCTGCAGCACGGTTAGGCCGCTGTGGTTCGTGCCCTTGTGCGTGCCAAACTCTACCGCCGCGTCCTTCTTCCACTGCAAGTGGTCGTGCATGAGCATCATGGTCTCCGGGAAGTGCTCCAGGATGCGACGACGTCAAAAGTCTTCGCGAAGACGCTGCTTGGCTATGGCGAGGTGCTCCTTGGTAAGATGGCCGTAGGGGACCGGGACGCATGCGGGCCCGCAGACGGCGCGCGTTTGCCAATTGTCCGGCGTGGTCTGGACAAAGTACGTGCGCGCGGCGGCAGCGACGTCGAGATTCTCATTTTGAGAGTCAATCTGGTCCGGCGTGGGAACACCTTCAGCAAATTTGCATTGCCACGTCTTAAGATCGTGCTTCAGACGTGACTTCGCTTGCTGCATAGCCATAGCGTAGTGCGATTCAGTCCTGGCGAGCGGGTTGCGTAGGATCGTCAAATACGTCACGTTTTCGCGCTTCGGTAGCGTGTCCGTGATCATCCATTCGTCGGCGACAAAGGTGAGGTGGCTCTTTTTGACGAATCTTTCGAGGATATTGTTCACGCGTTCCTCGGTGCCTTGCGCAAAGTTCAGGCGCGAATAGCGTCCGGCCGCATTGCAGTTCCCGCCGTATGACCTTTCGTGGTTGAAGCGGGCCACGTAGCACATGGTCGATCCTCCGGCCTTGTGAATGTGGAGAAAGAATGCAAACTTTTTCCGATGCCTTGGCCCCAGAGGAGATTCTTCCGCGTCGGTTGTGGTCTGCACAGCGAGCTCGTCACTTTGGAGGAGAGGCTCGTCACTTTGCAGGAGCGGCTCGTCATCTTGCAGGGGGTTTTCCTCGTTGCTTTGCCAAATTTCGACTGGCAGCTCAAGATCCGTATCTTCCTCGTAGTAGGCTTCGACATGCTCGGCGGCGCGGTACGACATGGGATAGCCGCGGATGCGCCCGCTGTCCGCGGACGTGTAGCTCGACGTGTGCTCGGCAATCATGACGATTGCGATCATGATGGCCAGACAAATTGCTGTGAAGGAGAGCTGAAATATGGAGAACGCCATCCTGGCGTCTCCCTGGGCTCGCTGCTTGTCACGCGGCCCGAACTCAAAGCTCGCTTCGATGGATTTGGGATTTCGACCTGGGCAAACGATAACCCGGTGAGCGGTGCGCGCGAGATGGAGCAGACGTCACCGTACGCTCGGCACTCTCTTCGGCGGCAAGAGAAAGGACAGCGCGAGACCATTCAAGTCTGCCTTTGCCCACAAGCTGATGCGCCCATGCGGGAACCCGAGACGACGATCGCATTGAGAGATCCGAATTACTGCTGGCAGGGGGCGGCGCCCTGCAGACGCCCTAGAACTGCTAGGGTCGCTGGTATAAGAGCTCATGAAAAGAGCGCAAACAAGCCACCTCCGTGGCCCGCTATCTAGATTCGTGCCCACGCCAGGTCCAAATAAGCCACCTCAAATGATCGGACTCGCTTCCAAGCTCGGGCCGTTTGATCAGAATTCGAGAGGTGCGAGGCGCAAATAGCGCCCATGGGTGCACGGTGGCACATACATGCACTGATCCACTCACAAGGCCCAGATATCAAAAAGATTCTGTTTGTCCGACTGAGGGTGGCCTGATGTCTTCGCGAACCACGCGGAAATTTACCGAGAGTCTTGCGTGCCACGCAAATAGTACGTAGCAGGATGCAAGCACCATGGTACGTACGTACGTACTCTAGAGAAAGCAGCAGTGCCCGGGCTCTTTGCTCTGAGACTTTCGTTTTCGAACTTGAAAATAATCTTGCGCTTACAGGGACCACTTTGCTATCTCGCCGGTTTACGAAGGCCAGAAATTCGGTCAGCACCGGCCTTGGGGCAGCATTCCGAGCCCAAGGGCCGTGGATCGCCAAAATCTGCCAATGGGAGCACATCTTGCTGAACAACATTGCGTCGAGCACTTTTGGGAGGCCGTGTAAGTGCTTAGCATGATCTGCAGGTCTTCCGCGTTCGTCACGTCGCCTTTTGGTGTCACGAAGTCCGCGGAAAGGTCGGGCCCCATGTCGACGTCGAGACCAGCCGCAGCGGCCTGCTTCTGGAACGCTTTGCGGCCAGTGTTGTACAGCTTGATGTCGTATTGGTTGACGGCGTGCCACCACCGGGCAAAGCTCAGCAGGCGCGGGGACTCAGCAGAATTGCTTTCAATCTTCTCGAGGACAGAGAGACCGCTGTGATTCGTGCCGTGGTGCTCGGCAAAGAATTCGCTGCTGTTGCCGCTCCACTTGAGCATGTCGTGAAAAAGCGTGACCGTCTCCTGGAAGTGCTCGATGATGCCGACGACGCTGAAATCTTCCTCGAGGCGACGCCGTGCAATCTCGAAGTGTTCGTCCGTGAGCTGGCCAAAGGACACGCCTGCGCAAGCCGGACCGCAGACCGCGCGCGTCTGCCAGTTGTCCGGCGTGTGAAGCGCAAAGACCTCGCGCGTGGCGCTCGCAATATCCAAATCCTTGTCGACGCGGCGGAGGATCGACGACGTGGTCGGGAACTTGCTGTTGAACCTGCACTTGGCCTTCTTGGGCGAGTTCTTCACCAGCTTGGCACCTTGCCCGAAGGCCATGTGGAAGTGTGACTCCATCCGCGCGAGAGGGTTTCGCAACATCGTGATGTACTTGATGTCGGGCCTGTCAGGGAGCTTTTCCGGAAGGACCCATTCGCTCGCGAAGAAGGTCAGGTTGTCCTCTTTGCGAAACTTGTCGACGACGGCCTCGAACTCTTGCGGGGTACCATTACACAGCTTGAGGCGGTCCTCGCGGTTGTCCACGTTGCAGTTGGCGTCGGGAAATGGACGTTCCTTCTTGCGCGCCATGGCACACATGGTCGTGCCGCCACCCTTGTGAATGTGGAGAAAGACGGCCACGAACCCACGCGTTTCTACGGTTCCGAGATCTTTCTTGGAGTCAAAGGTCACCTCTTTCTTCCCGTCAGAATGGGAGTCATAGACGTCAGAGTCCACATCGGGGTCCTCGCCGTTGTCTGAAGACACAGGAGCCGCATGCGTTTCACTCGCAGGATCCTCGACTTCTTCGAGGTCCGGCAGTTCCCACGCTCTTTGGAGTGACGGCTCGCGCAAATACACCAAGGATCCTTGAGAAGCGAGCGCGACTGATTCTAGTCTTGCAAGACGCTGCCAGGACACGAACTCGCTCGCGAAGATGCCTCCTACGAGCATCAATGTGCCGGCGGCTCGGAGCACTCCACGCGCGCGTCGCTTGCCATCCTTGACGTGCGCTTTCGTCTTCATCGCGAATGGCCTTCGGAGACTAGATGCAGACGAGCGTCTCCGCCTTGCGTGCGCTTGTCTCCTTGGCGATCTACAGGATTTGCCATGCCATCGGACTTTCACTTCCGCGAGCGACGCTGTTCGTTTGCTTGCTCGCTTTCTCGCTGCTCTATCGAGTACAGCTCGCCAAATCTGCACCTCCCCCCGCCCGAGATTATTTTGACCCCATCGGAAGAAAGTCCGTCTCAAGATTGCTTCGTCCCCATCGCATATCCCGCCGACATCCTGCCACCAGCCTGGGTTCTGGCGTTTTCTGGCGTGGATCCTCGCGCCACGCGCTGCTCATTTGTGCGGGCCAGGGGGGCCGCGCTCTGGCCCCACTTCCGAACGTACGAGCACCTAAAGCCGGGTGTTGCCACGTTCGTACGCGGGTGCCGTACGTCCGTACGTACGTACGAACGTACGTACGTAGCAGCACAAATAGTCTAGCCTAGCCGAGCAATGCAGTTCGAGCCGGCGGGTGTCCTAGATGGTGCGATCCGAGCCCTTCCGGCTGTCCGACGATTCCGCAGCTTCCGCGCATATCCCCGGCAACAAAGATGTGTGAGCCAAATCGTCCCAAGATCGTCCCACCCGCCGCACCCCCTACTACGCTCGCTTGGTCCCCCTGGTACGTACCCGTAGATCAGCAAAGATCGTTCATGTCACGTACGGACAGAGCAGCGGCGTGCTGCGAAGTCTAGTACGTACGTATAGACA
>KQ758850.1:16062363-16091540 GCA_001462505.1 Aurantiochytrium sp. T66 | reverse complement strand
CTCCGCGCGGTCCGCTCGCCCGCCCGCGCGCGCCGCGGGGCCCTGCCCTGCCCTGCCCTGCGCGCGGCCTGCGCCTCGGCGGCGTCATCGCCTGTCGAGAGCGCCCTGACGCATGGCAGGCATGCCTGCCTGCCTGCCTGCCTGCGGGCGGCTGCGACAACGGCGGGCCGCGAGGAGCGCCGCGGAAGGACGGCCGCGCGCGAGTCGGCGCGGCGCCGGGCTCCGCGCGCGGCCATCGCGTCGACGCGTGACCGCTGGTCGTCGTCGCGGACGGATGCTCGCAGAACCCGTCGCCTGCTGAGCGACGCGGCCGCCGCCGCGCTCCGCTGCGCTCTCCCCTGCCCGGGACCCTGCCTCGCCGCGCGCGCGCGCGCCGCCACGCAGCCCCGCCGCGCCCGCGGCCGACCGGAGATCGCGCGGAGATGATGGGGGACGATGACGACGACCCCGACGCCGCGCTCGCGCGGAGGCTCGCCGAGGAGTGGGCGCGCGAGGAGGCCGAGCGCGAGGCCGCCGACCTGGAGCTCGCGCGGAAGCTGCAGGCCGACTTCGAGGCCGCGGCAGCGGTGAGCAGCGCCTCGCAGACCAGCGTCGCATCCGAGATTTCGACCCCGGATGTCGACCACATTCCCGGCGAGACCATCGTGACCAGCATCAGCAGCAGCAGCAGCAGCAGCGCAGAGGACAATGAAGACGCGCTGCAGGAGGAGCTCTGCGCGCGCCTGCAGCAGGAAATCGAGGATGCCGCCGCTGCGCTCGCGCTGCAGCAAGAGGTCACGGATGAAGATCTCGCCAAGCGCCTGCACGGGGAGCTCAACGCCGAGGAGACCGAGGCTCAGGAGCAGGCGGACCTTCGGCTCGCGAAACGGCTGCACGAGCAGCTCAATGTGGCCCAGCACGGTTCTTCAAGCTTTGCTTCCATTGTGAAAAAGAACGCGCCGCCGAAGCCCGACTCCAGCCCCCCTTCTTTGAAACCAGGAAAACGTCGCCGCCGGTCGACGCTGGGCGCGCGCTCGAATTTGACGAAAGAGGACCTCGCGCAAGAGCTGCGGATCACGAAACCCTCGATGGCGGTAGCGCGCTCCCTACGCACGAGCGCGCTCTCCAAGTTCAGCCGCCTGCATTTGATGGAGCCCGATGCGCGCGCGGCGCATCAAACGGAGGCCGACGACGCCATGGCCTACGCCGCCAGTCTCGTCTTTGCCTACAACAACCAGGAACTCGCGGCGGCGGTCCTGAGTCGCGCGCGTCATTTGCCGATCATCAAGGTTGACTTTCACTACCTTTTGCTGCACGAGGCGCTCGACAGGCTCGAGGTCGTGCTGCAGATCGCCCAGGATCTCGCCTGGACCAAGATCGACTTTGTTTGCGGTGCCGGGCTCAACTCAACTAACCACCGGGCACGCATTGGCCCCACGGTCCGCGCTCGTCTCGAGCAGCTCCGCCGCCTGCACAAGTACGTGGAAAAACTCTGCGACCACGGCAATGGCAATCTCGAGGTCCAGGTGCTGTCCGTCTAGGCGCGAGGCGGCGTCGCAAGTCAGTCGAGGCTGCGCAAATCTGAAATGAACAGTGCATTGCGTTCTTGTCAGCACATCGCAAAATGCCTCTGCGAGTCGCGTTTGCAAATGCGCAGGCCGAGATCGGCCTCGCGCTTTCGAACAAATCTCTCCCTGAAGCATGCTCTACGAAAATGAACAAATGATCAACTGCCCTTGCTATGACGCGTTATTTCTCCCTTCGCTTACTACGTCATGCCGTTCTATGCGTGTAATAGACTCGGGTTGATCGCCAGTAGTCGCTTGGAGGATACCAGGATGTAAAGTATTCCACATCACTTTTATCCTCCCTCTGTCTCTTTTCTCTCGCGCATCTTCTTCTCCCTCTGATTCCGAGGCGCTACCTCCTGCCGAGAGCGCCCAAGCAGCTTTGAGAGCCGCTCAGCGAAGGACGGACATCCGAGAACAGCTAGTCCTTGTGCTGGTCTTGCAAGGGAAGCGGTACGCCATCCATGGAAGGAAAGTCCTCATTCTCGTCGTCGTCGTCGTCGTTGTCGTCGTCGTCCTCGAGACGATCGCCCATCTTTGCGTCTCCGTTTGCAAAGCCTCCGGCCTCGGCTTTGACTGCAATGCGGCCGTCTCCATCTTCACGGCCGTCAGATTGCAAGGGGTCGCCAGCCCTGGGCTTTGTGGGCGCCGGGGGCCGGGGGTGTGCGGCCGGACGAGAACGAGCGCCCGCGACCCCAGGCGCGGGCGGTCTCGTTGACTTGGGGGCAGACGCAGGCGCAGACGCAGGTGTCTGCATTTCTCCTGCGTCGTCGGAATGCTGCGCGCGAGCCATGGCCTCCGCCTCGACCTCGACCTCAGTCTCAGTTTCAGCCATGGAGGCAGCGATTGCTGCAGCGAGCGCGCCGGCCTCGTCATCGGCCTGCGAGTCGCCATCGTCGTCGCCGCGCTCGTCGCCGCGCGTCACGACGCCCCCCTCGTCCGCTCTACCGTTTTTTGCATTGCAAAGGTCTCCTTCTTCTTCATCTTCCTCGACCTCGTTCAGGTCGGCGTCAATCTCGTCGGTACCGATTCCGTGCGTGCCGCCGCCGACGCCGGCGTCGCCGGGAGACCCCTGCGACTCCGCCAAGGAGAGCTGGATGGCATGCCGGAGCATGGCCTCTTCATAAAAGTCGTTTGTCGGCGCGCCACCGGCAGTCGGGCCCGCGGCCTGAGCGCCCAGGCCTGCGGAGAGCGAGCCCGACGGGGACCGCACGCCGTCGCCCGATGGCGAGGCCATGGGCGGAGGAATCGTATAGCCGAGCACAAAGTCGAACTCGCGCTGGTCGGCATGGCCAACGGTGTCCGAAGCCTGAGGCGTGGTGCTGATCATGGTGTTGTACAGAAAGATGCCCACCGAGTCGTTAAAGAATGCGGGCCTCGAAGAGGAGTGGTCGCCCTCGAAAAGAATAATGTTCTTGTCGCCCGGGTAGACATCGTAGAGCTGCTGCGAGTGGTGCGGCAGAATGAACCTGTCGTCCTGGCCGTGCCCAAAGAGCGCCGGCGTGAACGAGGTCTCGACATGCTTGATGGGCTCGAGCTTGAAAATGTCAAATCGTGCACGCGAGCGCACGCTGCTGCGCACCATGCGCAGCGCCATGCCCATGAGGAAGTGCGGAACATTCACTTCGGAGCTGAGCTCTTTGGCCAGCTGCTTGAGTGAGGCGAAGGGGCTATCAAGGACCATGGCGGCAATGCTAGGGTCGCGCTCCGCAAACATGAGCGCGGTGGCCGCGCCCATGCTGCGCCCCCACAGCCCGATCGTGCTCGTCTTCCCTGACGCGCGCAAGTGGTCCACAACGGCCTCGAGGTCCTCGCGCTCGTACCAGCCCAACGAGATGTATTCGCCCTCGGAGTGGCCCGAGCCTGCAAAGTCAAAGGCGAAGAGCGACATGCCGCTCGACAGGATAAGCGGCAGGGTCTCGAGCGCCTCAGCGCGGCAGCTCGCGTTGCCGTGCAGGTAAATGACGCAGGGCATGGGGTGTGCATTGTCCTCCTTGAGTGACCGCGGTTTCCAGTGCGAGCACGCCAGCTCGAGGCCCATTCGGTTGCGAACTTTGAGATCCTCGCGCTCGAAGATGACGCCGTCCACCGTGAAGACCTCGGGGCCGAGTACCGCCTCCGAGTACTCTGCGCGCGGCGGCCGAATGATGGCGTGCACGAGCTCCTCGTAGCCGCCGCGCATCATCTGCCAGTAGCTCAAGCGCGGCGCCTGCTCCATCAGCGCGGCGTCGGATTCCCCTAGCTCGCTCGAGCTGGTCGACCCTCGCCTTCGCCGTCGCCTCCGTCGCGACCGCCGGCTCTCGCCCGCGCCGGACCCGCCGCCGTTGTCGCCATCCTCGGCGGCGCCGCTGGCCGCGGGCCCATCATCCGCGCCGCCGCCGCCGCCGCCGCCGTCCTGCGGGTCCTGCGCCGCGGCGGCCTGCTTGCTGGCCCGCGACCCCATCTCCGCGCGCCCGCGCCGCGCAGCCCCGCGCGCCTGCGAGCCCGCGAAGCCCGCGAAGCCCGCGAAGCTGGCGTTCTGCGGCGCCGTCTTCGTCTTAGTTTTAGGCTACTTACTAGCTAGGCCTAGTACGTACGTACGAACGTACGTGCTACGTACACAATCCCCGTCGCTGTCGACGGGAAGGAGAAGCCCCGCCAGGCTGACAATCACGATGTCCCCGAGTCGACGCCAATCGCTCGAACATCGGTGCCTTCAAGTTCTTCGAGTTGGGGACATTCTTGATTGAGTCGATGACCGAGATGGCCTCGTGCGTACGTACGTACTCGTAGCTGACCTAGGCCTAGCTTTCCTTTGGGCGCCGTCGAATGGGACTACTTCAGTGCGGGAGCCTCGGCTGCGGCCTTCATCAACGTACGTACGTACCTGGTACGTGGTGGCTTCATCGCCAAGAGTCCACGAACACGTTAGATTGCGAGCTACAAGAAAAACGATGCCTCGGCCGGGCGTTTTCGTGAGGCAAAGTGCTTGACCATGCAAGTGGTATGTCTTTGGTCTTCTGCTTCTGCGGCTCTTTCGTCCCCTTCATGTTCGTCGACTTCCTTTCCTCGTGCATCTCCTTTGGTCGTCCAACAGGTCCGCGCCGTGTGGGTCATCGCGATGCGATGGACGTTCTCTCGGTGACGTCGGAGCCGGGCGTCACGGCGCGCCCTTCGGATTTCCATTGACGACTCGTAAGTAGGACGAACTTACGTACAATGACAACTTCCTTCGAAGTTCGAACGTAGCTGGAGTTGCTTTTCGTCCTGGCCAGA
This sequence comes from Aurantiochytrium sp. T66, assembly GCA_001462505.1. Taxonomy (NCBI): domain Eukaryota; class Bigyra; order Thraustochytrida; family Thraustochytriidae; genus Aurantiochytrium; species Aurantiochytrium sp. T66. The sequence continues at coordinate 16,086,738 of KQ758850.1, read as the reverse complement.
CGAATGCTCGCTAATACGTACGAGGGTACGTACAGTACCCGGGTACGCAACGTAGCAGACGAATGCCTTTCCAGATAAAACCCGAGCCAGACTCGACGATTCTCTCAATTTTGCGGACAGAGGCAAGATTTGGCAAGTACTACGGGTACGTACGTACCCACGGGTACGTAGCTCGTCGCGCGAGAGAAATAGTTCACACATTATCACGCCTTCGCTGGAGCCTGCGCTCTCACAGACGACAAGGATCCTCGTGCGAGGCTCCTTAATAAGGATCAAGCAGCGCGTGCTAGGCCCTTGTGCATGCTGGATGCAGCTGCAAGCGCGGTTGCTCGTACGGATCCGCCACCAATGACATAAGGTAAAGGGCGGGCGGCAAAAGCTTGGGTCAAAAGTCCAGCGCCCCCGAGGCGACGCGCCGCTGCATGTCCGCAACGCGGGAGAGGAACTGATTCGCGTCATCCACAGCGTGCTGCAGGTCCTCGTGGGCCGCCGCGTTTTCCTTGCCGAGCGCCTCGAGCTCGCGCACCTGGTCCTCCTCCGCGCGATCGACGCCGTTGTCGGCCATGAGCATGCTCACGGACCGCACGACGTCGACCATCTCGCGGGCCTTGGCCTTGAGCTCGACGCGCGGGCCATCGACGCCTGCCGACTCGTCGAGGTGCTCGAAGCCGCGCGTGGCGAGCTTCTCGCGCTGCCTCTGCCAGTACCCCTGGTAAAATTGCGCAGGGTCCACGCCGGCGGGCGGCATCGGGACGTTCTCCGGCGCGTGCAGCTGCAGCACCTCCTCCAGCGTCGTCGCCAGGCTCTCCCCGAGCTTGATGAGCTCGTCCTGAAGCGCCGTCACGCTGTCCGCGGGCCTCGGCGCGGCCGCGCCGGGGGGCAGCGCCGGTCCCGCCGCGCCCGCCTGCGCGTGCGCCTGCGCCTGCGCCTGCGCCTCTGCGCCGTCCTCAGCCATGGTGCGCCGCGCGTGGCAGAGCGGTCTGCCGCGAGCAGCGCAGCGGCGACGCCCAAGGTCTCATCGTCCCGTCTTGAGCAGAAGCACCTTGCGCGCCAGGCTCCTGGCTCGAGGCTCGCGAGGCCCGTCGCGAACGAGAGCGCCCAAGAAGAATGCCGAGGCCGGGCATCGAGTCTGGGAGAGGTTTCGCAGGCCTTCAAGTTGTTGAAGGTCAAATCGAGGCTCGAGATTTGCCGCTTTGCTGCTCTCGGCGTTCTCGCAGGAAAGCATCAAACGAGAGAAGGACGCCTAGCCTAGCTAGCTAGGCCTGACCTAAACTTGAAGCAAGAGATAATAAGCCAAGACGGGCATGCCCTTGGCCAAACTGTCTTTGGACTCAAAAGAGAGGTCGCCATGATGATAATAAGTCTGAATACGAAACTAGAGAGTGCAAGATAACGTTCATCAGACGATGCCTGTCCACGTGTCGTGCCTGTCCACGTGTCGTGTGGACGTTGGAGGGCTTTGTGAGCCCAGGCACACCGGACACAGGCCTACGCAGTGCTTGAGGCTCGCGCGACCCCAGAGAGGCAAACAATATTGCAACATTCCGCGCAAAAGTTCCCTCGTCAGAACTCAATATTGGCATTCTCCTCGATCCAATCGATGTAAGAGGAAACCCTCGTGTAGACGCCGTACTTGCCTGCCCGAGCGCAGCCCTCGCCCCAGCTGGTGACGCCAATGACGACGTCCTGGGCCTTTTTGTTCTGCACGAAGAGAGGGCCGCCCGAGTCGCCCGAGCACGTGTCCACGCCGCCCTCCTCGTAGCCTGCGCAGAGCATGTCTTCTGTGATCCTCTTGGCGCTAATAGACCCCTTGGCAGTGCAGCTCTCGTAGGAGACCAGTGGAACTTGCGCCGTCCGAAGCACGTCTTTTGACCATCCGCCCTCGAAAGTGGCGCCCCAGCCAGCGATTGTGGCCATTTCGCCGTCTTCGTCGAGATCTTCCCTCGAGTCTATAGTGTACAACTTGACGGGCTTTATCTTCCGAGGCACCTTTTTGTCCAGTTTGATGAGCGCAATGTCGTTGATCACCGGGTCCTCCGAAAACTCGGGGTGCACAATGGCGTCCTTGACCTTGCGTTTGACACGGCCTTTGGCCATGGTGATGATGGTGGTTCCGAGGATGACTCTCTTAATGTCGTAATTCTCGATGCAGTGTGCCGAGGTGAGCACCCATTTTTTGTGAATGACAATACCCGCGCAGGCGTGTGCATACTCCATGCCGTCTTTCTCCTGCAGTGACACGATCCACCTGTACGCGCCCGTGTCTTGAACCGACGAGCCGCCGACAATGTTAACCGTCGGAATCGACGTCGAAACATTGTATCGCGGCATCACTAGGCCAAGGCTGTCCGCGTCATCGCTGCTGCTACTTCCGCGCGCGACGGCCATCAGCGCCAGCACAAAGGCGAGCGCCTTTGTCCACGACGGTCTCCGACGAGGCCTAGGCATGAACCGTCGCGTCATTTCCGCGGAGGAAGTTTCTGCTCTCTGCACCATCACTGTCGCGCGCAGGTCTGCTCACGCTCTCCCGCCTCGCAGTCGTCTTCGTCGTCGACGTCCGCGTCGTCCTCGTTCCTGGGTGTTGGTCTTCGGGTTGGAGTCCTCGACCGAAGCGCAGCGTCGTCCGGGTCGCTCGAGCTCTACTCTTGGCCCTCGCGCCCTCGCCGGCGGGAGTCTGCAGCCTGCTCCCGTCGCGCGAGCTCGAACGACTCGGGCCGAGCCCTCGGCGTCGCCACGCTTCCGTTCAAAGCTCCGCGTCGTCCGAGTCCGAGTCCTATTCGTGGTTTTCGCGCTCGGCGCGATGGCAAGCTTTGCGGCCCGCTTGCGACTCGAGTCCAGTCGAGGCCTGCGCGGCGTCGCGCTGGGCGCGGCTCCTCGCGGCCTTCGGGCCCGGCCGGCGGGCCGCGCTGCCGCCGGCGCTGCTGGCGCTTGCTGAGCGGGCGGGGCCTGGATGGATGTCGGTCTGTAGCGCGTGCCGATGCTCTTCTCGCAGCGCGTGCCGACGAGACTCGAGCGGGCGCACTGCAGAAGCGGCACGGCGATCCGGGACTGTCGCCGCCGCCGGTGTCCTTCCTCGGCCCCGCCGGCCTACGGTCCTTGGAGATTCCCACGCTCGGCCGGCTCTGAAGATGACGAGAACGTGAGGGCCAACGCCGTGCAGCTTGAGCCGACAAAAAGAATGCACAGCACAGCACTGCCAGTCCTCGGCACAGTGCAGGGAAGCTTTTCAGCTTGGCCAATCCTGGTCTAGCCCGAGAGGCTAGGCTAGCCAGCCTGGAGAAATGATGAATGTTCCGTGGATCGTGCATTGCATCGATCGCGGCACGGGTCTTGCTTGCGTGGGGTGCTCGGCGCTGCCTTCCGGAGGTGCAGTTTGCATGAGGTCTCTCTTGGGCGCCTTGGGCCTTGGCCCCTTATCAGAACCAAGACCAGAACATGAAGGTCTTGCACGAACGAGGAGTTACGTACGGGAAGACGGTGTAGCCTATGTACGCCATCCCTACGCCAAGAACTTCGAGTAGGATTTTATCCTGTACGTACATACGCTCGCGGCTCGACCAAGCCCGTCCTTCGACCGACCAGTCGCATCGACAACTGTCCTGCAGCATAGAGCCGGGGTGATTCGCCGGGGTGAGACGAAGTTGATTGAGGAAATTCCCGGGGCCGAGTCCGGCTACAGAATTTAGAGCAGCACAGCTCCAAAGCGGGAGGATCGTGCAGGAACCCCGACGGAGCCCCGCCGAGCTGCACAGCGAGCACGCGCGCTGCGTCAGTGGCAGATCAGAATTTCGTGCGCGGTCCATCCATCCATCCATCCATCCATCCATGGCATCCATGGCATCCATGGCATCCATGCGCATGCCATTGGCGCGGTCTCGTCTCGAAAGTTGCAAAATCTAGCGCAGCTTTTGGAGCCCTTGATGATGGGAATCATCATTCAATCATGGGATGCAGTGCAGATGCACAGCACGCGCGCTCTGGGGAGCGCTCTGGGGAGCGACACGAGACATTCCAGGCTTGCATGGCATGCAATGCATTATTTGTGGGCGGGGGGCGCGCAATGCAACGCCTCCGTCGACCGGCCGCGCAATGCCTCCGACTGACCGATCGCGATGAACGCTGCTTCATCACTGACGCACCAGCGAGCGTGTTGAAGACGATGGATTGGATCGGATCGCTGGCTGCGCTGTACCAGGGTACGTATTACGTACGTACTAGGCCTAGCTAGTACCAATCCCAAGCATGAGCAACTCGGCCAGGCTTGCATCTCACTGCAGCGCAAGACCCCGCGGGTGTAAAGCAGATGAGAGCCTGACCCAGGATGGCCCCGGGGTTGTGCAATTTCTGGACGAAAGAAACAGAAACATTTGGACGAGATTTTGAGGTTAGCGGGAATGGCTCATGGGCCGGAGAGCGTGGCGAAGCGGAGCTCGAGCTTGCCGCAGTAGCGCTGGTGGCAGCGCACGCCGCGCAGGGCCTTAGAGCCGAAGTTCTCGTAGGTTTCCTCGTCGTCAACGTACTTGGTGGATGCGCCGCCGTTCCATGCGCAGCCCGTCTGGAGCGGACGGCAGATCAAGCGAATGTTATCGCATTTCGATCCCTTGCACTGCATCCCGGCGACGTACTCCGATGCGTCGCACCACGTGACGCTCGACTGTTCCTCGGAAAACCAAGACGTGTACCGTGAGGTCGATGTCGTCTTGCAGGTGCTCGCCTCGGCGATGAGGAGATGTTTGTTGTCGCAGCGGTTGTCGGAGCAGTAGGCGCCCTGTATGGGCCCGTTGCCCGCCGAGAGACCGCCGTCCTCCTCAGAAAATGAAGCGGACCACGCCCTGCCGAAGAAGCGGCCGAGCGTGACATCCTTGCTCGACGGCGTGTAGAGCACCATGCGCGAAACATCGCTATCGAGGCTGCTGCCGCGGGTGGCGTCAATCCGGTACGCGGCCCACTCGCTCGATTCCTCGAGGGTCGGGATGCAGACCTCCTCGCCGGCCGCCAGGTCTTCCTTGACCACGATGACGGCCGTATCCTCGTCGGCGGTCCCGTCGCGATCGTCGTACAGCTCGATGAGCAGTCCTGCCTGCAGCGGCCCAACGAGGCGCAGAGACTCTGCCCTGTTGGTGTCAAAGTCGCCGCTGCTCCAGAGCGTGTCGGCGAGCAGAGTCTTTTGCGACCCGGCCGACGGCGGCGAAAATTTGCCAAGGACTTCCCCGTTGCACGAGTTGTCGGAGTGCATGACGACGGTGCTGGGACTGACGCAGCGGTTGAGCCAGGTGTCACCGGTGCGCGATACCTGAAAGCGGGAGATCTTGCCATTGAGGCTGCCGTCCATCATGAGCGCCATCTTGTAAGCGCCAAAGTCGCCGCTCTGCTCAAACGTAGGGATGCAAAGCGTTTCGCCCTCGGCCACCTCGTTCGTGAGCATAATGGAGGCATATCCGTAAAAGCTGTCCGAGCACAGGTCCTCGTAATTGTTCCCAACCTCGATGCGCAAACCCGCAGGGATAGGCCCGATCAGCTGGACAGAGTAAGCCTCGTCGTTGGCCGTGCACTGCTGCGCATCGGTGCGCAGGGCGTAGCTCGCACCTTCGGCCGGCACAGAGAGCGTGCCGGCAATCGTGCCAGCGCAGCTGGTCTTTTCGTACAGCACAATGCGGTCGCTCACCGCGCATGTGCGCGCCACGTCGCAGCAGTCGACAACGTCGGCGTCATCGGCCAGGGCCGCCTTGGCCGCGCTGCATTCGAGCTTGATGCCGTCCACGATGGCATCAATGTCAAAGCTGCCGTCGAACTCGTTCTCAATCGGGTCGATGCTGGCAATCTCCATGTCAAAAATCGACTCCTGCACCTGAAACGCGCTGCCGCTGGCCGAGAAGTCGCACGTCGGGCTCTCGGCCGCGTACGAGATCTCCGGGACGGTAATCTGCGGGACAACGAGGTCGGTCGTGTCGATGGCGGCCACGACCGTGTTGAGGTTCTTTACACGGGCGTTCATCTTGGCAATGAGAAGCTTGAAGAGCCCGAATTCGAGGTCAAGACGCTCGTTGACTATTGCCGTCTTGGCACCGTCGAGCCAGCAGGTGGCAAGGTTCCAGTAATCCTCGATTTCGCCGAGAATTTCCTTGATGGTGCGGAGCACGTCGTTGCAGCACGTGCTGTAGTCGGCCGAGTCTTGGAGGCCGGCCACCACGCCGTTGACCCAGTCTACAAAGTTGCCCATGAGCTCGTTGATGCCGTCCAGCGACGAGAGGTCTGGGAGGCTGTCCTCGTCAAAGGTTACCACGACGGGACCGAGGGCCGCATTGCAGGCGGCGAGGTTCGCCTGCGCCGTCGCGAGCGCAGCGGCATCAAGGCCCTCGCTAAAGGCCTCAATGTCGCTACCCGAGGCGCACGCGTTGGACGTGCTGCACGAGACCGCGCCGGCGAGCGTGGTGCTCGCTCCGGTCGTCGCTGTTTGTGTGGCCTCACTCATGGAAATGACCCCGGCAAGGGCCGTCGAGGCTTGGCGCAGGGGCGTCTCGAGGCCGCTGGCGGCGGTGGTTGTGCTCAGGATGTTGCCGATCATATCGGCGACGCGGCCCGCGATATTGCCCATCTCTTGGACCACGGGGCCAAGGTACTGGATCCGGCTCACAAAGGGGCTCACAGTATCGAGGACACCATCGAGGATGACGAGCGTGGCCTGAAGATTCTGCGCCTTGTCGTTGATGTCGGGGAGCTCGCCGAGGTTGACCAAAAGGTGGTCAACGTAGCCCTTGACGCGCTCCGCGTTGGCGCGACACTCCCCTGCGGCATTTGCCGTGGCACTCAGCTCCGCAATGACCGCTTGCGTGTCGCCCAGATCGCAGGCCTCGGCCCCCGGGAGGCCCAAGCTTGCGACTACGGCCGCCGCCAGCACTAGCTTCTTCGCAAACATCTTCGCGCGCAAGAGAAACTCGTCGCCCCGCTGCCGGATCCGAGGGTTTGCGAATTGCTTGGTAAAGCGCCTGCAGCCGTGCGGCGAGAGAAACTACGAGCGGAAGAGCCCAGGCGTCGCCCAGGCACCGCGTGCACTAGGGCCAGGCACCGAGAACCCCAAAAGCCTCGTCTGGGGCTGCCAGCTTGCATTTCATCCTGCGTGATTGTCGTGATGATCGTGATCCGCCTCGGCGCAATTTTGCACGTGCACTTGCGAACGAGCAACCACGAATCACGGCACCTCGAATTTCCATCGCTGACAACTCTTCTTGCGCGGCCGACCGAGCTCATCATCTCCAGAGTGCATCGCCTCGAGCGGGCGCTGAGGCGATGCTGGGATAGTACGTAGTACATACGACCGTACGCATGGTATCAAGTCGAGACGGACGTGTGGTGCATGCCGTGCATGCTTGGCGTCGCATCACAGTATTCCGGGGGGAAACGGAGACGGACCAGCTGCCCGGGAGTGGCACGTCGTGGCACGATGGCACGAAGAGCGACGCGGGAGCTCAACTTGGAGAGAAGGCTTGAACTTATTCATGAACGCAGGTAGGTAGCACGGATCGTGGTATGTATACTTATGTGCTACCCGGTAGCACCCGGGTCGGACGTCATGAGTTCGTACAGCGGCGTAAACCCTGCGTGTCACGTGAAGCAAACCAGACCAGGACGACCAGGACTCACTTCGACCTCACTCCTGCTGAAGACCTGGCCACGAAACTTGCCGAAGTTTGCGCGCGCTCGGGACCTGGCCTCACTTCCAAGTGCCGGTGCAGTGCGTCGGCACCGCGAAGGTGATGGAGATCGTGATGGGGTAGGGTACTAGCCGAAGCCTTTGGGCGCGCGCGCGCTGGAAGCGCGATGATCATCATGCATTTATGTCATGTCATGTCATGCATCATCGTCACGCACGCGGCACGCCACCTCGGACTGTTGGTTTGCATCATTTTTCGGGCTCAGAGCACCACAACTTGGAATTCCCGGCCGGGCCTCACCTTCTTTGACCTTTCTGAGCTCGCGTCGTCGAGCGAGTGCTGTTTGATGAAGATCAACGCCAGCCGCGTGGTCTCCTCGGGCCTCTGGCAGCAGGAGTGTCACTCATCAGGGCTCGAGCCGCTCACCTTCTTCACCGATATTCACCGCTTCGCTGCCTGGAGCTCGAGAGCTCGAGGCGCCCGAGCTCGAGAGCTCGGGTCGCCCGAGCTCGAGTCGCCAGAGCTCGAGTCGCCGAGCTTTGTCAGCCACTGGTGAAGTAGTAGGCCGCGAACAGCACGAGCTTCTGGGCGGGGCGGCCGGGGCGCCCAGGGCTTTATAAGAAAGTGCGCGCAGGAGCTCATAAGAGAGATGTCGCTGTGACGCAGTGGTTAGCGTGCTGGACTTCGAATCCAGAAGTCAGGAGTTCGACCCTCCTCAGCGACTTAGGGCGTTTTAAGCGCCTCCGAGTCTTTCTTTTTTCTTTTAAGCTCCATATTGGCTCCCTTCCGGACGGCCTTCTGCGCGTTTTTTTGGCTTTTTTTTCCCCTTTTAGTTGGAAAGTGGTCTATCAGTGTTCCATCGTTCTTTTGATACACGGTAAATAACAGGGAGGCGTTCCAAGCTCAGGCTGAGCGCACGAGAGCGAGGACTCGGAGCTCGAGGAGCTCGAGCTCCGCGCGGCCGCGGAGAGAACCGGGAGGTCGCAAAACCCGCAGGAAACGCGGCGGAAACCCGCGGGCCTCCCGCCGCGATCGCAGCCCATAATTTACGGCGCCGGGGCGAGCGAGGGCGCGAGCATGGCGCTGCAGTGTCATTTACAGCGGCCGCGTGAGGCCTACACGACGCAGACTCGGATCAGCACGACCGACCTCGCCGCGCCGATAGCTCCCGCCCGCCCGCCGGACCCGAGACCCGCGCGCAGCAGCTCCCGCCCGCCCGCCGGACGAGCGCGCCGCAGCCTCGCGCGGCCCTGCGCAGGCCCCCACTGGCGGCGACCAGCAGGCGGGGCGAGGCGAGGCGAGGCGCGGCGAGGGGCCACGCTGGCGGCCGGCCGTGCGCGCCCGGCCTACTACTTCTCCTTCGCTCGCGGCGAGCTTGAGCCGAGGCTGCGCGCGACGGCGCGACGATGATGGCCATGAAGCGACTCCTTGTGGAGTACAAGGAGCTGTCGATGCGACCACCGGCCGGAGTGGCGGCGGGCCCTGCCGGAGATGAGAGCAACATGCTCGAGTGGGAGGCCGTCTTCCTCGGGCCCGAGGGCACGCCCTACGACGGGGGTTGCTTCCACAGCACGCTTAGCTTTCCAAAGGACTACCCGCTGAATCCCCCGGTCATGGTCTTTACACAGCCGCTCTGGCATCCCAACGTGTACCCGGACGGCAAGGTCTGCATCAGCATCCTCCATGAGCCCGTCGAGGACAAGTTCGGCTACGAGCAATCTTGCGAGCGGTGGTCGCCCGTGCAGAGCATCGAGAAGATCATCCTCTCGGTGATCAGCATGCTCGCCGAGCCAAACGACGAGAGCCCGGCAAACATCGATGCTGCCAAGATGTGGCGAACCGACCGCGAGGCCTTCAACGCCAAAGCCGACGAGTGCGTCCGTCGCTCGCTCGGCTGGGCCTGACTGGCGCGGGTGCGCAAGCTTCCGGGCGCCGTAGTTTAGCTCCCATGCGGCCCACGCTACTGCCTGGTGTCGCTCCCAACTATTGTATATAAATGATCTGGCGCCACGCCCGTACAGGAGCTGATCTGAAAGAGCTTGTCAGTGACTTGCTTGCTCACGTTCCTACCTACGTGAGTGCGTGCGCGACTTGTAGTAGATGTGCACTCTGCGTCTCCATACCCTCGAACATAGGGCTCACGCGCCTATTACTCCGACGCCGCGAGAGCGACTCGTCCGAGTCATCGTCCTTGTCCGATTCTCTTCAGAGACCCAAACACGCTCGGGGCGTCCAGGCGGTACGGGGCAGCGAGCTGCAGCGGGCTGTCGCGAGACCTCATTCATGCCAAGATATTGGAACCTTGCATCTCGCCTCTGCGCAGGTGCGCAGCTAGCCCGCCAGGCGGCGGTCGCGTTCCGGTGACCCTGCCGTACTCTTTGTCGCACTTTGGGGACTGGACGGATGGTCTGAGCGGCAATCAGGCAGACGCCCGGCCTTAAGCTGTCTTTGGAGACCTCGTCAGTCCCGCGAAGAATACGTCAAAAGCAGACGGCTGCCATCGACGCCGGCAGGGCGACTGCGCCAGACAAGAAGCTGAGGGCGGGGATCTCGTCTCGAGGCAGGGAGGGCATATTGAGCAAATTTAAGTCAAGGCTTGGTCCGTGGCAAGACGCGCCAGGGGGTGCTTGATGGCCTGAGCTACCGCCGATCGACAATGTCGTCGACGTCGTTCACGAAGACCATCCGCGAGGTGTCCGCAAGGTGTCCGCGACCTACGATGGTGGTACACACCGTTTGAGACCTCTTCGTCAAAGTCGCGCAAACGAGCAAGCGTCGAAAGCGAACCATGGACGCGGGCGCCGAGACCGCGGGCGGCCAGACGCCCGAGGGCGGCGAGAACCCGGCGGCGGGCGCCGAGGACACGAGCCTCGAGACGCTCGAGGCGCGCGAGGCCGCGAAGCGAGAGGCTGCGCAGCATACGGTGGTGGAGCGCCAGCGCCGCATCACAGAGGCGCGCGAGACCGTGGACGAGGGCAAGAACGACTCGCAGGAAGAGATCGAGGAGCGTGAGGTGGCGCGCGCGCTCCTCGCGGACGCTGCAGACGCGTCGCCATTCAAGGCCGTGCGGGCCGATAATGTTGACATCCTGCGCGCGCACTTCCTCGTGCACGGCAGTGCGCACGTGCTGGCGCTCCGCAGTCGGGCCGCGGAGGACGGCGGCCGCACGCTCTTGCACATGGCAGCGTTCTGGGGCTCGGCCGCCTGTCTCGAGGTTTTGCTGGAGATGGGCGCCGATGTTGAGGCCATCGACTCCACGATGAGTCGCGTCACGCCGCTGCTCGAGGCCTGTCGGGCCGGCCACTTGCGCGAGTGCAGACGTCTACTCCAAGAGGGAGCGCGCGTCGACTGCCAGGACATGCAGGGCGACTCGCTCTTTCACTGGTGCGCGCGCCGCGGCAGGGGCAGCATGATTCGCCACCTCTTGCAAGCTGCCGAAAAGGCCAAGCAAGGTAGCTCTCGTGACGCTCTAACCTTACGCAACAATCGGGGCAGGCGCGCCGTCGACGTCGCAGCCAACGAGACGGTTGCCGCGCTCATTGAGCAGGAGATGGGAAACCTCGAAAAGCTCAGGGCCCTCGCCAACACGAAGCTGCGCAAGGGGCTCGCGAAGGCCCGCATGGTCGGCGACAAGGTCGAGAACGCTCACCAAATCAAGGTCCAGAAACGCCGCTACAAGAAGCCCGTGGACTGATATGCCCCAGGCAAGCGAGATCGATCCCCTTAGATGTAAGAGTGCACGTGCGAATGCTAGGCAGACGCACCAGACTTCGAGAATACAGGAGACTGGCTTGTTCCCTTGTCTTTGAGCTTTACTCGAGGGGGAGTGCCTTGCGGGCTTTCTGCGTAGTGGGAGAGATTGTAGATTGAGTTGTCAACGCCTGGGGCAGGCGGCGGCCAGGCCGCTCGGCTCGAGCGGCCCAGCCCCTGCCCTCATTAGACTAAAGCTAAATTCTAGACGCTAGTTCGCGCGCAAGTCGCCTGTACCTCGATAAGTTGCTGGGCGTGCCTACTGGCCCGGAAGACGATTGTGAAACGGTCGACTACGGGGAACATGCGCGCGCGCTTGTCAAAGCCGAGGTGTTAAGCAGGAGCACGCGGCCATCCGACGCGATCTCATGCTCACGAGTAGCCTGCGCGAGCCAAATGACAGCATCGGTATCTGGCGACAGCGGGTGGGCAAATAGTCGGCGAGGCGTCCTGCCCGTGCGATGAGTCGATCCGCCATGCTCCAGGTCGCGGACCCGGACAAGTTTGAATGGTGGAAAAATTACAGTTATACGTAGGTTAGAGGTTGCGCGCGCGCGCAAGTCCTTGCCGCCGGGAAAAGTTTGACTCGTGTGACCATTCACAATACCTTCGGCAGTGTCCGACGGAGAACACTTGTGCGACCCCAAGGCTTGCGCTCACCTCTACGTCTCCCAGAGCTTGTTCCAGGCGTCGTAATTGATCTTCTTCGACATGCGCTTGTTTGTCTCGGGAATGGTCATCTTCGAGGCATCCCCATCGGTTCCCTCGGCGTCGCGTCCCTGCTTCGACTTGCGCTTGCGCTTGCGCTTGACCTTGCCCTCGAGACGGTCCTGACGCTCCTTCTCGAGGTACTCGCGATTCTGCACCTGCCAGAGGACCTTCTTCATGCGAGATTCGTCTGGCTTGAGCAGAAGCGACTCCACATCGTTTTGAAAGAGCAAATCGTCTTCGGCTTCTGTGGAAGGGCCCGAGCTCGTTCCCGTAGGTGTCGAGGCCGGTTGCACTTGCGCATCTGGCGCACCAGCCGTCTCCTTCTCGGGCGAATCGGACGTGGAAGAAGAGGGCGAGACGGAGCCCATGGATTCGCCACCACCATCTCCACCGGCGGCAGCGGCCGCGGCGCCGTTGGCAGAGGCAGCGGCGTCAGGAGGAGAAGGCGAAGAAGCAGATTCCGTAGCTTTCACGGTCGCGTCCGGTCCAGAAGGCGCCGGAGGCTCGGTCGGAGCCTCGTCGTGGGGCGCCTCCTCGCCTGCGGCGTCGGTCGCCGGCGCAAGAGAAGCGGCGACAGTATCGCCACCCTTAGTCGTCTGGGTCGCAGGGGCCGGCAGCTGGTCCGCGGCTACCGCTGCGGCGGCTGCGGCGGTTGCCTGCTCCTCTTCCTCGAAGCTTTTAAGGCTCTGCTCGAGCTCCCGCTCAAGAGAAGAATAGAGCTGCTCCTGCGCCCGCGCGCGCTCAGCGCGGATCTCGGCGCGCGTGCGCTTGCGTCCGGGCGAAGTGGTGCTTGAGTCCAAGGTCGCCGGCGACGGCCGCTCCTCATGGGACGTCGAGGCCTCGGCAAGGAGCGCGAGCGGGACGGTCTGGTCGGTCTCGTCATTTTCGGCGTCTTCCAGCGCGGCGGTCCGAGCATCCTCGAGCTCCTTGGCCTCTTTCTCCTCGCGCGCCCGGTTGCGCGTGAACGCAGGCGGGTTGGCCTCTTCGGGAAGCTCGACCTGGAGGAACTCCTCCACGGTTAAACTCCCCGAGGGTGTGGCCTCGAACTCGACGAGGCGCTTGCGGAGGGTTTCCTCGCAGATTTTCATCACGTTGACGACCTCGCGCTGCGTGCGGTGGAAGCCATGCATGCGCGCGGCAATGATGAGCGCCGCGCCGCAGACGCCCGAGGGTCGGCGGCCCGTCTGGATCCAGTCGCGCTTCATGCGCGCCACGAGCTTGTGCGCGGTCTTCGCCACTTCGTGCGTTTTATCGTCGAACTCGAGCTTGGCCGCAAAGCGGTCAATGTAGTGCGCCGGGTCGATCGCGGGTAGCTGTAGGTTCAAGAGCCGGCGGAACTTGAGGAAGCAGTTGCCCAGAACGTAGACATTGGTCTGCAGGACGTCGGAGAAATCAATGAGCAGGTGCGGCGCCTGGCGCTGGCGGCACACAATGTACAAGCAGGCGGCGACCACGGTCGACGTCTTGCGGCCGTGGACAAAGTTCCGCTGCACCGCAGAGTAGAAGAGGCGTAACGCGGCTTCCACGAAGTGGTTGAGCTTGAGCGCAGCGGCCAGATGCTGGATGCGCTTTTTCCCGTTCTGGAGCGTAACGTCGCGGGACTCGCGGTTGAATCCGATGCCGTTCGCGCCCGCGAGCCTGTACGGCGTAGTGCACATGTTGCTCACGAACTGCCCGTTCATGGACCGCGATCCATCCTGGTTGTCTGTGAAGGACACCGAGAGGTCGAAGGAGCCATCCTCGATCACCGTGCCGCAGTCCGCGCAGAAGATGCCCTCGCTCGTCGTCTCCGTGTTGAACGACCCGCACTTGGCCGATGGGCACTGCCTCCGCGCGGCGCCGCCGCCGCCCGCCGCCGCGCTGCTCATGGCCGCGCGCTGCCTCGCCTCGCCTCGCCTCGCCTCGCCCTGCGGCCGCCCGCCGCCGCCTTCAATTCCAGTCGAGTTCGTCCCCCCGCGCAGGCCGGCTGCGCGCGCGAGCGTGACCGCGCGCGGCGGGCGCCCGTCCGTCCGTCCGTCCGAGGCCGCGCCTGAGCGTCGCGTCGCCTCGCCTCGCGTCGCCTCGCCGCGCGCGCGCGTGCGAGCGAGAGCGAGAGCGGAGTGGGTCTGCGACGGGTCTCTCTCAGTCACTCCCTTGTCGCGCCTAGTTGAAGAAAATAGGCCTCTTTGCGAGTGGGAATAGACCGCGTTTTTGAACAGTCGCGATGTCCGAGTGGACAGCACCGCTGCGGAACACTCGGAACTGTAACGGAACCGCGCGTGTTGGGCCTCTTTGTTGATTTATTTAGGGCACATATTGTTATCACCAGTAGCAGGCCTAGTGCTTTGCACCCGAGGCACGTGCCGCCACCGCCGCGGCAAGCAAGCCTCGCACGTGTTTTCAGGTATACGGCGTACGTAAACGTACTACGAACGCCTACGTAGTAGAAAGTACGCGCGCAGGTGCCTCCAGTCCAGCCTGCGGAAGGTTCTCGCGGCTGCTCTGCAGGCAGGCAGGCAGGAATGTGACCATCTACCTGAATGTGTCCAATAATGCAGGGTGGGCACTTTTCTTTCCCCTAATTAGGCCGGCCTATAACCTGTCGTGAGTGGAGCTCGTCATCGTTTTCATCAATCGCCGATCGACAACAACAAACATACCCCTCGCGGCGCGCAGCGCAGAGCCGCGCAGCGCAGAGCGTAGCAGAGCCGCGCCCGCGCCCGCGCCCGCGCCCGCGCCCGCAGCGCCGCCCGCGGGGCGAGGCAGCGAGCAGGCGACGCCGGGAGATGGAGGCCAAGAGCCGCGGGCTGGAGGACGTGGCGGCGCGCGCGCGCGCGGCCTCGCACGTGCTGGGGTCCCTGAGCAGGGAGGCCAAGGACGCCGCGCTGGTGGAGATTGCGCGCGAGCTCGAGGTGCAGCGGCTCCGAATCCTCGAGGCGAACCGCGAGGACAAGCGCGCCGCGCGGGAGGCGAACCTGAGCGCGAGCCTGCAGAAGCGGCTCAACCTCGAGGGCGACAAGTTCGAGACCCTGCTCCAGGGCCTCAATGACGTCGTCAAGGTCGCTGACCCCGTGGGCCGCGCCACGCTCGCCACCGAGCTCGACGACGGCCTCGACCTCTACCGCGTGACCTGCCCCATCGGCGTGCTCTGCATCATCTTCGAGTCGCGCCCCGAGGCCGCCGTCCAGATTGCCTCGCTCGCCATCAAGTCCGCAAACGCCGTCATCCTCAAGGGCGGCAAGGAGGCGCTGCGCTCCAACCTCGCCCTCGTCGCCGCCTTTCGGGTGGCGCTCGACCGCGCAGGCCTGCCGCCCGACGCCGTCCAGCTCGTGTCCACGCGCGAGGACATCCACGAGCTCCTTCAGCTCGACCGCTACATCGACCTCGTCATCCCGCGCGGCAGCAACCAGCTCGTGCGCAGCGTCATGAACGCGACCAAGATCCCCGTCATGGGCCACGCCGACGGCATCTGCGCCGTCTACGTCGACCGCGACGCCGACCTTGAGCGCGCCGTCCACGTCGTCGTCGACTCCAAAACCCAGTACACAGCGGCATGCAACTCTGCCGAGACCCTATTGGTGCACGCAGATTGCGTGGAAACTATGCTCCCCGTCATCGGCGAGGCCCTGCAGACCGCTGGCGTCAAGCTCCACGCCGACGCCGACAGCCTCCCGTTCCTGCCGCAAGCCTGCACCGTCCCGGCCACCGAGGAAGACTTTGTCAAGGAGTACCTTGGCCTCGAGATGGCGGTTAAGGTAGTACAAGATGTCCAGGCCGCCATCGAGCACATTAATACCTGCGGGTCCCAGCACACCGACGCCATTGTCACTGAGAACGGCGCCACCGCAGAGCTCTTCATGCAAGGCGTCGGCTCTGCCGGCGTCTTCCACAACGCCTCTACGCGCTTCGCCGACGGCTTCAGGTTCGGCTTTGGCGCAGAGGTCGGCGTCAGCACCAACCGCATTCACGCAAGGGGCCCCGTCGGTCTCGAGGGGCTCGTCATCTACAAGTACAGGCTGCACGGCCACGGCCAATGCGTCAAGGACTATGGCGTTGGGAGCGGCATGCGCGCCTACAAGCACCGCAAGATTCGCATGACCGGCGACGACCCGCGCGCCCCGCGCCTCGACGCTGCGCCGGCGACCTCCTGGTTCCCGACTTCGGCGCTCGTTCCCGGCACCCTCGTCGCACTGGGGGCCGGTGCGGCAATTATTGGCCTCGTCCTGGCCTCGCGCTCGTCGCGTCAATAAGAGTTGGTCGCCGGACGAGGCCCCGCCGCGATCACCGTCTTTTTCTTACCGCCCCCCCCCCCCTTTGCCTTTGCTTCTGTCCTGCTCTGCTGTCTGTCCGAGCGGCCAAGCCTCCCATATTGCCCATTCACAAAATAGACCTGTGAATTGGAGACACTCGTAAAACCATTCATCAACATGTTACCATGACACCCCATAAAACCGATCATAAAACCTTAGAAGCGAGCTTGTTAACGCAATCAAGCTTGCAAGAGGCCGCGTCCACGGGCGTGGTCTCCTCGAGAGACAAGCGCTCCGAATTCGCTCTTTGGCGAGGCTCCCCCGCCTGGCCTAGAAATCGGTCTCTTGTTCCACGTCCTCCAGATCGACGGGGACATCTGCTTCGCTTGTCTCCGTCGCAGACCTTGCGGCGCCGTCCTTCGCGCCCACGGGCGTGGTCTCCTCGAGAGACAAGCGCTCCGAATTCGCTCGTTGGCGAGACTTCCCCCCGCCTGGCCTAGCCTAGAAATCGGTCTCTTGTTCCACATCCTCCAGATCGACGGGGACCACGGGACGCGCGCTTTCATCAGCTTCGCTAGTCTCCGTCGCAGACCTTGGTGCGCCGTCCTTCGCGCCCGCCCCATCCAGCAACGCGTCCGAGCTGGACACGAATGAGCTCGCCGGGCCCAGCTCCCCACCAGACGCCAAAGAGCGGACCTCAAACTCGAGCGAACCCATGTACGCCTCGTCCTGGAAGAACGAAGGCTCATCCTCCTCCAAGAGATGCCTCGGCACCTGAGCGTACGAAGACACCGTTGACTCGATTCCATCGCAGCTCATGCCGTCATCAGGAATGTCCGCGCGGGCCGCGCGCCCGCGACCGAGTCCGCCAAGGCCGACGCCGCTTGCTTCCGTCATGAGATCCTGCCGCGCTGCCAAGTCCTCGTCAATCTCCGCGTCTGACAGATACGTCTCCTCTTGAAAGCCCAGAAACGCCTGCAAGCCGCCCGCGGACGAAGGCGACACGGAAGTCATGCCACGCGCGCCGGAGGCCGTCCCCCCCAGCCTCTCGACAGCGCTGGCCCGCTCGCCATTTCTCCTAAAGTCTGACCGACTGACTCCGGACGCCGCATCTGCATCCCTGCTACGCGGTTCCGATGACCGCACGTATCGAGACTGCAGATTAAGGCAGTGCCGATCCGGGACCAGGACGAGCGAGTCGCTCGTGCTCGCGTGCGCAAGCGCCATGGAAGCAGCGCTCTCCACTTCGCGGCTCTCGCTGGCCGCACCGTTCGCAAAGGGCGCGAGTTGCGGCCACGACCACGTGGTCAGCTCCACTTCCTGTCGCGGCCCGCTTGTCTCCAGATTGCGCTCGCCGTGCCCCATGTCCTGGGCCACGCTCTGGTAGCCGCTGCTCAGCACCCACCCCGCCGCGCGGCGGGTCGTTCTCCCACTGCTGTTTCTGTGAAAAGTCCCAGTGCGCGCATGATCGCTTTCCTCGTCCGCTTCGTCATCGCTTTCGTCGTCACCAGGCGCGACTTTGCTGTAGGTCTCAGATGCAGCGCACTTGCCTCCGCGGCAAACCTGCCGCCCAAGCGCCACCACCGATTGTACCACGACAATGTCCGCCAACACCGCCCACATGTAAAAGTACGCGAATTCTGCGACGCTGGCAGACGAGCCTTGGGCAAACTCGTGCAGCGGGTATGCCCACGCACAGAGAAATACTGCGAGCCACACGCACGACACAAATAGGCCCACGACTCCTCGCGGGGCGAGATTGCTCGCAGAGACCGGGATGGCCTCGTCAAATTGGGCTTTTGGGCTTGCCACGAACACGCGCATGTCCAGCGCCTTAACACAAGGCACTGTCTGCTCAAGCCGTACGGGGCAAAGGCGATCCTGAGCCGCCTCGCGCGCGCGTGCGCGCAGCGCAATCCCTTGCAGCTCCTCCAAAAGCTTTTGTCGCTGCCTCCACGACGCGAGGAAGTCCGCCTCGCGACTTGCACGATGCAGAGCAGCCTGCGCCGCGTGGAATCGCTGCTCGAGCGACTGCTCCTCCTCCTCCTCAGAGGACTCTTCTGTCTCATCGTCATCATCCACGACGAGCCGCGAGCCCACCGAGGAAGTCTCGGTGAACGGATCGCCCTCAACGTCGACACCGCCGACGGTCCGCAGTTCGACGGAACCTGGGAACCCCCAGGTGCACGCGCCGTCGTATGCTGCGCCTGGTGACGAATCGCACGGCGAAGGCTCGACCTGCTGGTCCCTGAGCGCCGCGCGCAGCCCTTCGACTGCCTCGTGCTTCCTCTGAAGGTCCGCCTCCACGTTTCGGGCGTACTGAGATTCACGTGCCGGCCTCGAGACCCATGGCGCCAACCGCGCAAGTACGCGCGCAATCAGACGTTCAGGGGCCTCTAGGTCAGCGAGCGCTGCACCGCAAAGGAGCATTGCTGGAAGCGCGGCCATACCCGGGACAAAGACTAGGCCCAAAAGAGCGTCGTCGTGATCGTTGCCCCAGTGGACGACCATGGCGGCTGCCACGATAAGCATGAGGAAAAGAGAAAAGCCCACGGCGATACTCTGTCTCACACGCGAGAAAGGCATGAGCCGTCGCTCGGGGTTTGCCTGCTTCACGCAAAAGAGCGACGCGTACGAGTGATCGCGCGCCAAGCAAAGGAAGTTGTCGCGCGCGAAGCGGACCAGTGCGCACGAGCTGCGCGGCGCAAAGAGCTCCATGCTGTCATCGTGGATGCCCTCCGAGTCCGAAGTATCGCCGGACCAAGAAGTGCCCCGCACGCTGCCTGTGTCAGGATCCTGGGACGGACGAAGGTGTTCACCTTGCGGCGGCTGCTGCAATTGTACGGTTAGCTGTTTGTCGAGATCGCTCTTGCGGCGAAGACGGAGCCGCGCTGCGCGCAGCCTGCGAAGTTCCAAAAGCCCGCTGCGCAGGCCCATTCGCCGTAGCTGCGCTCCGCGCACGGCCAGCACAAAGAGACCTCGCCCTCGCAAGTCCCTTGTGCGCGTGTCCGCTAGTAAGGCAGCCATGACCAGCGCCAACCACGCTGCCGTGGTTGACGCCAGGATGAGGAGCACCGTTACCCAGCGAACCAGCGCGTGCGCTGCACGAGCAGGTAGCGCGGGCTCTGCAGTCTTGGGGTCAATGACCCACACTCCAACAATGCCTTGTCCCTGGCAGGAACAAGAAACAGAGACAATGCGCGAGCTAGGCCCTTCCACTTGCGCGTCAATCACCTTGCAGGCGTTCACAGACACCCTTCCGCTGCGCAGAGGCTCACTCCCCGCGCTAGCAGGCGAGGCGCTCGAGTCCCACAGCCCGCATACGAGAACCAGGCGCCGAATTTCGGCATCAAGGACGCGCATGCGTACATGAGTCTCGGGATACATGGGCTCATCCTCAACTCTATGGTCTTCGTTCACGTCCGGACGATACAGTGCATCTGAGAGAGGAACGTGCACCACAATGCGCGCGTCAGACCCGGATGTTACATAGCCAGAGAGATGCTGAGATCGGCTGCCAAACGGCCTAGCGCCGAGAGAAACGGCCTCACGAAAGACCGGCACGAGGTCACCAGCGTCTGAGAGCAAAATGCTCGCAATCTGCTCCGGCCAGCGACAGACCGAAAGGTCGATCACCTGGGATGCCGCTTCGAGCCCGAGAGCAGGGGCCAGAAGACCTGCTGCCGGGAGCTCGATGCCACGCGCTGCCGCCTGCGCGAGCACCTCCTGTGGGGAATGCCATGTCCGCCACGTGACGCATGAGAGTGAGTCGATATCTACAGAGAGGCCGCGCTCCTGTAGTGCCAGGCTGCCGAAACGAATTTGAGCAAGATCCCCCAGGATGCGCAGGACCGTCTCGGCAAACTTGTCCTGGAACTTGCAAAGTGTTTCCAGAGCACCCTGGCCCGTGGGCTCTGCGCCTGCTGCCGAACACATCGGCTTCAGGAGCGCAGAGGCCCACGGCCGGTTTTCGTGTTCGCCTTGGCACGCAAAAGAGATGACGCTCGCGCACCCGGGCATAGGTTCGGGGGTCAACAGACGTGACAGCACCGAGGTCACGGAGGCGGCAGCAGTGGCCACCACTTCGGCGTCCATGGTCCCTAAGATTTTATCTTTCCAGGCTTGGACGAGAACGCCCAGCGACCTCACGCCGGCCTCTTGCGCAGGAGGACAAATCTCGGGTAGCGTCGCCAAAGCTACTTCGTGTGCGCTGACCGCGTGCATAACAAAGGCCGGCGCGTCAAGCTGGTCAAAATACGACTCCGAAAAGGCAGCTTCGAGACGCGTGTAAATGGCCAGAGCGAGCGCACAGGCGAGATCCGAGCGCTGGCTCGTGATCAGCGCGGAGAAGACGTCCCGCCGCGCCAGCACGTCAATGGCCGCAAGAGCCATGTCGACCGTCCTGCCCGCCACGTTGGTGGTGAGCCAAGTCGCAACGGGCTCGGATATGAGGTTCTCCACTCTGCTGGCTCGAGCGAAGGCGGCATCACCGAGTCGGCGCTGGCCTCGGCAGCCAGGTCCGCTGGATAGCAGAATTGTGTCTGGTGAGCTTACCTTTTGCACGGCGCCGAGAGCGTCCATTGCAAAGGCCGTGACGCGCACGCGCGCGCGCTTCTGAACCAGGACGTTAGGAACCACGAGAGCTCGTACAGCATCTGCAGACGCGCTTGTGGCAAGTGTGGGCCCCGTGGGCAGGTTCTCGAAGGTGTACCGAAAATGATAACGCAAGCTTGCGTCGGTGTCTCCGAGGGCCTTGAGCCACTCCCAGGTGGATACCTGGAACGAGGTTGTCCCAGCAATGCCTTCGCTTGGGGTCACCGACAGCATTCCTCCCTCGGGCGGCACATTGACCGGGACTTGGACGGTAGCACGACGAACGGCAGCGTCCCGGGCACCGTACTTGCAGCGGAAGACGATTGTGAAACGGTCGACTACGGGGAACATGCGCGTCAAAGCCGAGGTGTTAAGCAGGAGCACGCGGCCATCCGACGCGATCTCATGCTCACGAGTAGCCTGCGCGAGCCAAATGACAGCATCGGAATCTGGCGACAGCGGGTGGGCAATACCCCATGTGGCACGGCCAGGCCTGCTCGACGCTTCGACTGGGACGGACTTTGGCTCGCTGTCGCCACACGAGCCCATGAACTGGCCCAGAGAGCCCACAGAGAGGATGCGGGGAAAGGAGTCGACTGAAGCTGCCCTCTTTCGGGCCTGCGGGCCCAGCCCTGATGCCGCACTCACATCGACACGGATCGGCGCCTCTGCGACGCTGGATCGCCCGTCTGCAGCCGTGACACGAAGCCAAAAGTGTATGGATTCGTCGCGGCGCAGGTTTTCGCGTTCCGCGGCGATCACAGTCGCGTCGAGCATGGGATAGTGAGTGTCAACGCGCGCGAGCTCGGGCTGGCTTCCGGATATGCCTTCGGTCGGCGAGGCGTCCTGCCCGTGCGATGAGTCGATCCGCCATGCTCCAGGTCGCTTTGCGCCGCTCTCATCGCTAACTTCCACGGAAAGCGCGAGGCAGGCCCTTGCCGGAGCGCAAGACCATTCGAAGACGAGCGGGACTGTTGAAGTAAGCGGGCCGTCAGGGTCATACGACGCGCTGGCGTCCAAGGCGAGGGTGCCACCTTGACGCGAAATCGAGCGATTGCCTCCTGCGATCACGGCAACAATCTTCGAAGCCGTAACTTGTACATCAAAGGAGAAGCTGGCAGATACACCGCTCGCCCCCGGTGCGCTTTCGGTGGGGTCCGTGCGGGCATCGTGATTGAACGCGGCAGTGGCCACGATGCGAATCGTTCGCCCAAGCACCCGCAGTGGGGCAACGCGTGCCGGTACGAGCTGAATAGCGTGCTTGTCAGCTGTAGGAACGAGAATTCTTGAAGAGTCGGCATCAGAAAAGGTCAAGGCATCATGTGCCTGCCATATTATTTCTGAGGCCTGCGCATTTGATCCATTGCAAAAGAAAATCTCGGCGCGGACGTCGCGGATCTCGCCGAGCTCGATGCGACTCCAGCCCGGCTGGTCCACATGGAGGCGTGGCGCGTCAACGGCATGAATCTCGATGGTCCGCCAAGGCGAGTTCATGACGCGCCCAAAGAGATTGCGCACTCTGACTGCTACCTGAACCGAGGTGATATTCTGCGCGAGAGCGCTGACATCAAATTCGCACCGGAGATCGCCAAGCGACGGAGGGGCCCCGTCGCTGCTGTAGCGGCAATAGTGCAAAGGTATTGCGATGCCATCACCAAAACCATGGACGCGATAGAAAAAGTCAACTTCGGTGATGAGAGGCGCGAGGCGGGTCCGCGTGGCGTCGAGGACCGCCACGGGCGCCGGAGTCCCTGCATCGCCCGGGTCCGGCCCACTACAGACGCGGGACACGGAGGCAGGGGCCTGCAGGTCAGGAGCAGTCATGTTCAGGGTCGGCGGCAAGTCTACGTGCACAACTTGGGCTGGCGAAGAAGCAACGTCGGCACCGAGCGCGCCCGCGAGGAAGGTGACTTCGCTTACCACGGCGCGCAGTGAGGGCTGAATATACAGGGTGCGCATGTTGTGAAGCCAGCGACAGTTCTCAAACAACGCTGCGCTCTCCTCGCTGCCGCTGTCGAGGAGTGTACCGCAAGAGAACCATTCGAGAGATGCACCGCGGGCGCTGGGAAGAGCCGGGCCGTCGAAATTGACCTCGATGGCGGTCCCGGCCCGCGTATACTGCGCTGAGAGCGCCAGCGGACCCGCTCCCGAAGCCGTCGCGTCCAAGGATCGCGTCAAGGTGGCGCCACGGCATGACGATGCGCAAAAGCCCCATCTTCGTTGCGCCGGGGAGGCCTCGACGAGCGAATACTCGGCGCTCGTGGCGCACCAGAGTGTCCCATTGGCTTCGCTGAGAGCATTCGCTTCGCCGGCGACAGGCTGCGCTTGCGCAAAGCTGACGCAGGAGTCGTGCCATGACCCGCCCGCAAAGAACGGGAAATGGCACGTGGATCCATCGGCGGCATGCCCACCGTGGGTGTGGCACTGGTCCGGCGCGGTTCCGGCGGCAGCTCTTCTCGGCGCCTCAGCGTCGCGAGCCGCAAGTGCGCAAGAAATGGCGTCGCAGGGCGCGCTATGCTGAAGATGGACGGGCCGCGCTCTGTTCTCGGGCGTGTCCAGGTAGCACCGCGGCATGGCGTCGCCGGGGGGCTCGAAGCAGTGCGAGGAGCCCGGGGCGGCCACCACCTGCTGCTCGTGCTCGTCGGAGAGCCGCATGCAGGGGATCCGGGTCGAGGACGAGCAGATGCGGCACGCGCGCGGGTCGCAGAGCCCCCACCGCGCGCTGCGGCTCGCGGGGCCGTCGACAGCGTCGTCATCCGCCTCGTCCACTGCGCACCACATTGCGTCCGCGGCCTCGAGCGCGAATTCGCCACGGGCCGGCTCGGGCGCCCGGAGGTCATCCCGAAAGGGCGCGACCTCGCGCACGGAGACGCAGCTCGCGTAGATCGCGCCTTGGAACTCGAAGGGGAAGCGGCACGGCGCGCCCTGCGTCGCGTAGCCTCCGTCTATGGTACACGTTAGGCCGCTGTCGGCCCGCGCCGGCGCGTCCGCGAGGACCGCGAGGCCGGCGACGAGGCGCAGGATCCCTCTCACGACGGCTCCGGTCCTAGCCGAGGTCGATTTCCTCTCCGCAGGCCTCCGGCGGGGCCGGGCCCGCGCGCGCCGATGATGAGGCCGCCACTCGCCGGCAGCTCCGCCCTGCCCGGACGGCCCCCTGGGCATCGTCGTCGCCATGAGCGGCGGCTCTCTCTGCCGGGCCCGCTGCAACTGCATCTGGTCGCCGGCCGCGCTGCGCCGCACCCCGCCGCGCCCTCGCGCCACGTCCTCGCGCCGCGCCCTCGCGCCGCGCCCTCGCGCCGCCGGCTCGCGCGCTCGCTCGTCTCGTCGTTTTGAACTCCTGGCCCGCCCGCCCGTCATCCGTCCTCGCCGCGCCATGCCGCAGGCGCCATGCCGACCGGGACCGGCCGCGCGCCGCGCCGTTGAGGCCGCGCGTCCCTTCT
>KQ758850.1:16037661-16051799 GCA_001462505.1 Aurantiochytrium sp. T66 | reverse complement strand
CGTTCTGCACGAGAGGGTGCGGACCGAGGCCCGAGCGAGCACGAGCACGAGCACGAGCACGTAGCGGACGGGCGCCCTGCCCTGCCCTGCCCTGCCCTGCCCTGCCCTCTCGTCCTCTCCTCCGTCGACAGCTCGCTCGGGCCTCGGTCCGCACCCTCTCGTGCAGAACGCCGCGCAGAACGCGTTCACGCCGGCGGCGGCGGCGTACGCCACGTACTAGGCCTAGGTCCTCGACAAAGGCGACGACGAGCGGCTCGCTCGACGCCTTCATCTCGCCAAGTTCAAGAAGCTCGTCATCGTCATCGTGCGCACGCAGGCCGGGCCCCACGAGACGACGGCCCACCCACCCGGCTCCGGCGCGCAGCGCTTCTTGCAGCACGCGGCGCGCGAGGGGGACCCGGACTCCGGGGGATTCTGGCGCGGGCGATGGCGTCGACTTGCGAAACAGCGGCACGTCAACGGCGGCGTGTCGGACCAGACCGCACTGCAGCAGATTGATTGTCGTCCCCTCGACGGCCGCGCTGGAGATCCACAACGTCCTCGCGGTCAGCAGCAGCAGCAGCAGCAGCAGCAGGAGGAGCAGCAGCAGCAGGAGCAGGAGGGCGCCGAGATGGCCGAGGAGCAGGCCTCGTGGACGTGCGGCGGGACGGCCCACATCCTGCCGGCGGAGCGCGCCAAGGCGAGCTTTGAGGTGGCGCGCATGTCGGAGGCGATCTACGGCGGCGCGGACGCCGTGAAGCGGCGCAAGTTCATCATGATGCCGGCGGCGCAGCTGCTGTACCCGGAGAAGCACGAGTGGTCGCGCGAGGAGCTCATGAAGCGGTCGATCGACGACTTCATCACGATCCACAAGGACTTCGTGCAGGAGGGCTACCGGCCGCAGCGCGACGAGGTGTCGTGGATGGGCGAGATCGCGGGCAACACCGGATCCATGATGCCCCACTACGGACTTTTCCTGCCCACCATCATGGGCCAGGGCAGCCCCGCTCAGGTGGCGGCCTGGCTGCCGCGCGCGCTCAACTTCGAGATGATCGGGTGCTACGCGCAAACTGAGCTGGCGCACGGATCGGCGATCCGCGCCCTGCAGACTCAGGCCGTTTACGACCCCGCGACGGAGGAGTTCATCATCGACACGCCCACGCTCGGCGCGATGAAGTGGTGGAACTCGAACATCGGCTGCGTGGCCACGCACGCCGCCGTGTACGCGCAGCTCATCATTCAAGGCAAGGAGTACGGCCTGCACGTCTTCATGGTGCAGGTGCGCGACGAGAACCACCACGTGCTGCCGGGCATCGAGCTCGGCGACTGCGGGCGCAAGCTGGGCGACAACGCGATCGACACGGGCTACATGCGGCTGCGCGGCGTGCGCATCCCGCGCCAGCACATGTTCACCAAGCGGCAGTACGTGACCAAGAGCGGCGAGTACAAGCGTCGCACCGGCCCGGGCCAGGATGCGGGCCCCGACAGCAAGGCGAGCGCCCTCGCCAAGCGCGCGAGCTACCTGACCATGATGCAGGCTCGCTCCGGGATGACCTCGCTGGCTGCCGGCAAGCTCGCCGCTGCTTGCACGGTCGCCGTGCGCTACAGCTGCGTGCGCATGCAGGGCTTTACCGATACGAGCGAGGGGCAGTCGTTCCGCGCCGCGGAGAACCAGGTCATTGAGTACCAGGTGCAGCGGTCTCGTCTCTTCAAGCAGCTCGCGCTCTGCTACGCGATGCGCGCGAGCGGAAGCTGGATGAACGAGGCCGTGCGTCAGCTCAGCGAGGTGGCCAACAAGCCCGATGCGGGCGCCAGTGCCGACGACCTGGCGGCCCTTGTGGCGGCCATGCCGGAGATCCATGCCTCATCCGCCGGCCTCAAGGGCCTCTGTACCAAGCTGAGTGCCGACGGCATGGAGGACCTGCGCAAGTGCTGCGGCGGCCATGGCTTCCTCCTGAACTCGGGAATTGGCAGCATGGCCACCGACTTCGTGTGGCAAGTCTCTGCCGAGGGCGA
This sequence comes from Aurantiochytrium sp. T66, assembly GCA_001462505.1. Taxonomy (NCBI): domain Eukaryota; class Bigyra; order Thraustochytrida; family Thraustochytriidae; genus Aurantiochytrium; species Aurantiochytrium sp. T66. Next base: position 16,049,804 of record KQ758850.1, on the reverse strand, counting down.
TTGGGTCGTGCTCCTGCTGCAGACGGCTCGCTACCTGATGAACTCGCGCCGTGCCGCGCTGCGCGGCGAGACGGTCTCGGGCCTGGCGGCTTGCCTCGAGCCGCTGCGCGACCCGCTCTTCAAACTCGCGGATGCCCGTCCCCCGACGCCGCAGTCCGTGGAGGACCTGCTCAACATCGACTTCCTGCTGCGCTACTTTCAGTTCCGCACCCTCGCCGCCACGACCAAGGCTGGCGAGCGTCTCGACGCGAACATGGCCAAGGGCATGTCCTTCGAGAAGGCTTGGAACCAGTGCGCTGTGAGCATGAAGCGGGCGGCCGAGAGCCACATCTACTACTTTATGCTGCGCAACTTTGCGGACGTCATCCGCAGGCAGCCCGACGAACACGTCGTCCCGGTTCTCCAGCGTCTTTGCGCCCTCTTTGCGGTGCAGAACATGATCTCGGGCGAGCATTGGAGCGGGCTGCTGCCCGAGGAGCTCGTCGACCTTGCCGAGGAGGCCGAGGCCCAGCTCCTGGACGCCCTTCGCCCCGACGCTGTCGCGCTCGTGGACGCCTTTGACATCCCCGACCGCGTTCTCAACTCCACCATTGGCCGCGCCGACGGCCGCGTCTACGAGGCGCTCTACGAGAGCGCGCGGGACTCTCCTCTGAACCAGGGCAAGGGCAAGGTCCCCTTCGAGGGCTATGAGGACGTTCTGGCCCCTCACCTCGACATGGACTTTCTCAAGCTCCGCAACAAGGTTTATCCGGACCTTTTGGACGACGAGCCGGAGGCCAGGCTCTGATTCTCAAGAGTAAGCGAGTCATGTGTCGTCGTGTTCAAATCTATCGAGCGAAGACTCTCAAAGTCTCGTTCCACTTTGCGGCATGTGGTCGAACTTGCGCCGAAGCTGCCTCTTTCGGAATGGACGGACCGTGTGGCGCCTGCCGCCCAAGTTGAACTCGCCATTTGGATACATAGAAAAAATAGGAGCGAAAGGTTTACGTCAGTCAGTTTGGGAGCAGGGGCGCCTGCTCTCCGTTTCGCTGCGTCCCCTTTTTCGATTTGCCGCGAAACATGTCTTGCAGCAGCGCTATCCAGCCCCCGTTGAAGCGCTCAGCGTCTTGGAGGTCTTCCTCGTCGTGGTCGCTGCTGACGGCCTCGCCGCTCGGCCGGATGTTCGGTGTCGCCGCAGCAGCGGTGCTGACGCTCGAAGTCCGTGTATGCACCTCGTCGCCGTCGTCGTCCTCAATGTCCACCACGGCCATCGAGGACCCACCGTGCACTGAGGAGAGCAGCGAGGATTGGGATCGGCGGACCTTGCGCTTGAGAAAGTTGTCGATGACGTAGAACTGGAAGCTGTTGCAGATGGCGGGCCACACAATCATGACGAAAACCAGCTGCGTCTTGGGATAGACCGAGAGGGGTTTGAAGGCCAGGTCTGCGGCGTCACTGAGCTGCTGGTTGAACTCGACCAAGGGCACTGCGAGGATGACCTTGGTCACGAAGACGATCGAGGTCCACGCAAGGGTCTGAGCAGCCCAGGCGCGAAAGTCGATCCTTTTGGAGTGCAGGTCGTAGTAGGCGCCGGTCTTGGCGGCATTGCGCAGCAGAGTCCGCTCCAGCACCTTGAGGAGTAGGAAGTTGAAGGGCACGCCGAGCACGGTGTCCACGGTAAAGTTCATAAAGTACCACGCGCATTGGTTTCCGCTTGATGACGACGATAGCACGAGGGCCATGATGATGTTCATGAGATGGCCCGTGCCTGCCCCGAAGCATTGCTTCAGGCTGTCAAAAATCCAAATGTGCCGGGGACGTCGCGGGTCCTCGAGGATCCACTTGAGGTACCTGCGCAAGCAACATCGTCGTCATCGTCGTCGTCGTCGTCGTCGTCATTCATTCAAGTGAGTCTTTCGCTGTTCTCTCGCAGGCTGCCGTGAAGCCGGCCGGCATCGCCAAAAGTCATCCTTCTTCTTCTCCGCCACTTACAACGTGCACAGCACCACGCAGAGCAGGAAAAACTGCACGAAGACCGCGAAGCCGCCGCCCAGCAGCGCGCACTGCTGCCCGCTGCTCTCGCCCATGCTGCCGTCCTCGCACGTCCCGTCACGTCAGTCAGGTCGCGAGCCTGTGAGGCCGGCCGGGTCGGGCGAACCCAGCTCGGCGGGGCCGGCCTCGCTCGCCCGCCCGCGCCGCCGCGCCGCAGCAGGCAGCCCGCGCGGGGAGGGGGAGGGGGCGCCGCCTCCCTCCGCGTCCGCGGCCCGCGCGCACCGCCGGCCTGCCGCGCAGCAGCGCAGCAGCGCAGCACGAGGCTTGAGGCTGTGCTGGATCGGGTCTGCCGTCGTCTAATCATAACAGGGCTTCACGAGGCGCCTCAACGTCTTCGAGGACGACCCCACCATCATCGACGATGGCCTCGGACCGGCCCCCGGGCCCGCATTCGGCTCAGCGAATGCAGGTGGCCCGGCCCGCGGACGCAGCGTCTGGCCGAGGGCGATGCCATTCATGCGAGGGTCGGCGAACGGTGCCAGAATGTATGTGTGATGCGAGGAGAACAGCATAATGGCCGGGGACCTGGAAACTTACTAGCCTAGGAGCTGACGGAGGAGAGCAATGCGCAAGGTGGTGATGATTGAGAACAGCAGGAATGGAAGAATAGCGGGACGATTGATGCTTACGTACTGTGTCTGAAAAGGGACGGGGGGATAGATAACCCAAAAAGGTTGAAGGAAGTGGAGCTCCGAATCGGAGCTTGAGACCCCGGTTACGACCATTTACCCATTGCTCAGATCCCCAACAGCCGTGCGGCTTGACAGGAGTGGGAGCCCAACCGCGCAGGACCGAGATCGAATGTAGCATGCTTGCAGGCGCCTTGGATTTTTAGTCGGACTTTTTGGACTCTTGACCCCGTGCCGGCTGCCGCGGCATGGCGCGGCGGTCGAAACGCTGGCGCATGTAGACGCGAATGCCAATGTAGCAGGCGAGCAGGGCGCCTTGCCAGTAGGTGAGGCGAAAGGGGAGGCCAGGAATTTCCTGGCGCATAGTTCGCTTGGCCCACTCCATGCCCTGAAATTCGGGATTGATCTCGATGAGCTCGATCTGGAAGACGAGTGCGGCGCCGGGGGGAATCTTTTCGCCCGCGCCCTTCTCTCCGTACGCCAGTTCGCTCGGAATGACGACCTCCCACTTATCGCCCTCCTCCATTTCCTGGAGAACCTCACTCCAGCCCTTGATGACCTGGGAAGGCGTAAAGTAAGCCGGCTCTCCGCGCTCAAGGCTCGAGTCGAAGACCACCCCGGTAACGAGCTTGCCCTCGTAGTGCAACTTGCACAGATCGGTCGGCGACGGCGACTTGGCAGCAGGGTGCGTGGCGCTCTTCAGCACGCGGTACAGCACTCCGGACGCCAGGCGGTGCGCGTCATCGTGCTCTTCCTCGTACGACGCCAAAAACGCTTCGCTCGACGGGTTATCCGCCACGGCCGCCGTCGCGCAGAGCGCCGCCACGAGCAGCGTCACCGCGAGCGCCACGAGGGCGTTGGCGCGGCGCAGGGTCGCCATCGCCTTCTCTCCTCCGCTGCGCTGGCTGCGGCTCTCTCTCTTCGCGTGCCGGCCCCTGAGTCCCGCCCGGCCTGGTCCCTCGCAGCGCAGGTTGTCGCCGTGGAGCGCGCGTCTTCTCGGCGTCGTCGTCCTTTGACGCTATGCGCGCCGTTCATCTGGTCCTTCAACAGATTCAGTTCGTCATGTTGCCATTTCCTCGACGAGTGGCAGACGAGCTGCTCAAGGCAGCGCGCGGCTGTTTAAAGCCGGGCCTCGGAGGGCGACCTGCTCTGGCCCCGATCACAGCGGCGTTCTCGGAGTCGTCGCGGACTCGCGATACGCGTACGTACTCTTCAGCAATCTCGAGGGTTATCTCCCTGGACCCGCCCAGGAGGTCCCCAAGGGGTCCCCAGGGGGTCCCCGAAGGTGTGTGGCGCACAAGGGGGTGCGCAAAGAGTCCGCGCGCCGTCCGCGCGGCCGCGCGAGAACGCAGTCAACTTGCTTGACGAGAGTCAATCTCGGACCAGAATGCATTCGTACTCAGGCCATCCACGCGCGCGCACGCTTTGGAACCGCGCACCGGCCGGCCGCAAAAGCTCGTCGTGAGCGCAAGCAGGGCCAGGATCATCAAGGGAAGGAGGCTCAAACAACAGGCACGATGGCCGAGCACAAGGCCAAGACAGATGCCGCTTTGGACAACTTACGCCTCATCAGCAACCGGTCGAACCCGCTGTGCCCGTACATCAAGGACTCGGAGTGCTTCCGAAGGCTGTCGGGCCCGCAGACATCTGAAAACGAATGGGTCAAAAAGGCCGCCGAGGAGAGGGACCGCAAATTTCTCGACGAGGATGATGACGTCGCTGCGGCACTCATGCACCCACGGCCAAAGGTCGAGTACTCCCTCAAGCACAAGCTACGTGACCACGTGCACGATCTTTTTTCCTCCCTGGCCAAGCTCGACGAAACGCAGCCCAAGGAGTCAATGACCAAAGCCAGCTACAAATTCAGCGAACGCATGAAGAAGGAGCTCGCCACCATCGAGACCGGCAATCGCAAATACAGCAATCCAGACACTAAGTGGGCCGAAGAGCGAGCCCGCGCCAAGCAGCTTGGCATGTCCAAGTGATCAATGGAGCACCGAGATTGGCGCACTTTGTCTGAGCAAAATTCCACATCAGGAAAGAAACTCTCGGAAACCGCTTCTAAACTCTGTTGCTGGATAACCTATACTGTGCGGAACTATGTCTTTTCCCCCTCGCGAGGTCCTCTCAATCAATCACATGCTGAAAGTCCAGCCAAACCCGATCTGACAACAAGACTGAGAGCCTGGATTTACAGATACGACAAAAAGTTAACTTTTCGAGAGGTTCGAACTTTTCGGGGGGTTAGGTATTGTTCGGGCGCCGGCCAGTCGTGTCGTTCAACTTCATCGCACATACTGCAGATTTCCAAGAGTGCAACTTCTAGCATCGGCGAACAGAGGGCACCTTACAACGAAATCGCTATGTCCGACGAGTGTAAAAGTTCGAACCTATTCAATTAAAAGCCGTCGAAAGTTCCCGAGGTCGTCACGCTCCGCCTCGACCACGATTATACATATGGGCGATCGATCGCAAGGCTCGCCAGCCCGCCAGGCTCTGCAGGCGCCCGCCAGCTTCGCGATGGTCTTCGCAATGCTGTTCAGGCGACAGATTTCATCTGTCCCCATTTTGACCGGTAAACCTTGTGAAAGCCGCCTTAGCGGCGGAGCCTTGCAGAGGCGATTCCCCAGACCCTGACCTCGTCCCAAAGCTTGCAACCTTGGCAGCCGCGGTCCTCTTCGCGCCCAGCTCACCGCAAAGGGCCCGCTGGGCCTCGCTATGGGCGGCGGGTCGGCGCAAGCGAACGCGAGCAGGCCTGAGACATTATCGGGCGATGAAAACGAGGCCAAGAGAGACCTTCACGCCGAGGCCTGGGCGTCGCAGACGGTGCGGCATGAGAACCGCCGAGCTGAGAGGTACCGCGCTCTGACCGTCGCGGACGAGGCGCGTGGAAATGCCGGGAGGGCGGTCTCTGCACACGTCCAGCTCGTAGAGCTCGTCGGTCAGACGCGCCTTGGAAATGGCCGAGAGTGCTTGCTGCGCATATGGGGTGACCCGCGCAGGCCCATGGAGCGGATCGACTTCGACAGCGCTTGCGATCGCGGCACCACCGCCGATGGCGATCCAGCAAAGGCCCCGTCAAATCTGTCCATCACTCAGATTGCCTGCGGAATCGACCACATGTTGTGGCTGCAGGCAGGGGCCGCATGGGGCGTAGGCAACACATGGAACGGGCAGATCGTGCGCCGCTGGGAGCCAAAGCCCGCCAAATGCCTCATTGCCTTCAGAACGCCCGTTCAGATTGATCTTGAAGGTCCACCTGAAGCAAAAGAGGACAGCAAAGACGAGGGCAAGGGGCAAGTCGAGAATTCGCAGCCCGGGGAGTCCTCGGCACATAAAGGAGACGCGGCCGATGTAAAGCACGTCCGTCGCAAGCAAGAAGTGGGGCACATACCGGCCCAAGCCACCGCCGTAGCAGCCGCTAGGCACGGAACATGTGTGGCGTACGAGAATGAAATTCGTTGGACGGTTTTCAGGAAGCTCACGGCCCCCCTTTACCGCCAGGTATCGGCGCCAAGAGCGGTCATTCAAGTTGCTTTACGACAAGGCGCATCCGCTGCGGCAGGCGGTCTGGTTCTCACCAGTGCGGGCCAGGCCTTCGCACTTGACAAGTCAGAATCAGAGGACAGCGCCGCTCATCTCGACCTCGTCGCGGAAAATGTGTCCCTCGTCGGCGCCACCGCAGACAAAACCTTTTACGTGCAGGGAACCACGGTGGTGCCCACCGAAGGTGCAAGCCGATATGATGTTGGGGAAGATGTATTGGAGTTTGCGTGTGGTCTCCAGCACTGTCTTGTGCTCACGAGAGACCAGAGGCGCGTGTTCGCGTGGGGGTCGAACGAGCTCGGGGCCCTCGGGCTGTCGCGGAGTACGTGTCTGCAAGGCGGCGCATACGAGACTCCGCAGCTCGTGAATGGTCGTCTCGGCCCGTTTTGGAAGAAATGTGAGCGCGTCGAACACATTTGCGCTGGCGAAAACTACTCTGCGCTTTTGCTCGAGGAAGGCCGCGTTTACACCTGGGGCGAGATGGCGCCCGGGAGTCTGCGTCTTCGGCCGCAGATAATCGACGTGCCCGACTACCTGCGCGTCAGATCATTATGGGCCGGGGGGCAATACCTCGTCTTGCAGTGTACCGCCAAGGAGCAAGCACTAAGCGTCAATGGCAAATCGTAACGCCCTGGCGTCCATAAGCCCATGCCAGGTTCTTCTTTGGACTCATGATCTTCTCCAACAAGCCATGACTTGCAAGTACAACGTCGCCAGCTCGTTTGGCTTTGACAGCGTTCTGCGAGGACGAGCTTCGCACGGCCGGCTTTCTCTCCACGCTAGCTAGTAGGCTCCAGCCGAACAACCAACCTCAGGCTTGTCTGCTGTGCGTGCGTGCGTGCGACTTCCGGCGGACAAGCGTGCAGGGAAGCTTCTGCCTCGCCGCCCGCAATTTCCGGCGTCGACGCAGGGGCCCGTCTCGATCGCGACGTCGAGCATGATATGGTGCGGGGCGACGACATGGGCGACCTTCATCAAGTTACTTGGAGCAAATTGTGATCGAAGGCCTTCGACCCCGGCCGGCCGCGCGACACCGTGACCCGCGCACACGGGCCCCGGCCGCCTCAGCGAGCGAGCGCGCGGCGCGCAGGGCGACGCAGTTGCTGGCCTCGCCGACTCGCCTCGAGCGCCGGCTGGCTCGGAAGGGGCGGCGAGCAACGTGACGAGGTCCGGCTGCGCCCTGACAGCAGCGCAATCACCGGGCGCGACTATCACGAGCGAGCTCGTGACAGGCGCCCAAGAGGAGAGCGCCAAGGAGAGGAGAGAAAAGACGTAGCGAGGGCAAGCCTGCTTGCTTGCTTGCTTGCAAGCTTGTTTGCCTAGAAACACAATCAGGACGACAAGAACTCCTCGCGATTCGAGAGCGTCATCGGCGGCTTGTTCACGATTTACGGCTGGCAGCTCGACCTCGCAGTGTCGTTGAGGCCTCTGCGGCGCTATTCCGAGAAGATTATCACCGAGTGCAACCTTCCGGGGGTCGCTTTCGCTGAAGCGAGCTGGAAGTCATGGACGAGGCGCCTCTCTTCGAGCTCGCAGAGCTGGCGGCTATTGAGGTCGCTGGGATCGACGGGCCTGCAGAGGCAGTTCCCTACGCCACAGCGGGGCAGAGCCCTCCCAGAGTAGCGTCGTCCGGCCAGGTGACCAAGACGCGCATTGATCCTTGTCTGTGCGAGCTCGTGTCAGACACGAACTGCGGACACGGGCGATGCCGCGAAATCGAGCGGCAAGAGAACGACCCGCGTTTCTTGGGGTACCGTGTAAGCTTGCCGAGGTCGGATACCATGTTCGGCGATCTAGATAGGAGGGAGCGCTGGCTTGCACATCTCGGCATGGAGGCTGGCCAGGTGGACAAGGTTTCGAGGAGGTACCAGAAGCTCTGCTACACGCACTTTCAGCGACGCTGCCTCACTTCGAGCTCGCAGACGCCCGGCAAACATCGCACAATGAAGACCAGCGTCGAGAGATGCGCGAGCACAGATCCCGACGACTTCGTCATGGTCTCGGTCCCGGGCAGGAATGGCAAAGTCCGTCCGGCTGCGCTGGTCGTGCCCGATGTGAAATTTCCCCCGCCGCAACCGACGCCGTGGACGGGTTCCACCCAAATCAGGCACGATGGCGGTGCGGCGCGCGCGAACGCGGGTTCAGCCGGGTCGAGGAATGTGGGCGTCGCGACTGCCAGCGTGACCCAACTTCAAGAGGAGGTCGCCGACTTGAAAGCGCGCCTCCACATCATGACGGAGAAGTACGAGGGCTCTCGTGTGCGCCAAGCCGAGCTCGCAACAAAGGCGCGCCGCTTTGAAGAAGCCTCCTCCGCGAGGGTGAAGTGGCTCGAGTCCAAGCTTCTGGCAGTGTCTTCGAAGGCCAAGACCCAAAGGTCGCCGAAGACGAACACGAAAGCCGGCCGCAAACGGGCGCGCCTCTCTCGCGAGCTCTCGGATGCCACGGAGATGGTCTCCCCTCGCGAAGTCGGCCTGAGTACGAACGTCATGGCGGGCTCGCGAGAAGGCGATGATGTGGCGATGCGCAACGAGCTCGAAGAGGCTCGGACTGACCTGCTTAGTGCCGCGCGCAGAGAAGAAGTCGTCGAGAATGCCGTATTGGAACCTGAGTCGGTCCGGAGCGCAACCAGCAAGAGTGGCTCTAAGGGTGCCAAATCGAAGCCCGGGTCTGCTCGGCGCGCAACGATCAAGAGTGTACCCCCAAAGGCCACGGGCCTTCGTCGCTCGCGGAGAAAGCAGTGAGAATCGATGTTGCTGTAAGTAGCCACAAGATACTGCGGCAACCGATCTTGTCTGCTGGCGATCTCGCAGGCAGATCGACAACGGAGAGCTCGCTGCGAGCGAGGGAGGTGCAGCCGGTGTGCGCGCGTCGTGGCGACGAGACTTTAGCTTTAGCTTTAACTTTTGCAAGGGGCAGGGGCTGGCTGGCTCGGCGTATGCGGCCCTCGCCGCATTGGGAATCGAACTGGCCGAAAAATCTGTGAAAGCATATATGGTGTTTGTCGTGTGAAGGAGGGAGAAAAAGGGGAGAAGGATGAGGGATTTGGAATGAAGAGCAGAAACCAGAAGAGCATAAGCCTACACACAAACACTTGCGCGCATCGTATTGTAAGCGCGTTGGTGGGCCGTAGGGACTGCGGCGTCCTGCTCCGTGGCAAACGTGCGAGACCGGACGAATTTTTTAGGTCCACGCGATTTCTTGTACTTACTTATTCGTCCTCAACAAGAGCGGCGTTCGTAAAGTCAAAGCTGGTCGGGGCGTGAGCACCGCCAGCAGAGAGCAGGCGCTTGACGATGGCATCCTCTGCGAGCTCGTCGAGGTCGTCGCGCAGCGAGAGGAAGAGGCCGCACTGGCTGAACCTCTCGTTGACGGTGCCGATCTGGCCACCGACAAAGCCCTTGCGCATGGGCGAGAGGTTGGGTCCCATCCAGGTAAACTGGATATACTTTCGCCTGATCGAGCGCGTGACCTCGCGGTCGTCAACGGCCAGCGCCAGAAAAGCGCCGGTCATGGCCTTGTCCGGATTGGCCTCGAGGATCTCCTCGACGCGGTCGCGGCCGCCCTTGCCGGCCTCCGTAAGAACAATGCTGTTCATGCCCTCAAACTCGCACACGACAAAGTCCACGTCGAGGTTGTTGTCGTTCATCAGGTCATCGATGCTGGCATTGGCCTCATCGGTAAACTTGGGAGCCATCGTGCCGGGAAGAGTGCAGATCTACTCTACTTTGGAAGCGAGCTGCTGCTGCTGCTCCTGCTGCTGCTCTTCGAACGCCCAAACAGAATTAACGCAGCGGCGTATGCGTCGCGTTGCATCGTGTCGCGACGCATCACGTCAGGCAATATTAAGCACCAGTCAGTCAGTCGGTCCGTTACCCAAGGCCCGAAGATTAACCCGCCCGCCCACTGCCCGCCTCATTGCGCTGGCGCCTGGCAGGAGGACGGCATTGTCCCTCCCTCCTCCTCCTCCTCCTCCTCAAAGTTCGGAAGCTCATCGGATCGATCTTGCCGCCAGCCTGTCCCACCGCCCACCATATAACATAAGGCGGCGTCCTTGCCGCGTGTCCCGCCAGCCAAAATGACACGCAGTAGATGTGCGAGTTCGTCGCCGGCTCAAGGCGGCATCCGGCTACCGAAGCACGCTGGCCGCACGAGCTTCGCCTCCCTCCGCGGCCCGAGGGCATCGGCGAAGCGCGAAGTGAGCCAACCGCTTGGTTCGCCTTTTGCTTCGGTGTCCCCCCATGGCGCACACTTCGGAAGCATGGGGTGTGCACGCGCACCCTCCCCTCCCTCTCTCGGCTCTTCTCCCGCCTCGGCCTCGATGCCCTCGCCCGCCCGTTCGCCTCGCTCGCGCGGCTTCGCGCGCACGCACTACGGCCGCTCGCGCCGTGCGTCTCACGCTGCCCTCCGCGCGCCCGGGAGTCGGCGTCGGTCGAGCCCAAGAGCTCTTGCTGAGCGAGGGAGGCTCGAGGCATCGTGCACAGCTTCTTGACTATGAGGCCGCCTCGTAAGTACCGACCGTCTCGTCCTTCGCGACGCTTGCGGCTTCGCGCACGGCCTCGGGGGCCGTCCGCTGCGCTTGGCGCTTGTAGCGACCTCGCCGCAGCGCGTCCCGCCGCGTGAGGCCAGCCACGCAGCCAACAAGCCAGGTCCGCGCCGCGCGAACTGGACAACGGTGCACAATCTCGTCTCGGCTCGTCTCATCCGAGGCGCCGCCGGTCGACGGGCCCCGCCGCCTCCTCTCCGGCAGGACCTCGCGCGCGGCCGCGCGCATGCGCCCGCGTGGCCCGCGGCGGCAGACGGGGCCGCGGCGCCGCTCGAGCGGTGCGAGGCCCCGAGGAGGCCGATCTTGTCACGTACCTTATGTTATTGCGGATCTGCAGACGCCGGACACTGGCAATAACCAACGAACCCCCCAAATTTGGCACGTTCGGCGACACGAACATTTGCACGGATGGCGGGCGGGGCGACGGGCTCGATCGGTCGACGGATGGGTAAGTAGTCGTGAACGACTTGGGGACCTCGCGAGGATGATAATCGCCTCCGTCGACCGATCGAGTCATCGTCAGGATGTCAGAGCCGCATTTCTTGGGCCTAGCAAAGGCGTTGATCCACGAAGAGAGGTTGCGTATTCATCGCAATGGCACGCACGCGGGCCCGTCAACCAAGATAAGCGAGAGGTGGGTACGTCTGGATGTCACTGACAGTGCTGGGTCCAACGGTGATGAGTCCTGCCACTGTCCTGGCGTTGTAGGCAGCCCGTGGTCTTGTCACGCACGCTCGTGTCGTGCAGACTTCGCAAGCAAGTCCTACGAGAGCAAGTCCTTCGCAAAGCCAAAAAAACGAGTTCGCGTGATGAAGCTCGGCCTTGAGATACGAAGCAGATACGAAGCAAAAACCTTCGTCAACAGTGAGAGGTCAGATCAGATCAGGTTGACGATGCGAGCGCTTCTACCTTAAAATTCGTATGACGGCGAATCTCTCCGCACCGCGATACCCTCCTCGAGCGTGCCATTGCCGCGAACCATCCGTTCCGGGCCCGTCATTGCGGCGGCCTGGCAGCTTGTTGAAGGCCAGCCGCCTTCAAGGCTTCGACGCCGGCGAGCACGGTCGGAGCACCCCACGGCCACTGCACTGCAATTTTTTTGTATTGGTCGTCACTTGGTCGTCAATGATTGATTGATTGATTGATTGATTGATTGATTGATTGATTACTGTGATTGAATGGCCCTAGCTAGCTAGCTAGTAGGCCCGACTAGGCCCTTACTAGTAACTGATCCAGATCAGGACCCGCGGGGACCTCGCGGCGGCTGCGGCAGCGCGACGCGGCGCGACGCGGCCTCGGTCGGTCGGCGAGTCTGTCCGTCTGTCGGTCGGTCGGGCGGTCGGTCCGTCGGACGCGCGGCGCGGCGGACTCGAGCGGACTCGAGCGGAGGGAGC
>KQ758850.1:16017927-16029987 GCA_001462505.1 Aurantiochytrium sp. T66 | reverse complement strand
GCGGCGCGCGAGCGGCGCCCGGAGATGGGCGCCACGCCGAGCGTGCTCGCTAACGAGCTCCGGCTCGCCGGCGTGCACGACGAGCTCGCGCGGCTCCTGGAGGAGCACCATGGCCCGCTCCAGGAGGCGCACTGCGAGCTGCACCGCGCGCACGCGGCCGAGGAGGAGGAGGAGGAGGAGGCTGCGGAGACTGACGAGGACGGGAAGGCGCCCCGCGAGAGGGAGCGCGCGCGCAAAGAGAAAATGCGGGCGGTACTCCGCGAGAAATGCCAGATCAGCGACGAAGAGCAGCTCTCGCTCATCCTGGACACCGTCGACACCTTCATTGCTCGACAGCGGCAGCAGCAAGAGCAAGAGGAGACGCTCCAGCACGGACAAGTCGCCGCAGACGACACGCGCGATGTAGAAGTCCAGACTGGTGCGCCCGAAGCTCCGGCAGCGGCGGCAGCGAGTGGCCAGGGCCACAATCAGCAGGAGCAAGAGCCACCGCAGCAGGAGAAGGCAGAAGGTACCGAGGATGCATACGCGACGCTGGCGTCCCATGCGACCTACGAGCCGCGTCCTCGCGACACGGATAAAGTCGAGCTTTCGCAGGATCTGATCGAGCTCACCGAACTTTTGGCAGAGAACACGCATGAAGAGTGGGCGCAGCAGCGCGTGCGCCAAGGGTGGTCGTACGGCCCAGCGCGGGATGACAGTGCAAAATTACACCCTTGCCTCGTCCCGTACGGCCAGCTCTCCGACGAGGAGAAAGAGTATGACCGCATCACTGCAATGAAGACGCTCAAGCTACTTGTGAGCTTTGGATATACTATTGAGGCCCCACAACAGAAGCCCCGCACGCAAGAGGCTCATGAATAAGGGCGCTACGTACGTCACGTACGTACTGTGTAACAGAAAAGTGGCAGGTAGCGGCTACTGTTTATTTTGATTGTCATGGGCTCATCGGAATTCTCGACGTACTCGTGCGGCGTCTTCCTTTTCCTTCCCCACTATCGTTTGCGGTGCGAGCGGGCTTGCGGGGCACCAGGAACGCTCACTGCGCCAACAGCCGATCCGAAGGCAGCGTTTGGAGAGACGCCTGTGTTCGGGGCCTTGCGGGTCTTGGCAGAGACCTTGGCGGGCCTGAAGGACGCATCGAGAAAGCCAATCCGCGAGAGCAGGCCAGCGACCATGTGCAGGTGCTGCGAGATGCGTTTCTCGAGAGCCTGCCCCTGCTGTGTCGTTTCGAGCACGAAGGATTGCGCGCCAAAGGCATTGTGCACCCGACGCGCGAGGCCGCCCGAAATGGGCGGCGAGAGCACCTCGAAGCGGTGCAAGCGCTCCTTGATGTTAGCATTGACGATATCAACCATGTGCTGGGCTAGGTCGACGCTGTTTTCGGTGGCAATCACCGAGGACCCTTTGGAGAAGCGCGGGTTCCCGACAAGTACGTTGGGCTCCTTGGCCTCGTTCGACTTGAGCTGCGCGTAGTACCCCCATCCTTCGTGAAGGTCGAGAAAGAGCTTTGGCTTGAACTTGTTGACGAGCTCCCAGATGCGCGCCGGGAGCACCTTGTTTGGCTGCTCGCTGAGGTCGGCCGGGAAGTCTCGGTTGAGGTCATCGTGCCGCGCCGTGTCCTGGCTCGCGGTGGACGGGTCGAGGTACGCGCTCATCTTGGAGTATCGCGGCACGTACCGCGTGCGCTTGTCGATCCCGCGGGCATTCATGCGGTCAATGATGACGAGACGGCCGTGGGCGGGCGCCCAGGTCTTGATAATACCGCCTGCACCAAACCCGGCAAACTCCTTGCCGTGCACACCGGACGCGACAAACGCCAGGGGCGCGGGGGAGCTCAGGTCGTTGCGCAGGGATGGCGCACTAATGATGTAAAAGTATGAAGCCCACGGCGTGTCCTGTGCGAAAGCGCACTTGATCGCCTCGTTGGCCAGTGCCGTTCGCACGCAGTCATAGTCGCGGAGAATCGTTTTGAGATCCACATTGACCGTGTACGCCTCGAGGGGCTGGATGCCGACCACGGGCTCCATATTGGTCGCGCCAGCTCCAAGCCCCGCGGCACCTTTCGCACGCGAGGGTCCCCCTACCGCCTGGCCGTTTCGGGAGTCGGCAGCTTCCTTGCTGTGTCCATTGGAGCCATCGCCCCAGGGGCGCCCAAGGACCTTGCCCCCGCCGACGCCCCCGGCGGCTGGGTCGAGGTTCTCGGACCACTCGGCGCCAGACGGAACTCTGCTGCCGTCTGCGGCATCGCGCGATTCCGAGGCCCCTGCTCCTGTTGCCGCCGCAGAAGCGGGGCTTTCTGCGTTGGTGTCGGCGTCGTCGGTGTCCATGTTCATAACCGGGCGGAAGCCGGCAAGGGGCTGCGTGCGCACGTGGAGTCCGTGATAGGCCTGATCCGTGCTAAAGACCTCGTGCAGTACGCGCGAAGCGCACCCGGCCCAGTACTTTGCCGGGTCCTCCTGCACCTCGACGAGACGTGGGACAGCCCAGTTCTGTGGCGTGAACACGAGCGCACGCGGGATGAAGGTCTTGAAGCAGTGCTCCTCGTCGCGCAGCGTGATGGCGACCTGGTCATCGGGCTGCGAGTTGAGGTTGAGCTCGTACGACCTGGAGGAGACCGGCGTGAAGACGAGGCCGGGCCCCGCGCCTTGCGGGTCTCGGCCAAGCGTTGACCCAGACCCGTCCCAGGAGAAGCTCAGAGAGGACGACATTGCCACGAGCGCCTCGAGGTCCGGGAGCGCGTTGAACATGCGCATGGGCTCGACATCGGCAGGGTCGTGCGTGGTCAGGTAGAATTGCAGCGCCGCGTCGCAGGCGATGAGCACCGCGAGCACATAGGTGCATATCCTCAGCGTGCCGCCGCCGCGGCCGCCGTTCTGGCCATGGCGCGGCCGTCTCCGCTGCCGGAGCGGCAGGTCGCTCGGCAGGGTCGTCATGCCGTTGCGCCGCCCGCTCGCCCCGCGCCCGCCGCGGCGGCGCCCGCGCGCTCGCTCGGCGCCGTCGCGCGCGGTCGCCCGAGCTAGGTTGGTGCGTGGGTCAATAGCCGATTTGGGTCAGCCACTATTCACATAAAAATAGATAGCCACTATACACCACATACGTACGTACGTACGTAGATACGTAGTCAATCAATGCTGTCTGTCATCAATGCAACAACACAATCGTCTCGCTTTTATACGCCCATCATGAAGAAGTCCTCACGATCGAGGATGGGACGCACGATGATCAAAACGAAATTGGCCTAGCCTGGAATGAGCTCAGGACGAGCGAGGCGGGGTGGGTGCCCGCAAATGGGGACGCGGCAAGCGGCCTCGAGAGAAAAGCGTATGCCCGATCGCCTCATCCGGGAATGACGACGCGAGTCACTTCTGACTCAACGATGGTGCTGGCCCTACTCTGGGGCTTGCTTGCAGATGCACGCCAAAATAGACTCTCCGGGTTCTCATCATCCGTGACTCCGTGTCAGGATGCTTTCGGTCAAACTCCGCTGTCTCGTCAGTTCTTGAAGAGACGGTTTCTCGACTCATCTCAAATCTGAGCCGCGCAAACGATGACGAGGCGCGCCGAAACGATCGGGACCGGAGTGACGGCCCGCTGCGCTGCCCGTTTCGCCGCGCTTACCTCTGTCCACGGTCGCGCGCGTGCGCCCAAGTTTCCAGTTCAGCCAAGACAGTCTCCGTGCCTAGAACGGCATCGGCATCATCATCGCTTTGTGATATCTCGATCGAGATGACGTACTGGGTACGTACGTACGTACTGGCCAAAGAGCTCGATCACCAGGAATTTGCAGAAAAGGCATCTCCGTTGTCATCCGCACGATGGTCTAGCTAGGGCCCAGGCTAGCTAGGGCTGCGTTTGTATCGTGGCTCGGGGCTCATCACTTGACCTCAGGAAGTTCTCACGCAAGAGCAAGCTAGTACGTAGCTAGCTACGTGGACGCTACGTGGTAGTAATCCATGGTACGCAACCAGAAAACGAATGCTCGCGGCAGACTTCGGCTCGCCTCCGGGCATGCGAAGCTTCCATGCCGGCTTCCGGCTTCGCGAATTTCGATCATCATGATCGACTTATCGAGGCGAGGCTGTCTGTCGGTGGCCATTGGATAGATAGATAGATCACTGTACCCCTGGCTGTCGGTCGGACGTAGCTGCGCGCATGCGCTTTTCATGGCCTCTGAATCCGTCGATGATGAGATGTCGCCTCGACGTTTCATTCTGGCGCCGTTGCCGCAGCGCTGCAGCAGTGCAGCGACATCGGCAGCGTTTCAGCGCCGCTCTTCGGCGAGGGACTGCTTGCTCTGGATTGGCTCTGGTGGCAGTGGCACTGCACTGCACCGTGACCGTGACCGAGATAACGGACAGGGCCTGGGTCGCCACCTCACCTCGGTCCGGAGTTCTTCGCATCTCCGAGTCTTTTCGTCCAAAACCTCGCAGTCTGACTTCGCAAAGAACTTCGATCGATCGATCGATCGATCGATCGAACAGCCAGCCAGCAAATCCCAAACGTCGCGGCCTCGTGCGAATTCATTCCATATCATCATCACCATCATCAACATCATCATCATCGGGGTCTGCTTCAAGGAGGCCCGCCTCCTGCGTGCTCCTGGATCGATCGCCTCGGGCAGAACTCCAACGGAGCTGCATCGCATCGCGTCGCGCGTGGTCATCTCGTCCTGCGCGGATTCCCTGCCTGGATCCTGCCGCTCCGATCCGAGTGATCGATCGAGAGCAGCTTCGCGCAGAGCCGCAGCGCAGAGCCGCAGCGCAGAGCTCCGACGCGCCGATCGAACTCCGCTCTCCGCTCCGCGCGCGGCCGCAACTTGTCTCCATTCGCCAGCACAGCTCGCCCGCCCGCGAGACCGTCTCGGCCCCGCGCGCGCAGGCCGGGCGGCGACGCGGACTCGGGCTCGGAGGCCCGCCCGTGACGGACCCGTGACCCCGTGGACCCCGCGGACCCCGTGACCCCGCGGCCTCCGCGGGACCTCGAGCCCCGCGCGAACTCTCCGGCGGGCCCGCGATGCTCCCCGCGAACGCCGCCGACCGTCTCGGCCCCGCGGAGGAGCCCGTCCGCGCGGACGACGCCGACGCCCAGGAGGAGATCCGCGAGACTGGGACGCTCACGGAGAGCGACCTCGAGGACGACGAGGATGACGGCGCCAAGGACGTCGCCGAGGAGGGCGACCGCGTGAAGCACGAGAAGAAGGGCAACACGATATCGCCTGAGAGCGAGGTCGGCGCCGAGAGCATCCTCGTGGGCGAGGCCGGAGACACCTTCCGGACGATGGTCATGCCCGCCGTGGAGGGGAAGATGAGGGTCATTGGCGGGCCCGATCAGGCGTGCCTCGCGGAGTTTAACCGGACGATGCAGTCCCTCGATCTGTCCGCGGACCTCATCGAGCAGCTGGCCACCAGCAAGCTGCTTATCGAGCTCGAAGGCAAGATCAGCCTCGATGACGTATCGCCGCAGAACAAGGACAGACTGGAAAAGTACCTCAACACGGTCGGCCGGCGCTTCAGCGCGCTGCTCGAGGACTTCGAGGACTTCGAGGGCGACTTTCGCGCGGAACGCGCCAAGCGCCTCGAGCAAGGACTCGAGGTGCGCGCGAGCCGCCTCATCTCCACGCACGGGTCGCGCCTGGCCTCCGAGTTCGAGGTCCAGCAGCTCCTGCGGATGGGCGTCGAAGAGCACTTTCGCAAGCTCAACAGACTCATCTTTGACGAGGAAGAGCACGTCGCCGTCGACGTGCATTACGAAAACTTGCACTTTGAAGTCACCGAGACCGAGTCGTCGCTGCCCTTGTGGCTGCGCGGAAAGAGCACCGTGCTGACGAATTTTGTCAACCTCTTTGCCCGGCCCGTGGTCGGCATCATCGACGGCGTCAAGAAGCGGTGCTGCGCAGGCAAACTCCAGAACGAGACCAAGGTGGTGCTCAACAACGCGAGTGGAGTCTTCAAGTCCGGCGACATGACGCTCCTGCTCGGCGCTGCCGGCAGCGGCAAGACGTCGCTCTTCTACGCGCTGAGCGACCGCCTCAAGAACACCCCGACCCAGAGCTTTACGGGTCAGGTTCGGTTCAACGAGTACAAGTCTTCAGACGTGCACGTGCCTAACCTTGCCACTTACGTGTCGCAGATCGACCGCCACATTCCCGTGCTCACTGTGCGGGAGACGCTCGAGTTCGCCAGCCAGTGCCGCTCCCGCAAGGACATTTTCGACCGCATGGCGGCGCTGCGCGGCAAGGAGCTCAACGACGCGGCGACCGCGCAAAAGGTTTTCGAAAAGAACGTCGACATGTGCATGGCCATGCTTGGCCTCACGCGGGCTGCCAACACCATCATTGGCAACGCCACGCTCAAGGGCGTGAGCGGTGGCGAGCGCCGCCGCGTGACGCTCGGTGAAATGCTCGTCATCGGCAGCAAGGTGCTCCTTCTTGACGAGATCTCCACCGGTCTCGACTCGGCGGCGACTTACGACATCACCAAGACCATCAAGAACATGTGCAAGGTCTTCGAGTCCACTGCCGTTGTCTCCCTACTGCAGCCGCCCCCAGAGACCTTTGACCTCTTTGACAAGATCGTGCTCATGAGCGAGGGCCACATCGTCTACCACGGCCCGCGCGAAGGCATCATCGAATACTTTGACGACCTCGGCTTCGCCTGCCCCAAGTACAAGGACCCGGCCGACTACCTGCAAGAGCTCCCGACGCACCTCGGCAAAAACTACATTCGCGAGGGCGTCGACCCGGCCACCGTTCCGCAGTCTTCGGCCGACTTTGCCGCTCGCTTTCGCGAGTCCGAGTACTTTCGCGAGATGCAGGACTACTCTAGCGCGCCGCGCAAGGAATACACTGATCCGACGATCCGGGACGTGGAGCACGCGCTCATGACCGCGCCAAAGTACGTCAAGAGCTGGTTCCAGCTGACCACCATCGTCTTCTGGCGCCAGTGGAAGGTGCTCACGCGCAACAAGACGTTCATGATTGCGCGCATCATCCAGAACATCGTCATGGGCCTGCTCATGGGTCTCTTTACGCTCCAACTTCCCTTCAACCAGTACTACATCAAGACCGCCGTGCTCTACTTCATGCTCATGTTCGTGGGCGTCGGCTCTGCGCCGCTCCTCAACGATGTCATCGCTCAGCGTAACGTCTTTTACAAGCAGGCGCGCGAGAACTTTTTCCATGCCACATCGTTCGTCTTTGCCGAGTTCCTCACCGGCATACCGCTCCTGCTGCAGGATGCCCTCTTGCTGGGCACGCTCGTTTACTTCATGACGGGGCTCAGTCTCGACGGGAACGGCCAGCACTACTTCATCTTCCTCTTCCTTCTGCTGTGCTTCGGCATGAATGTGGCCTCGCTCATCCGCCTGCTCGCCTTCGGGCTTCCGGACCACGGCGCGGCTTTTGCGGCCTTTATCGGTTTCATCATGCTCATGGTCATCTTCTCCGGCGCCCTCGCCACGCGGCTGATGCTTCCGGCGTACTACATTTGGATCTTTTGGTGGAACCCGCTCTCGTGGGCGTACACCTCGCTCGTGCAGAACGAGTTCTACAGCGCCACCTATACGGCTCCGCCCAAGACGGTCGATGGCCAATGCGTCATGTACTGCGGCGAGGCGACCTGCGATACCCCGTACCCGCAGATGAACTGCGGCGAGTACTTTCTGGAGGCCCGCCAATTCATCACGGACCCGGCGTACCAATGGTACGGCGTCGCCTACGTGCTCGGCATCACGGCCATCTACCTGCTCCTCGCTTGCGTTGCGCTCACGTATCTGCGCTGGGACGAGAAGCGCGGCGGCCTCAACAGCGACGTGGTGCGCAAGACGGTGGACTTTATGCGCATGGACGACGAGAAGACCCGCGCCAAGATGCGCGAGCGCAAGCTCAAGGCCGCTTCAGAGATCATGGACGTGGCCGAGCCGCCTGTAGACTTTTCTGCGCGCGGCATCTCGAGCGACCTAGAGAACCAGCGCGCGCAGACGAGCAAGGGCCTCGAGTTCGAGCAGGTGACGCTCTCGTTCATGAACCTGCGCTACTCTGTGGAAATCCAGACCAAGGGCGGCGAGGACGACGCGGCGGCCAAGGCGACCCCGGGAACGCGCATGGACCGCGACGCCTCGAGGCACAAGTCCACCGAGACCTTGAACATTCTCAATGGAATTGATGCCTACGCCAAGCCGTATACCATGACGGCGCTTATGGGAAGCAGCGGCGCTGGCAAGACGACCCTGCTCGATGTGCTCGCCGGGCGCAAGACGGTCGGCAAGTTGACAGGCGAAATCTACGTCAATGGACGGCCCAAGAACAACGCCCGCTTTGCGCAGCAAGTCGGTTACGTGGAGCAATTCGGAGTCCACCTCGCGGCGGCCACCGTGCGCGAGTCCCTCGACTTCAGCGCCGCGCTCCGGCTCCCGGGTACGGTGGCCACGAAGGAGGGCCTCAAGGACGTGGTGGACCACATTATGGAGATCCTGGAGCTCGACCCTATCGCAAACCGCGTCATTGGCGACGAGGAGACGGGCCTCTCGTTCGAGGAGACCAAGCGGCTCACGATTGGCGTCGAGATGGTGGCGAACCCGTCGGCTATCTTTGCGGACGAACCGAGCTCGGGCCTGGAGAGCCGCGCGGCGCTCAACGTCCTGCAGGCGCTGCGCAACGTAGCGGCGACGGGCCGCACCGTGATTGTCACGGTGCACCAGCCCAACGTGGCCATCTTCAACATGTTCGACCGCCTGCTGCTCATGCGTCGCGGCGGAGAGGTCGTCTTCTTCGACGAGCTCGGCGAGAAATCGCAGAATCTGCTCAACTACTTTGAGAGCTTCCCAGGCGTGGAGCCCTGCCCCTCAAACTTCAACCCGGCTACGTGGATGCTCACGGTCATTGGCGCCGGTGTAGGCGGCCAGGCGCGGCGCGACTACGCGCGCGAATACCGCAAGAGTGCCATGTACAAGCGCGCGCTGAACGAGCTCGACGAGCTCATGCCCGTCGACTGGGCGGCAGCCGCCGAGGCCATGGATGACGAAGCCGCCCTGACGGCGCTGCAGGACGACGCAACTAAGAACCTCATTGACGAGGGCGTCGACGCGGACGCCCACCAGGTTTTCGTGACCTCCTTTGGCCTCCAGCTGCGCCTCTTGAACCTGCGCAATCAGGCAGAGTACTGGCGCACGCCCAACTATTCGACGACGCGCATGATAATTCTTTGCGCGCTGGCCATCATGATCGGGCTCATTTTCGTCAATGGCAACGTCGACAACGCGGCCGGAGTGCAGTCGCGCGTGAGCTGCATCAACATCCTCATCAACGTGACGGCAAGCATGAACGTCACGACCATCGTGCCTTTTCTCTTTACGCACCGCGCGCTCTTTTACCGCGAACGCTCCTCACGCATGTACTCCTCGTACGCGTACGGACTGGCGCTCAACCTGGCCGAGGACCCGTACATTTTCGTGCAGGTGATTGTCACGGTGTTTCCGTTCTACTGGCTCATTGGCTTCGTGAAGGACCCCATCTGGGCGTTTTTCTACTACTGGTTCATCAACTGGCTCTTTGTGTGCCTCATGACGTACCTGGGCGTCTTTTACTCGGCCATCATGTCGAACCCGGCGGCCGCCCAGGTGCTCGGCACGCTCACGACCCAAGTGCTCGGTCTCGCCTCTGGCGTGCTCATCTTGCCATCAGTCATTCCGTACTGGCTGCGCTGGATCTACTACATTAGCCCCTTTCGCTGGGCCCAGGAGGGCTTGATTTCCACGCAGTTCCAGTACATGACAGACCCGATGTGCAACCCGAGCGGATCGCCCGCCTACACCACCACGGGTACGTGCAGCGACAACACCACCGTCTACAACGTCGGCACGGGCGACTTTTGCTGCCCGGCCGGCAGCGCAGGCACGACGCCGCGCGACTACGTCCTCGGCCCCGATTTTCTGGGCGGCCCCTTTGGCTACCACTACGACTGGCGCTGGTGGGATGTCGTCTATCTCGCCGGCCTCATCGTCGTCGTCCGCGTGCTCGGCATCGTCGTCACCGCCAAGGTCAACCACAACAAGCGTTAGGCCTGCCTAGCTAGAAGCAAGTCTCAAGATGCATCATTTTCATTTTCACACAGTACGTACGCTAACTTGTGACGCCAGCCGGCCGGCCAGCTAGCCAGCTCGCGGGCCGCGCTGCAGTGCGCGGCGCGGCGCGGCTGGTCGCTCGTTGACGGCCCCGCAAAGACTCCCGCAATTCCCGGCCTCGGGATCCCAAAAAAGCGAGCCAAAAGATCCGGACCCGCCGAGGAAGCCAGCTCCGTCTGGTCCCCCCGACGTCCGAGGGGCAAACCATGTCCAAACGACGAACGTCCAAACCACGCAGAACATATGCGTGAAGCGCGACGGCGACGACCGGCGTTTCCGGACGAGAGTGGCCGAGACGACGCAGAGACCGGGAGCCAGCGCCGAGAAGAGCGGGAACGCGGATCTCCGTCGGGAAACTCGCGGGCCTTCGCGGAGGCGTCATCGGTAGACGCGATGATCGACGCGATCGCGAAGGAGTCATTACAGCAATGCAACATGCAAAGCAAAGGCGGCCCGGGCAGCGCCATGCATTGACGAGAGCCGCAGCGGCAAGGCAGCCCTAGCAAAACCACAACTCGAGCGTGCCAAACCGAGAACCCAAGCAAGCCAAGCCAAGCCAAGCCGAGCCAAGCCAAGTCAATAAGGCGCCAGTGCCGCTCGTAAGCGCAAGACAAGCCAACAAGAAGATGGACGGCAGGCAGCAGGCGGCCGAGGCCGGCTCGAAGAAGAAGGGAGGTGCGAAGCCCAAGGCGCCCAAGCCCGCTGCCGCCGCCGAGAAGCCCGCCAAGGCTGCCGGTGGCAAGAAGAAGGCTGCTGCCAAGTCCAAAAAGTAGACGGTCGCCTTCTCGCCACCACGCGTTATAGGACTGAGGCAGCACGACTAATCGAGCGCGCGGTCGGCAGGCAGCTTGCGCGATGCTGATGCGGCCTCGTCGAGTCCGTTGACATTTCGAAGCGCAGGCCTCAGCTAAAACACCATGCTATTTTCTTTGTAAATGTACACATTGGTGCAAAAAGCGGCGCGCCGCAACCCCCGAAAAGGGATGCGGCACGTAATACCACGTGAGAGTCAGAAGAGATCGTTTCGTCCACCATAATACTTGCCTTCATCCTGTATTCCGACATCTGTCTGTCAGAGAGCTCCTGCGAGAAAACAACTTCGTCAAGCAAACATGGTCACCGTAGCCATACGTTCCTGAATCTGGAGTCCGAGTCCGAGTCCAACGTCAACCAAACACATCCTTCAATCTTAAAAGTCCAGAGAACGCGGTCTGTTCTCAAGTTTCCCAGCCATTCGCTAGCCAGCTCAGATTAGGCCTAGCAGTACAGTCTAAAGGCGTCCGGGCCAAATCTTCACGTGGCCCCCTCCCCCGCAGATTTTTCGCGAGCTCCCGAGCGCGGCGCGCCACGTCGTTATTCACGAGAGCTCCACCTTCTCGCAGGTGCAGTCCAGGTGCATCTGTGGAACACGCCCTTGCTCTACGAGCTTTGGCCTAGGAGTCAAGCATTCTTAGGTCGCGAGCCTCCCGCTCGGCTCTTGTCCAAACGAAGCAAGGTCTCCTCGCGCCTTTCCCACCAGTCAGGACTCAATCAGGACTCAGGACTCAGGACTCGCGCTTTTCTTCGATCTCTCTCTCAAGATCCACCTGACACGATGCAGTGGCGTTCTTGGTGTCCTCCACCCGAGCCTCGGTCAGCTATTCCTTCGACGCCTCCTCCCTCCGGGACGGCTCGTAGTAGTTCGCGAGCATCTTCTGCTTCTCGGTGCCTTGCCTCCTGACCATCGAGACCTCCGTTGGCAATGCTCGGCACTGCAAGTCCAATTCTGAGGCTTCCCCTTCGAGCTCGGCGACTTCTCCTCGTGCCGAGCGAGGTCCGCGCGCATCGTCCATCTCTTCGTCGGACGTGGCGTACGCCGTCGCGAGCGTCGTCAACGTCGGCGCCGCGCAGTGCCGGTACTACATAGTACCTGCCGCCATCTCCGCGCCGTCGCATCTCCGC
>KQ758850.1:15954791-15971388 GCA_001462505.1 Aurantiochytrium sp. T66 | reverse complement strand
CGCCGACAAGTACGAGGACATCATCGAGGCCTTTTACGAGTCCAAGAGTGTCTTCGTCCCGTACTCCACCGTCGGTCCCTACGACGTCGATGGTCAGCGTGACGACATGCCGGACGCCTCTTTCAAGGGCGACTTTAGCATGGTCGGCGACGAGGACCTCGAGAACGAGGAGGTCCTGGCGGAGATCGACCAGGAGGCCTGAGTAGATCATCGGCTTGCTCTGCGAGCTAGCTAGCTAGCACGCGCTTGACCACGAGGCGCGAGCTCTTGATGAGCTTGGCCCGCGCTGACTCGCCAGTCAGCCAGCCAGCCGGCTGTTCCTCCTCGCATTCCGCTGTCGGGACTCCTTTTTTGTGTTCAAGCGAGCGTAGCGGGCTTCGACACGCCTCGCCCCGTCTCGCCCGCCGTGTTGCGCCCGCTTCTGCTTCGCTCTACCTACTGTAATCGTTGCAAAACCCATCTTTATTCTCTGGATCTCTACTACGTGGCGGCTTGGGCCACGCCACGCGCGGCACCATCTTCCTCGTCGCTGCTTGGTTGCAGTTTTGCTTGCTCGCCGCGTACGTACACCTCAATTTGCCTTGCCCTCGATCTTCTGCTAAGATTTCCAAAGCGATGATTTTGATCATAGCGTCGACGTGGCCATCCATCGGCGTGGCGATCGTGGCGGACTGGGGCGACACTGGGGCTCGGGCACCAGGCGAACGTAGTATCCTGGTACTACTCGCGGTGCAGACGACAACCAGTAGCGCATTCAAGGCGCACCGCGAATCAGCGACGCCTTTTGCATCCGCATCCTCATTCCAGGCGAGCTCCGGGTACCCCGCCACCTTGCGGCCTTCGGCACGCCTTGCGTCTGCGCAAGAGCAATGCAAGGACAGCAAGGGCAAAAAGCACCGCGGCGGGTGGGATCTTGGGCCCGCTTCGGGCTTGGCCTGGCATGGCATGGCATGACCTGTCCTGACATGAGTCATCAGTCAGACCACTCACGGCGACATCGCGTCCTCGCCGATCACGCTCGGGCCGCTCGGCCAGGAAGGACGTCGGGACAAGTCTTGATCGGTCGGAGGTCCAAGGAGTGCCCCGGAGCAATCCGTCGCAACCTTGAGCGAGCGAGCGAGGGTTCGAGGCCTTGGAAAAACCTACTAGCACCGTGACCTATCCACCTTACCCGGCTAGAAGTGTGCACCTTAAAGTTTTCAATACTCTTAGACGAGTGAGGCGGTTCCAAAGATTGCCGCGCTGCACGTGCTGCACCTGCACGCGGTGCACGCGCTGCGCCACGGCGGCAACTTGCAGATCAGAAGCTCGGCGGCAAGGCAACGCGCGCCTGGGACCACAAGTCGCGCCCAGGCCGTCACGCGCGGGCTGCTCGGAACTGCGCTGAGGAGCAGCAAGCAAGCGAGCAAGCCAGATCCTGGCTGACAGTCGGGTCGACTCGACACTCGTGCCTTTTCCGGTCTTGGCGAAGGCGGCCGGCCGAATCGGCACCCCGGAGCAGGTCTCGACTCGTGTCCGAGGTCGGCTGGTCGGCCTCGAGGTGCCGGGAGCTGCGCTTGCCATGACACACTTTGCAGTGCAGAAGTGCAGCCAGACGTGGGAGTCAACAAATAAATCAAGGAGGCTGCGCGACGCAGGGGTGGCGAGTCGCAACTTGCAAGACACAAGCTTGGGGTGAGCCTTCCGACCTGCCCAAGTTGGATGGCGCCGGTGGCTGCGCTGGGTCAGCCTCAGAGCAGGAGGGGAGCTTGAACTGCACGGCGCGGCTCGAAGAACGGATGCTACGTACTCTACGCGAATAACGTAGTACCGGGACGACTCGGAGCGTCTACTGCAAGTACTTTCGCGTACGTACGTACGTACCCGCACCGCTAGCCTGCATGCTAAAGCTCAGCGTCAGCATGCGTACGTAGCACGACAGCGAGGAAAGGAATGAGGCACGATGAGGCGTACGTACCTTGGAGCGATCGGCGGATCGCCGCATCGGCCGACTCGGCAGAAGCCATATCTTGCAAGTTAGCACTACCATCTTGACTTGTGCCGTTCCGAAATTTGGCTCCGTTTGGACGCGCTCAGTGAATCAGCCACACGGCTCATCAGGTGCACCTGCATGAAAGCAGGCGCGCAATCTGGCGAGCAAGCAAACCTGAATCAGCATTCAGCTGCCTTCCATTCGTGAGAGCCCGCGTAAAGGTCAACAATCCTGAAAAGGGACCTACTCCAGTTGGAGCAGAGCCGCTCGGAGCAGCCCGTCACAACCAGCTCGGAAGCAAGATGCCGCGCCCCATGACGACGGCGCCGGCCAACAAGCCCACCGACTACTCGCCTTACGACCCGGCCGATGGCCCGTTCTGGTCATGCGAGAAGGATGCCGTCGCGCCCATTCGCTACGCGGAGACCGGCGTGGCGTCGACTGATCTGCCCGTCAAGACGCTCGTCGACCTCTTTGACAGCGCCGTCGCCAAGCGCGGCAACAAGGTCGCCATCCGCACCGAAAACCTCCCGCCGCTCGCCCCCGGCGAGAGCCCGCCGCCCCCGATCCCTCGCGCACAGTGGAAGTCGTGGACCTTTAAGCAGTACCGCACCGTGGTCCACAACGTGGCCAAGGCTTTCATGGACCTCGGAGTCGAGCAGCACGACACCGTCTCCGTCTTTGGCTTCAACGCCCCCGAGTGGTTCTTCGCCGCGCTCGGCGCCATTCACTCCGGCGCCAAGGTCGCCGGCATCTACCCCTCCGACACCGCCGCGCAGGTCCAGTTCAAGGCCTTCCACAGCGACACCGCCGTCGCCGTTGTCGAGAACAAGGAGTGCTTCGACAAGTTCGAGTCCGTCGTCGAGGACCTCCCGTACCTCAAGGCCATCGTCTGCTGGGCCTACGACGAGGCCAGCGACATTGAGCGCGAGGATGGCTCTGTCGTCCGCGTGCTCACCTTTTCCGACCTCGTCGCGCTCGGCAAGACCGTCGAGCAGGAGGCCCTCGAGGCGCGAATCGCCAAGATCGAGCCCGGCATGTGCTGCGCCCTCATCTACACCAGTGGCACCACCGGCCGCCCCAAGGCCGTCATGATCTCCCATGACAACCTGCTCTTCGAGTCCGCCTCGGTGCTGCCGTACTCGGGCCGGGTCGGCAAGTCCAACGAGGAGGAGCGCATCCTCTCGTACCTGCCGC
Organism: Aurantiochytrium sp. T66; assembly: GCA_001462505.1. NCBI lineage: Eukaryota > Bigyra > Thraustochytrida > Thraustochytriidae > Aurantiochytrium > Aurantiochytrium sp. T66. Next base: position 15,968,219 of record KQ758850.1, on the reverse strand, counting down.
TCTCGCACGTCGCCGGCATGATGGTCGACATCATGTGCCCCATCCTCATGAGCGCCACCATGAAGGCCTGGTGCTGCGTGCACTTTGCCCGGCCCTACGACCTCAAGCGCGGCACTCTCGGCCAGCGCCTCGGCGCCGTCGAGCCCACCTTCTTCATCGGCGTGCCCCGCGTCTGGGAGAAGATCGCCGAGAAGCTCAAGGCCGTCGGCGCGCAGACCAAGGGCCTCAAGAAGAAGCTCTCCACCACCGCCAAGAAGAAGGGCCTCGAGCAGCAGCTCGAGCAGCAGCTCGGCGGCTCGGGCAAGAGCCCCAGCTTCGGCCCCCTCGGCATCTACAAGAAGCTCCTCGGCCTCATCAAGGGCAAGCTCGGCCTCTCCAAGTGCAAGTTCGCCTTTGCCGGCGCCGCGCCCATGACCCGCGAGACCCTCATGTACTTTGGCGCTCTCGGCATCAACATCAACGAGGTCTACGGCATGTCCGAGTGCACCGGCGCCACCACCTGGTCCATGGACGAGGCCCATGAGTGGGGCACCGTCGGCTTTGAGATGCCCGGCTGCGAGGTCCGCGTCTTCAAGGTCGCCGAGGACGGCACCAAGACCGAGTGCCCGCGCACCGACGACATTCTCCACGCCTCCGAGGAGGAGCAGGGCGAGATCTGCTTCCGCGGCCGCCACATCATGATGGGCTACCTCGCCAACCCCAAGCTCGGCGACGACCACGTCGCCGAAATTGAGGAGAAGAACGCCGCCGCCATCGACGAGGAGGGCTGGCTTCACAGTGGCGATAAGGGCGCCATCTCTTCGCGCGGCATGGTCAAGATCACCGGCCGCTACAAGGAGCTCATCATCGGCGCTGGTGGCGAAAACGTGGCCCCGGTTCCCATCGAGGACGCCATCAAGGCCCGCATGCCCTTCGTGGCCAACGCCATGATGGTCGGCGACAAGCGCAAGTTCATGGCCGTTCTCCTCACGCTCAAGGCCCAGGGCGCCACCGGCGAGATGCCCGGCACCACCGAGCTCGACGGCCCGGCTCTCGAGTACGGCGCCACCATTGAGGAGGCCTGCGAGAACGAGGCGCTCATTGAAGAGATCACGCAGCAGCTCAAGGAGATCGGCGACGACGGCGAGGTGACCCCGTCTAACGCGGCGCGCATCCAGAAGTTCACCATCCTCCCGCTCGACTTCTCCGTGGCCACCGATGAGCTCACCGCCACGCTCAAGCTCAAGCGCTCCGTTGTCGCTGACAAGTACGAGGACATCATCGAGGCCTTTTACGAGGCCAAGGACGTCTTTGTCCCGTACTCCACCGTCGGATCTTACGACGTCGAGACAAGCGCCGACCCAGAGCCCCAGGGCTCCTTCAAGGCTGCGAACAACATCGAGCTCGCGGCCGAGGACGATGACGAAGACGAGAGCGACGACATTGCCCAGCAGGAGGAGGACTTCCGCGAGGAGGTCGAGATCTAGGCTCCGAGTCCTATCGCACCGGGTGTTTTCCGCATCGTTCCAGCTGTCTACCTTATCTAACTCATTATTCCTTCCGTCCATGTGTTTTGACATTTGTATTCTGTACCTAAAAGCTCGCAGCAATCGAGTCCGAGTACGTCTGGCCCAGAGAGACAATCTCGTAGGCCACAGGCGCCACCTGGAGCTCGCGGACGAGGCGCGCCATCCCGCTGCTCTCCTCGCACCGCTCATTGAAAAGATCGAGTGACCGAGGACCGCCGTCCTTGGCGAGGCGCTTGCGCTCTGCGTTAGGAAGCCGATGCGGCTCCCACAGGTGCAAGTCCTCTGCGCACCACTTTTCGCGACGCGCCCGCTCGACCTTGGCCTCGACCTCCTCGATCTCGCTTCGAAGGCGCTGCTTCACGTAGAAAGCGTCCCGGTGCTTCCGCAAGATCTTCTTGTGAAGCTCGTGATTATGACGCTGGTACATGTCCATAGCCGCCGCGGCGTAGTAGAGCCGCTTCAAATTATCGAAGCTGTCGAAATCCTTTACGGGCTCGACCAGCTTGTCAATGTCGGCCTGAAGGAGCTTTGCATCCCTGCGACTGCGTTTCCCGGGATAACGCGCTTCCATTGGCTGCACGCTGCGCTCCTCGAATCGACCGAGGAGGACCTTTCGGATGCGCTCCAGCTCGAAAATGCTGTCCTTGGCGTCCACCTGTCTCATTATTTTATCACAATCCTTCCAGTGCTGGTCCAGTGCTCTATTCAGGCCGAGCTCCACGACGCATCTCTCGCGGAGCTCGGCCATCTTGGCATCCTTTTTCCTCTTGGCCTCCTTCCACGGGTTGGCCCTCATAATCCTTTGCGAAACAATGCGCGCGCGCGCGACTTTGGTTGTCAGCCACGCCATGCGGGCCCTCTTCAGCCTGACTCGGCGCTCGGGTGACGCCTTCTTGTCGCTCTCATCTTCCTCCTCGATATCCTCCGCCTTGGCCTCGACATCTGCGCGCACTCCTTCTCCATGGCGTACACCCTTGTTGCCGGTATCAAGCACGCTTGAAGCCTCGCGAGGCGCCAACGCTGGCGTCACCGCCGGCATCCGTCGAACGAACGGCGGCGCTCCTTCCGAGACAAGACTTTGCGAGCTGAGCGATCAAACTTGAACCGTTCGCGCACGCTGATGGACGCTCATTCATGCATACGCCGCCAAGCACGCAGCCCAGCAGCACAGAGTCTCGCTTCGCAGCAATTTGCTTCATGGTTGGTCGACCAAACGTCCCGCGCCCTCTCCCAAGTAGTGAAGCACCCGGGCCTGCGGCATCGCCTTGGGCAAAACTATACTCAATGCCCAGTTTCGAAAGATATTGCGCCCGCAAGTGTCCACGCGCGTCCTTTCTGCTCTCTCCGCGACCCTCCTTCGCGCAAGGATCGATCGACGGCGCTCGCGCCTTGCGGCAGCGTGCGGCCCTGGCTGCCTGTGGCAGCGTGAGTCCGAGTCCCTAATCGGTCTAACGGACCTTTTATCCGGCCTAATCTTCCGCCCGTTCTTTTCGTCTGCGACTCGGAACGTTCTCTCTATCAGTGCTCGCTCGCCGCGGCGGGCGGAACGCTGGCTGGTCAAGGTGCCAGTGGTTAGGTAAGCTAGCGGCACGGCAAGTGAAGAATGGCGGAATACGGAGTTGGGGCCCGTGGCCCGCAAGTTAAGAATAGCGCGAGAGCGCAGCCCGGGACGACCCAACGACCGCCGCCGCAGACTCGGACCCGCCCCGCGCGCGAGGAGGCGCCGCGTCGGGCCGCGTCGACGGGCCGCCGACGCCGCGTCGCCGCTTCCTACACCCCCCCCTCCCCTTCCCGCGAAGACCTGCTTTCACCAGGTGGCTCGTTGAGGCTTGCGAAGGCTCTGATTGACGCGGAGGAGGATGAGCGCCGACGGCGGCGACGTTGTGGACCTCGTGGACCTCGACGAGGACGCGGAGGACCTTCCCGAGAAGACGCTCGGTGGGATCGCGACGTTCCCGAGTCCGCGCTCGCCGAAAGTTCGGCGGAAACGGTCACCTAAACGGAAAGAATGCGGACTTCTAGACCTGGACTTGTCTTCCTCGGAGGACGAGGACCAGAATGACGAAGCGGGAACTGGCGCAGCATTGGCCTCGTCGGCTCTTCGAGCGACGTCATCATTGAGCGTATCGATGTCGTCGACGACGCTGCTGTCGTCTACACGAACGTCGCTATCCCGCACGGCATCCACACACACGCCGGTGCAGACCACGAGTATGGAAATGGGAGTAGTCTCCCTCATCACGACCGAAAAGAGGGTCGCGAGCAAGATGCCTGCGAGCCCGGTGAGCATCCTCTCCGTGTCCCCGAAGACGTCGCCAACGCGCAAGCGCGTGCGCCCAAATGGAGACGCTGAGCGTGTCTCGCCGCCATCGTCACTATCTTCTGCTCCAGCTATGGCAAACGGACAGGCGAAACAGGCCGCAGCCTTGGCGACGGCGCCCCAGCCGCCGGGCATGGAAGTCAAAGCCAAAGCGCCAGCGCGCATTCCGCCGCAGGAGATTGTGCCCCCCATGAGCACGCCCCCGCCGGGCCTCTCGGACAAGGATCGCGCGCGCTGGATCAAGACGGCCGAGAAGAACCACGCCCGGGCGGTCAAGGCCGCCAATAAGCACCGCCAGAAACGGCACGCGGACGAGTGCAAGCTGGCCAAGTACATAAAGTTTGGCAAGCACGCGCAGAGGGAGATTGTCGCGCTCTTTAGTTCTCGGCTTGCCAAGTCGCCAGTTGGGAGCGCGCTCCAGGGTCTTTGCATTGCCAACGACATCGACTTTCAAGTCGAGCCTTGCATGCGGTCCGCGTACATGGTGGCCTTTGGACATCGGCACTTCCTGCAGAGCGAGGATAACCCGGACCAAATGAGCTTCCGGCTGAACGAGAAGAGTCAAAAGCCCGAGCCTGTGTTTGATGCGAGCGCACTGCCCGCTCCCATCGCCAACGCGGTGCTCCTCTTTTGGGATGCGGACGACTTTGTGCAGCGCCTATGCCGAGATTCGACCGGATACACCGCCCTCGAGTCGGTAGTAACCTGCGCGCTCGCGGACTGGAAACGCATGATCAGCATCGACGCGCGACCCCGGAGCCAGTTCACGAAGGACCTTCCAAAGGTGATTGTGATTCTTCGTGGCGGCAACGAGGCGGTCTTGCGCGCTCAGAAACGCTGCAGAGCGCAAGCAAAACAGTCGAGCGACGCACGCCGCGCGAGCGCAGCCGGCATCGACCTCGACGCTGTCGTCTACGCAAATCCGGCCCGCGCCACGCAAGGTGCGGTGGCCGACGCTCTTGCCTGGCTCTTCACGGCGTACGGTTGCGAACACCGTATGCTCCTCGACGACGCAGACAAGACGCACGAGCTCTTCAAAATGTACATTGACGCCGTGGCATCCGCGCTGCACTATCGGCCCAAGGCCGCCATTGAGATTCTCGCCGAGTTCAAAAGTCAAGGTAGCCGGGAATCCGACTGGGGCACCGGCACGGAGCTTGGCGAGTTCGTCTCACAAACTTGGTACTACATGCTCAAGTGCGTCGTAGGCGATGTGATGGCACGCCGCGTGGTGCGGGTTTATCCGAGCATGCGCTGCTTGGTAGATGTCTACCAAGATGAGTCGCGCAGCGAGGTTGACAAGGAGCACCTTCTCGAGGATATTCTTTCTGGAGAAGACTCGAATCGGCGCCAAACGAAGAGTTCGCGGCTCATCTATCGTCTCTTCACCACCCGAGACCCAAATCTGGTCCTCAGGTAGAGTGTATACATGTGAAAAAAGAAGGCGTGTGGTTTTTGTATTGAGGGTTTCCGTGCGGGCGCGAGGTGTTTTTACTAGGCTAGCGAGCAGGCTCGCTTGGAAACATAACAGAAGGCTGGCTGATTGGTGACGGGAAAAGTTTTACACGGTACTGCCGAGGATACCCATGGACTCGTTCTGATACCTGTCCCGACCTTCGCGGAAGCTGTTTTCGAGCTTGCGGATCTCATCGTTGAGACCAGTGGTTGCCTCGCGCACTGCATCGAGAGCGGACAAAGAGCCGTCTGTACGCACCTTCATCTCAATGAGCGTCTCGAGCGGGTGCGGGTGCCTGTAGCCCGCGAAGCGGACTCCCGGGTTCTCGAGGAGTTTCCTACGTTGCGGCATGCGTCAGTATGCCCTGAAGTTCTGGATCCAGGGCGCAGAGTGAAATCAAGGCCTACGCCCAGCAGCGTGCGATCACAACTTACATGCGCATCATGTTGCCGAGCGTGTGGTCCTCCTTGACGAAGATGAAGTCTGCCGAGTTGACGATCTTGCTATCCACCTTGAAGCCCACTCTGCGCAGGAAGGCCTTTCCGTCAGCGGTCGTCCTGATACTCGCGGCGGGCGGGCTGGCCGGCAGGCAGGCAGGCTGGCTGGCTGGCTGGCGGCCGTCCTCCACTTACTTGACCTCCGCGGCCTCGTCGAGCAGCACGCTCTCCTCGCGGTCGGGCGCGTTCATCTCGTCCCTCTCGTCGTCGTTACCCGCCCGCGATCTCCGGCCAGCAGCTGCTGGCCCGGCCGGTCAGGGCGCAGCAGGGCCGCGCGAGGGCGCGATCGCGACGCGGCGGTGGCGACGGCGGCGGCGCTGTCGCTGTCGGGGTCGTCGGCGTCGGCGTAGTCGAAGCCGCTCTGGTCGCGCGGCGGCCCGCCAGTGGGCTATAGCCTAGTGGGCTATAGCCCCCGCAAGTGGGTTATAGCGCTATAGCCCACTTGCGGGCCGCCGCCGCCGCCGTCGCCAGACCCAGACTGACTTCGACTCCGACTCCGACTCCGACCCCGACTCCGACGCCGCCGCCCGCGCGCGAGGCCCTCACGCGAGGTCGCGCCGGCAACCTCCCTCCCCCGCGCCGCGCTGCGCCGCGCCGGCCCGGAGGCAGAAGCCGGAGAGCAGACGCTCGAGGAGGCTGACGAGGCAAACGAGCGCGACCCCGGCGACGCGGCGGTGGTGGACGAGGAGGCCGCGGGATGTTCGCCTCGTACGAGGCGGAGTTCGAGGCGATCCTCGATGCTGTGCGAGAGGGACTCGGCCAGGTCGATGCCCTCCAGGAGAATCCGGGCAAGCGGCGCAATGTGCTCAAGCAGTGCGAGCTCGATCTCGGCCAGGCCGAGTCGCTCATGCGGCAAATGAACGTCGAGGTCCGCACGGATCCGAGCCCAGCGTAAGTCGCGGAGAGATTGCCGGCATGCCCTTGGCTTCGCCGGCGGGGGAGAAACCGCTCGTGCGGCGTGGGAACGAGGATGACGTGAATGAAGAACTGACAACCGGGCGCGCAGACTCAAGCGCAAGCTCGCAGCGCATAAGGAGGCGCTCAAGGGCCTGCGGCAAGAGTACACGAGTGTGCAGCAAAAGACGGAGCGCCAGGATCTCTTTGACTCGCGCGCAAGCGGTGGGTCGGGCAACGAGCCGCTTATCTCGTACTCGCGGGCCGCAGAGCAGGATCGCTCACGGTTCAACGAGGTGACGGCGCGCATGGAGCGGTCTACAGACTCCCTGCTCCAGACGCGCCAGGTGCTCTCTGAGACGGAGGACGTGGCCATGAGCATTTCCCAGAACCTCGAGCAAAACCGCGCCACCATTATTGGCGCGCACGAGCGCGTCACCATGACCAGCGGCCTGATTGGCGGCGCGAACCAGATCTTGCGCCGAATGCGCCAACGCGAGTACCGCCGCAAGATCATGCTCACGGCACTCATCGTCATGCTCATCTTTGTCATCATCATGATCCTCGCCTACGCGCTCAGGCCCTCTTCGTCCTCAGGGCCGAGCACGACGACGCCTAGTTCGAGCGCCACGCCTGCGCCGACTCCCTTCAAGTGACGCTTCAATGCAGCGCAGGGCCAGTCTGCCCACAAAACCTGTTTCTCTACTACTGTCTGCTTCCGGCGCCGTCCGGAGACAGCCTTCCAGCTAAAGCTTTTCTGCTCTTATCATTGTCAGTCAGGACATCCACGCAGGATGTCTGGTGGTTGCAAGCCCTCCTTGGCTGCACGCTAATTTCCTCCTTGGCTGCACGATGACCATTCCCTTTCAGATCGTCCGCGCACCATTGGCCAGCATGGGCGCCCCCGCACGTGCTGTTCTGTCGTGAGACCATCTTCAGAGCTGCGGAGCCTGGTGCACAGTGTCCGGTCTCGGGAGCTCGCAGACGATAATGGCATCGGAGAGCGTGTAGAACCGCTGCACGTTGTCGCCTTGCGATAGGTAAGGGACGCGAGAGATGGACGAGACCTTGAAGCCCTCGGGCTCGAGCACGCGCAGGATCAAGGCGTCCAGCGAGGTCTCAAAGCTTGCCCTGTCGCGGCATCGCGCGCCCTCCATGGGCAGCTGTTCCGAAGGGGGCAGCTGCTTCGTGCCCGATTCCACAAAGGGGCACCACGGCTGGATCGATCAAGTCGGCCATGAGCACGTCGGGGAACAAGCAGATGCAAGAGCAAGGCGGAGACGCGCGCGGGTTGCGGCGGTTAGTACACCATACTTTCCGTCTGGGCGCTCGCTGCGGCGAAGACAACTCACCAGGACAACTGCGAGGACGAGCCGGCCGACGACAGGCTTGAGGCGCGCTTTGAGGTCCCGCAGCAGGGTCAGCGGTTTGTCGGCGCGGTCGAGGACGTTGAAGCAGGTGATGAGGTCGAATTTGTCATCGTCTGACGCGGGCAAAGGGAGCTCCTGCTTGCCTGGCTCGTAGCAGGCCCAGCCGCGGCTCCTGAGCTTGGACGCCATCACGGTTGAGGTCTCGGTGGTGACCACCTCGTCAAAGGCGCCCGCGTAGCGCTCGGTGATGGAGCCGTCTCCGGACCCAATATCGAGCAGGCGCCGGGGGCCCTCGCGGGCGGTCTCGAGAGCTGGCGAATACACGCCCGGGCAGAGGCGCGCGAGGTGCGCCTTGGAGAGCACGAACATCTTGCCGCGGCCGGCGATCCCGTTGGCGTCCGTCCTTGACATGAAGCTGCGCAGCAGGGTCGCGAAGCCATCGCGGAAGGTGTTGGAGTGGCACGTCTCCAGGAATGCCTCGGTCTCCTCGTCCTTCTCGAGCGCGGCCCAGCGCGCCCGCACGTTCTCGTCGAGGCCGCCGAGGTCCAGCGTGTACACGAGCGGCGGGTCTGGCCGCTCGTAGCTCCCTGCCGCGGCCGCGGCGCGGTGCGTGGTCTGGAGGACGCCGGCCATGCTGCTCGCCGTCGCGACCGCCGCGACCGCCGCGACCGCCGCGCCTGCTCGCGCCCGCGCCCGCAGCGTCCGCGCCCGCTCCTCCGCCGCTGCGCGCTCCGCGCGGTCCGAGGCGGCGAGCGAGGCGGGGCGGGAATGCGCGCGCCGACGGGCGACCTCGGCGACCTCGACGACCTCGACGACGACGACGACCACCTCGACGCGGAGAAGCCGGACGGCGTCGACTCGGACTTCTCGCTCGGGGTCCACGTCGTCCGAGTCAGCGCCGGAGAGGAAGTCCTCGCAGGCGCCGCGGGCCTCGGGCTCCCGGGCGGGCGGAGGTGCCGGACTAGCACCATGACGCGATGATGGCAAGAGTCTTCAAGTTGACGACGCAAGGCGAAGCCTGCGCGGCGCGGCCACTCTCCCTCAGGCTCCGCGCGCGGAGGCCGAGGCTCGGAGGTTCCCATGCATTCGTGTTCGCGTCGTCGAGATCGATCTCAAGATGACTATCCCACGATACGATAACCATCACGAAATCTTAGACGATGATCATCGCGATGATCATGACGATGATCATGACGATGACGATGAGATAGGAGAACCAATATTGTGGAGAACCCCTCCGAGTCCGAGTCCGAGTCGTCGCAGTCTTGACTTGTTCAATGATGGCTGATCGACGGGTCACGGTTGCAGGGTTGCAATTGGCGCTTCATCGATCTGCGGTTCCCATCCATTGTGTCACGATTCGACCACTGCGCGACGTCCACTGCACGGGCACACTGCAATCAGGCCCTGCCAGGCTGCCAGCCTGTGTCTCATGAGGCGAGGCGAGGCGACAACGAAGCGACTCGGCTGCCTGCCGTGGTGGGGAGGACGAGCGAGGGCATCTCAAACTGTGGCACTCTTCTTCGTGGAGAACTTTGTGGACGCGGAGAACTTCGTGGAGAACGCACTGCACGGTGCCACACCACTAGGTTAGCGTCCCACTAGCGCCTAACCTAGGCTAGGCGCCACTGGCACGCACGCACGAATCGTGACGACTCGGACACTCACTGCCGCATTAGCCAGCGAGGCGGGGGAGAACGGAGCCTGGATCTCGCGCTCTCGGTGCCGTGCTGCTTCAAGTTGTCTGTGCTGCCAGACTGTGAGTCAAGTCCAGCACGAGGCGTGGTACGTACGAGTACGTCGTACGTAGGTGACGTAGGTCGTATGTCCAACGTAATCCGCGCTGGCTGGCCGGTCGTCGCCGACCACGGTCCACCTTTCGTGATAAAGCGGCACGTGATCGGAGATCTGATCAACCGACCGGGAGGGAGCGCGTGCAGTGCGTGCGTCCCGCGTCGCAGTGCAGCGCAACTGCAGTGCACAGAAAAGAGTGCCAGTGTCTTTTGGCTCAGGCTGGTCGGGCTGGTCGGATTTGGTATTGTTCTCCGAGGAAGAAGACGGAGACGGACCTCCGCAGGTACGAGGTCGAGGTTTGCTGCTGCGCTGCGCTGCGCTGCGCTGCAAGAACACTGCAAGCAAGCAAGCAAGCAAGCGTCCGGAGCTGTGGAATGCACCTCGATCGAGGCAAACCCGGAACTTCAGACGGACGGGCGGACGCTGGCAGCCGAAACAGCAGCAGCCAAGCTTGGCGACCGACCGACCGACCAAGATGCCCGCTTCGCGCGGTACGCGGCTGGCGAAGAAGGGCGACGAAGAAGGGCGACGGGGGCCTGCTGGGCGTGCAGATGTCGCAGCAACAGCAGATGCAGAGCTGGACGAACGGGCAGCAGGCTTCGATGTTCCAGCAGCAGCACATGCAGGGCAACGGGAGCGCGCAGATGCGCCAGGCGGCTGTTTCGCACAGCAACAGCAGCAGCGTCCAAATCTCGAGGACCCAGCAGAGCAGGAACAACCAGAGGCCTCCCAACCAGAGACCTCCCAACCAGAGGCCTCCCAAGCAAAGGCCTCCCAACAACGGCCAGCAGCAGAACCGGGGCCCGTCCCAGAAGGAGATCCTGACCGAGCGCTTCAAGGAGGTGCGGCGGCACATCGATCGAGGCGAAACTCGCCAAGCGTTTCAGCTGCTCAGCCGCCACGCGCATCTGCTGCAATGGACAATCGAGGGAGACAGTCTCGTCCTCTACGCGATGTAGAAGAAGAGGGCCAAGTTTACCCTGGCTCTCCTCAGCATCCAGAACTTGCCCATCAACCTGAACATGCAGTCTCGGTCGGGAATGAAGTGGACCGCTCTCATGTATGCCTGCGCCAACGGCGACGGGGGCATCGATGTCGCGAGGATGCTTCTCGACTTGTGGGTCAACACCGACACCCAAGACAGCCGCGGTCGGACGGCCCTGATGATCGCGTGCGAGTTTGGCCAGAAGAACACCGCGCGCCTCCTCGTGGCGCGTCGCGTCGACTTGGACGCGTCCGACAAGAAAGGCCAGACGGCGCTCATGCTCGCATGCTCGAAGAATTTGTCCGGCGTTGCGCAGGAGCTCGTGAACGCAGGGGCGAACCCGGCCCTGCAAGACGATGCCGGCCGGACGGCCTTGATGTGCGCGATTGAAGAGGGCCACGTCAACATCGCGAGTTTCCTCATCAACCGCAAGGCCAGTCTCGATGCGGTCGACAAGAAGAAGCGAACCGCGCTCATGCTGGCCTGCGAGAAGAAGCTGACCTCTGTCGCGCGGGAACTCATCGACGCAGGAGCGATGCTGGACAAGCGCGACGAGAAGGAACAGACCGCTCTGATGCGCGCCATCCTGACCCGCCAGGAGGCGATTGCCGAGACGCTCATTACCAGCGGAGCAAGCCTCGACAAAGTCGACGCCAAGAAGCTCACCGCCCTCATGATGGCGAGCTTTTTGGGGTTCCCGGCGCTCGTGCAGCTCATGATCGAGTTCGAGGCGAAGATGGACCTGAAGGACACCAAGGGCAAAACGGCCCTGGTGCACGCCATCGAGCGCGGACATGCTGACATCGCCCAAGCCCTCATCAGCGCCGGCGCGGACTTCGACAAGGCCGACAGCGAGGGGAAGACCGCGCTCTTGCACGCGAGCTCGCACGGCCTGGCGCCTGTCGTGCAAGACCTCGTCGAGCGCCAAGCTGACATCGACCTTCAGGATGCACGCGGGCGGACGGCCTTGCTGCACGCTACCGCAGAGGACCACGGCGACGTCGCAGCCATCCTCCTTGCAGCCAACGCCGACGTGAACAAGCAGGACGCCGACAAGCGAACGGCCCTCATGTTCGCGTGCGAGCGCGGCAACCCGCAGGTGGCAGAGGAGCTCGTCAAGGCCACTGCTGACCTGGACGCGCGGGACAGCAGAGGGCGGACCGCGCTCATGCTCGCCTGCACGCCGAACCGGGATGCCTCGCCGGCATCCAAGCTGGAGTGCGTCAAACTTTGCCTGCAGGCAGGTGCCGACCCGTCGCTCGAGAGGTCCAGGGACCCGGAGGGCTGTGGCATGTCTCTCCTGAGACTCGTCTTGTTCTGCATGCCGGCGCGCGAGCCCAGCGAGGACGCCCTGCAAATTGCCAAGCGCAATCGCTTCACGGAGGCCGTCGAGGTTCTCTCCAAGTAGTGATGAGGCTAAACAACCAAAGGTGTCTGTTGCTGTTGTCTGACTTGCGCTCCATGTCGCCGATTTCATGACACGAAGGCAGCTCGTCTCCATCGAGAGTAACTCCACCCAGGACGCCTGGAACTCGCAAGTCCGCCCGAGACTTCTTCGAGCGCGTTTTGGCAAAGCGACCTCCGCTCCTCTTGAAAAGCTGACTGGTCGGTATCGTGACACGAACGCAGCTTATCACCGTCGAGAGCGTCTTCACCCTGGGAGGACGCCTGCGCTCGTCACCACAGGTCCGCTCGAGGGCTTCTTCAGGGGGCCTTCTGCGAGTAACCCCTGGCAAACGACCTCCGTCCCACAAGCAGGCTCTCGCGGCCTTATGACCCGCCGATTCCGATTTCATGACACCAGAGCCGAGCGTCGGAGGCTTTGATCCGCTGCTTCCCGGGGTGGGTCCGGGCTCGGGGACTGCCTGGGGACAGGGTCACGAAGGGTGTGCGAGTGCACACCCACACTTCCCCCACAGAGGCTTCGATGCTTAGTTTCTATTGCGCGCGGACTGCTATAATAAACCGTAGGACCGTTAGAGCGCATCATGCGGCGCGCGTGTGTTTGCGCTCAGACGTCGCAAGCACGCGGGCACGGGCAGGCGGAGTCGGACGAGGTTAGCGGCGCCGGAACCACTGGCCGGCCGGGCGAGGAGCCGGCCGCGCAGCGCCTTGCCGCCAGATCTGTCTCTTTGGCCGTCCGTGCCGCCGACACCGCGCAGCCCGGGCGGCCAGCCTGCTCCGCCGTGGCCTCGCCGCCTGCTGCTGCTCGTCGCATGCCATGCCGTCCTCGTACCGGGTATGCAAAAGACTTGTTTGTTTTTTTTGTTTTTGTTGTTTCTTTGTTGTTTCCGCCCTTCTGCTAGTTGTTTGCTAGTCGGGCCTAGGCTGCTTGTTTGTTTGTTGTGCGCGCGCACTTTTTCGATCGCAAGTAGAATATCCAATCCAAACGCGCGCGTGTAACGACCACGCCGAGGCGAGGCGGCCCGAGGCGCGTGGCGTGCGTGCGTGCTCGAGTCGCGCAGGATCCTCGCGCTCGCTGCGGCGCGGCCGGGGCCTGGCAGGCTGGCAGGCTGGCAGGCAGCCTGGCAGGCTGGCAGTGGCAATGCAATGGCAATGTATCACATTATTCACATATCATATCTTTCTGCGGGTCACACTTTT
>KQ758850.1:15923885-15954781 GCA_001462505.1 Aurantiochytrium sp. T66 | reverse complement strand
CCCGCCCCCGCTTGCGCCGCCCGCGCGGCTTGGGATGGGGATGTGGAGGGAGGGATGGTGATGATATGATGAGTGACGGTGGTGACGAACGAGACGCGCCCGCGCGCGCGCGCGACGACGACCGCGCGCGAGAGACGTTTACACCAACGCGACGACGACGAGGAGGAGAAGGACGCCGGGATGCCTGCTGTGAAGGCTGCGAGGATTATGCAATGGAAGGAGGCGGCGACCCGACCGCACGCAAGCACGCACGCCCACAAATGCGGGAGGATCAAGAAACGGCCCGAGGGGTCGACGACGAAGACGGTTGCCGAGAGCCACGTCGAGCTCGCGCTAAAGCCGATCCGGCGCGAATTGGGAGCAGGCGGAAGGCTCGCTCGGAAACTGGAACGGAGCGGCGGTTGGCGGCCGAACATCCTACCGGCTGATCTGCCGGAGAGTGATTTATCAGCACCCTCCATCTTCTTGAGCTTTCGGGGCAGCGAGAACCTGGGGAGAGAACACGCACGAACTTTTGACTGACGTTCGCACGCACGCACATGATGCACACAGGAGGTGTTGAGAAGCGGCCGTTAGGCGTGGCCAGAAGGAAGGCGTGAGGGAGAAAAGGACGGAAGAGCAAGCAGCAAGATGGGTGATCGCACGTGCTACAACTGCGGCCAGGGCGGCCACATTGCTCGGTACGTTGTCATTCGATCCTGGTCAGGGTTTGTATTGTCTTGCGCTCGCTAACGCTCGTCTCGCTCTCACTCGAATCACAGCAACTGCCCCGAGGTTGCCAACAATGAGGGCGGCTTCCAGCCTCGCAGCGGCGGTGGTGGTGGCTACAACCGCCCCAAGACCTGCTACAACTGCGGTCTGTACGTTTCAATTGATCCACACATGCGAACTTACCAAGCAAAAGAAGAGCGGACTTGACTAACTGGATGCGGACGGGATCTCGCCCACCAACCAACAATTTAGTGAGGGCCATATTTCGCGCAACTGCCCGACCGCGCCCGAGGGCGGCGTCCCCGGCGGCGCCGGCGGTGCCTCGGGTGGCCGCACTTGCTACAACTGTACGTTACGCGCCCAGCCACAGATTGCAGCAGCTTGCCCGCTAACCTCACAACGCTGCGTCAATGAATGAAATGAGTAGGTGGCGAGCCGGGCCACATCTCGCGCGACTGCCCGAGCGAGCCGATGCAGCAGGACGGCCAGGACTTTGGCCAGCGGCGCCGTGGCTCGCGCCCCAAGTGCTACAACTGCGGCGAGTTCGGCCACATCTCCCGCGAGTGCCCGCAGAAGGACGCCGGCCCCAAGTGCTACAACTGCGGCAACTTTGGCCACATCAGCGGCGCCTGCCCCGAGCCCCCCCGTGCCGAGGTGGAGAACACCATGGGCTACGACGCTGGCGCGGTGGCCGACCAGACCGAGTAAGCGCGTCCCCCGAGTCTGGCTGTTTGGCCGGCTGGCCTGAGCGGCCGTGATTCTTATTTTTCCGCTCCCTCTTCTCTCTCTCGTCCAGGCGCGAGAGCGAGGAGGATCCTCTTCCCGGCGTCGCGGCGCGCACGTGCGCATCGGCACGCTCCCCAACCCATCACGAACGACGACGACGACGACGACAAAAATGACAGACGGAAGGTGAGAAGCGCTCGCGCAGCCGACCGGGCCCTCTGCTTCTTCGAGCGGCGTGGCCCAGTGTCCCTGCGCGGGAGCAACAAGATTTTAAAAAAAACGAAGAAAAGCAAGTCGACACTCACTTCAGATGTCCGAGCTGGTCTGAAGTCCCTGCGCGCGAGCGCGCCTGCATGCTGCAAGTGCCTCGCTCCAGGTTCGGCATGGGTAGCCAATAATCAATGTGGTTGTTACTTGCTTGCTTGCTTGGTTGTGCCGGCCCTCTTGGGCATCGCCGACGCCTCCTCCTCGTACAGAATAATGGTTCACAGAGCGCGCGCGTCTACGACAAGGTGGTCTCTGTCTCAGGCACCTTGGCCTCCGCGTCTGGTGCTTCTTTCCCTTCTGCGTCATGGTCGAGCGCAGCACGAAGCTCCTGCATTTCCTGAAAGTGGTTCTGCGTCTCCTCGGCGAGCATGTTCGTGAAGCGGCTTTGCTGCAGCTCTAGCTTGGTGGCGAGGATTTCATTGCGCGTCCTGAGCTTTTCGTTTCGCAGCTCGAGCTCTTCAATACGACGGTCCTTCTCCTCGGACTCCAGCTTGGCCTCGAGCAGGATGCCATGGAGCCGCTTCACCTCGCCGACCAACTCGGCCTTGCTGTGCGCGTTGTACTCAAGCGCCTCAAGCTTGGCCACCCTGGCCTGCCTCAAGAGCTCCTCGAGCGACTCAATATCGTTGTTCGCGGCGCGCGCCTGCGCCTCGGCGAGCTTCGTCGACGCTCCGCTCGCCTGGACCTTTTTGCAGAGGACCTTGACGCGCTCGCGCAGACGATCAAGCTCGAGCTGCACCTCAGCGTTGAAGGCAGTCGTCGTCCGCTTGCCCGAGCGTGGAGACGCGCCTTCGCGCTCTGCGCGGCGCATTGTCGCACGTTGTCAGCTCTGCGATCGTCGCAGAAACTTTGCTGGGGGCCCGCAATCGTACGTGCCACGTGCCCGGACAGGCTGCAGGACGGCGACGCGAGAATGTGTGAAGGTCTTGATGACGGCTCCTGAAAGCCCCAGGCAAAGGGTCTCGCTGGGGGCCTCTCTAGCACCACCGGCGGGTTCTCCGCCCGCGACGACGACGATGCAAGTAAGCGAGCAAGCAAGCAAGCAAGCAATTTGCCACAGATGCCGAGGCCGAGACGGACGGGGCGAGACGCGAAGAATCGGAAAATTCATGCGCGCCCGCCCCTAAGGATGGACCTCGCACGAGATTTCACGCGCAGCGTGCGTATGCATGTGGCCCAGCGTGGCAGCCGACGCTCGCCCGCCTTCAAGCTACGGGCGGAGCGCGCAGCTTGAAGGATCGGCGCGAGCGGCGCGGCGCCAAAATTCCGTAACGGCTATACGACGTAGGAGTCGAGAACGGCGCCGAGAACTTGGAGGTGCATGTCGTTGTGGCCGTGCGTGGAAGCCATGGCAATGATGGCATGTATGCACGGCCCGGAACTCGATGGCCAGGAGAGCGAAGCGAGAAGGCAGCCGTTCCGTTGAATGTGACGAAGAACTTGATGTTGAACTTGAGGAAAGTACGAACGCACGCGCGCGCCGATCAATCAGGTGTTGATGGGTTCTTGGAGTTTTCTGCCGGCTCGCGGGTCGTTGAAGTTGTACGTGGTGGTCAGCAACCTGCAAGCCACGTACGTACCCGTATACGTATACGCAAATACGCAAAGAACTCGCCCCCCGAAATATCGGTGAGAGCCTGGACGCCACCAAATTCTGGTCACTTTGCAATATAGTCCACCCTTATGCACAACCCGGGAGCGTTCTAGACGCCGTGCTCACGGAGAGTCTGGAAGCGGCTCCTGGCTGGCTGCCCTGCTGCTGGCTAGCGAGCGAGCGAGCGAATTAGCAAACAGCTTTCAGGGCCAAGTGGTGACCAAGTCCTCGCCACAGCCATCTTCGCCGCCGGAGCAGCAGCAGCAGCAGCTCCAGCTCGAACGCGAGCGGTTAGGGTGCCTGGCGCCCGCGCAGACGTACACGCAGGCACGCAGCCAGGCCGAGCTCGAAAATCGCTCTCTCGGCGGGACCAAAGCTTGCCAAAACGATGGAGACCAAGTACGCCGAAGTGCACGAGAGCAAGCTCGTGGAGGACTACGAGGACGAGGGCGTTGACGAGGTGTGCAGGGGCGTGGCCAACGTGCAGGTTGTGGAGAACGAGAACCGAAGAAAGCGAGCCGTCAGCTACTTCCCGAAGGAGGTGGTGCAGGTCTGCAAAGACATTTGCGCCTATTTCGATGCTCATGACGACGCACCAAGCACCGGTCGCCAGGACGCCGTCGACCGCGTTCCCGGCCCCGAGGCCCTGCGCACGCTTCTCTTGAGCGCCAAGAGCCAGGCCGACGTCTGGTTCTACGAGTACAGACTGCTTTCGCCAGGCGAGGTGAACCGGCGAAAAGTTACTGCAGCAGCAGCCGATCTGGTTCCCTTTGCCGAGAACATTGATGGCGACCTGCTGTGCACGGGCGCAGACGACCACGACGGAGGCGTATACGCCGTTCGCGCCGACGACGATGAGATCAACGGCGAGCAGGAGGCGCCTTCTCTGGCCACATTCCTCGAGAGGTACCGTGACACGATCTTGAGTGGCCGTCTCGAGTACATCGAGGACTGCGGCATGGTCGAGCGCTGCGCTGCTGTGCAGGACCCCACTGCAGGGGCAGAGAGGTCAGCTGATGAAGGGGATGACGACGATGACGCAAGTTCTTCTGGTAATAAAAATATGAAAAAGTGAGCTGAGCTTGCGTGGACCGGCGGACCCAGCGTCCTGAGCGTCGCCGCCGCCGCACGCGCCGAGTAGCAATGTGGCAACAGCTGCGGCTTCGTGTGACTTCGAGCTCTTTCGTGCTGTGCCTCTCCCCAAGCTACATGTAAAAAAGAGGAACCGCGGAGCAGTAATTTCCGTCTTCGGGCGAGCACAAGACGACGAGCGGTGAAAGCCGACACCTGATCCGTATTCGCATGACGGACCTTCTCGTGAACGACGACAATGTAGTACGTACGTAGAAGCGAAAGAAAAGAGACAAAATGTTCAAGGAATAGCACACAGCATCGCTCCTGCGCGGCAAGGGAGGGCCGGCGATGGACAAAGCTCGCCGGCCCAGCGTCGCAGTCTGGCGAGCACGCGCGTGCGCACGTAGACGCAATCGCATGCGTGTGTGATGTGAGAGTGGCGCCATCGCTCGCCTTTGCTTGCTTTTGCTTTGTTGCTCGGGCGGCCAGGTTCGAGGACGCGGCAATGGGCGGAGATGGCGCACATTTGCAATCATGGCACGAGGGCCGAGTGGGCCGGCGAAGACGCGGAGAATTGCTTCACCTCGCGTAGATGAACAAGTTATTCTCGCCCGCAACCTGCGTTGGTGGTTCGATTGTTTTCGGAGAGCGCGTTCGTTAGTCATTTTCACGGGGTGGCGAAAGAACGAGGGTGGGAAACTTACCGCGACAGCATCGCCATCCGGGTGCCACGCAAGCTGGGTGATGCGCTTGTCATAATTGATGGTCTGCGGATCAAAGCTCATGGCCGGGTCTCCAGGAGCGTACTGTCGGCCATTCTGCTTCTTCTTGCGGCCGAGGAGACCGACGAGGCCCGGCTTGGAGATGCGCTTCTTAGCGCGCACCGACTTGCGCGAGATCGAGTCGCGGAAGGAGCCCTCGGCGGTCTGCACGATGGGCATGGTCGAATGCGGGGACTTGGAAGCCTCGATGAGGGTGTCGGTGCGCCGGTCGAGGTCGTAGATGTGGAAGAAGGAGTTGTACGAGCCGGTCATGATGCTTTGCTTGCATACGGCAACGTCGAAGCAGTCGTAAAGAAACTCGCCCTCGTACAGGTCCCAAAGCTTGGGGCTCAGGTAATCGTGTACCGGGATGACCTCGACGGGCTGCGCCTGGTACCGCAGGTCCCAGATCTTAAGCGACATGTAGTCGCGCGCGACGATGAGATTGTCCGGCCCGAACTTGACGTCGGCGATGTTGCGCAGGAGGTCGGCGAGGAAGGGGCGGTTGGGCATGCCGCCGATAGGGGCCACCGGGGTCTGGCCCGTCTGGCGGTCCATGGACTCTAGTGCGGGGTCGGTGAACTCGAGCGAGCCCGTGTCGCAGAGCGCGTTCTCACGCATGTCGCACAGTCGAACGACGCCCCTGTTGGTTCCGTACGCAAAGGTGTTGGACGTATCCTGGTCTAGGTCGACGGCCGTGATGTACTCCATCAGTTTGGTCATATCGATTGGCCGGAGGTTGACCACCTGGTACGCAATGTCGGTCACGTCCATGTTCCAGAGGTTCACCGAGAGGTTGTCGGCGCTAATAAAGTTCGCGCCGTCCACGCTGGGGATGAGGGAGTGGATGTTGAACTTGTGAATGTCTGGCGAGTACTCGCGCTTGCACGAGGCGGTCACGACGCTGTCCACGGTCTCGCTCTGCGGGAAGCGCAGGCTCTTGACGCGGCGCGGGGCGCGCGGCTCCCCCTTTTGGTTTGACATGTTGAAGCCCGAAGTGTACTTGACTTCTCGCTCTTGGAGCTTCCACATTTTGATGGCCTTGTCGTTGGTGGTCAGCAGGAAGACGGCGTCGTTGGTCTGCGGCAGGAACTTGATCTTGGAGATGCGTTCGTCGATGGCCACGGAGCGCACGTAGTCAAAGTCCGGCTCGTGGCTCTGGAACTCGCAGTGGAAGGCAAAGTGGATCTTGCCCTTCCTGTTGCCCTTTTCGTCGGCGCGCAGGACAACTACGCGTCCGCCGCGGTCTCCGCTTGCGAGGAAGGTCCCGGTCGAGTCGAACTCCACCACGCTCAGGAGGTCCGAGTCCGGCATGGCGTCCTCCATGGGCATCTTCTTGAACCACTGCGCGAAGCGCCAGGGCCTCTCCGGCTCGAGGCACTCGTCCCCGGCGCTGCTGGCCTCCCCCATCGCGGCCGACATCTTATTCTTCCCTCGCGCGGCGACTTACACAGGTCCCCTCGGCGATTCGCGTCGCGTCGCGCCGCGTCGCGCGGCGTCCACACGCGCTCTCCTCTTCTCTCCTTTCCCGCGCTGCTGCGCGTCGTCCACGAAGCGCGCCGGGTGCACGTGAGCGTGGGAGGAGGGCGCTCTCGCGGCGCGTGCCGGGCAAGCCAAGCGCAGCCGCGTGGCTACCGGTCGTCGGCGCGCGGGACGCCCACGAGCGCCGACGATTGCGGCGACCGATCCCGAGCCGCGTCCGGGCTCGTCGCGAGGGCCGGGCCTGCGCGCGGGCGTGGCAAGGCGCGCGCTCGAGGTCGCGGCGGGCGGCGCGTGCACAGGGTCCCCCTAGTAAATATAGGGGCCTGACCGGGTGCGCACCTCGTCGCCGCGTCGAGTCTCGAGGCCGGCTCGCGGGCGGGAGAGCGCGCGCGCGCAGCGGGCCCGGGTCGCGCGGCTCGGCTTGGCTCGGGTCGCCGCGGGCGCGGCGCTGGCCGGCGCGGAGCGCGCGGTCGGGAAGTAGAGATGGCCCACGATCTGACTACGGCGCAATGATGCGCGACCGTCTTTTGCGCGCTCGCGGTGCGCGCGCGCGCAGCCCCCGAGGGACGGCCGGGCGGCGCGGAGACCCGCGGGAAGGAGGGGGTGGAGGCGCTGGCCCTGCCTGCCTGCCTGCCTGCCTGCCTGCCTGCCCGCGCGAGAGACCGGGCGGAGAGGCTGGATGAACGAGGGATTTGAAACCCGGCCTCGTGCTGGCGGTACGCTTCCGCGCCTCCGTCCCACGCGTACGTACGCGGCGGCAGGCGCCTCGCAGGGCGCCGGGCGGCGGCCGACACGGACGGGCGGCTGCGAGCGCGCGCGGGGCCCCGATGGACGGGTGCCGGATGGATGGGATGGACGGACGACGGATGGACGATGGACGGATGCCCGGGGCCGACCGAGCCTCGAGGAGCTCGGAGCCGGCGGCAGAAGCAGGCCGCGGGCAGCAGCAAGACGCCGGCGCGGCGGGCGGCGAGGACGAGCGGAGCGGTCGCGAGAGGCTCTCGCGGGACCGGCGCGGCTTCGTGATTTGGGCGCGTGTAGGAAAGAAGGAGGGCCCGCGATAGCCTATTGTAGGGAAGTGCGATATCCGCTATAGCCCATTGTGCGGCTCCATAGAACACTTGCAGGCCCGCACACTTGATGCCCAGATGGAGGTATCCCCAGTGACGGCCCCTCTCGAACCCACGGGCCACGTGCAGCTGCGGGCACTGCGCCACTGAGACAGCCGTCAGAGCGCGCGAAAGCGGCACTGGCGACCGGGAGAAGAAGGGCTTCAAGGGTGTGCACGCGCGCATGAGACGAGACACGCAAGCAGTGCGGGAAATCCTTTGGGTGGGGAGTCAAACTTCTGCGGGAGGGCAAAAGCCTAGGGGGATAAGGGGATATGGGGTTTTGATAGCAGTGGAGATGGACAGGAAATGTCCCTCGCAGTCAGTGTCGTCCCAGGGATTGGGATTCGTCCCAGATCACGTGACTTCGGATCATCGTTGTTCGCGGTCTACGCCGATGCTGCTAGCGTGACGAGGACTCCAGCGGTCAGGCCGTGGCCTCGAGGAAGTCCGCCTTGATGGCCTCGCGCTGGTCGCGGGCCTTGCTCCGCGACTTGGCGCGCTGCTTGGTGGCGGCGGAGCGCGAGGTGGAGAAGAAGGTCGCGCCGTCGACGCCGACCAGGTGGCCGTCCGCGGCGAAGAAGGAGGCGTCGAGGTGCTTGCTGCGCAAGTTGAGCAGACCTTGGACCGCGGCATTCGCCTTGGTCTGGGCCTCGAGACCCTCGCCCAGGATCTCGCGCAGAAAACCCGCCCGCTTCAGCTCGGCCCAGCCCTCGAGCGAGAGGGTCACCTTCTCGATCACGAGCTTGTGCTCCGGGTCCGCCCCGTCGCGCACGGACGCCACGACGCTACGAAAGCGCGCGCGCTGCTCGCGGAGGTTGCGCCTCGTCACGTTTTTCTCGTTCTGATGCGCGAGCTCCTCGAGCGTCGCGATGAGCCGCGCCTCGTCCTCGTCTCCCTCGCCGACGCCCGCTTGCGTCACGAACTGCGAGGCGTTGTCGATCTCGAAGCCCTGCTCGATGATCTTGGACTCGGCCCGGGCCTCCTCGTTCTTGGCGTCCTCGCGCTTTTTGGCCGCGGCGAGCTCATCGTCATCCTCGTCGTCGTCGCTAGGGCAGTCGCGGGTCACGGCCAGGAGGAGCGCAAGGTTCTCGCCGGCCTCGGCGCGCACCTCGGTCGACTCGTGCGTGAGTAGGGGCACGAGCATTGCCCGCAGGGGCGCTGCTCGCGCGTTGAGCGTGGCCGCATCCGCGAGCGACGCCATGAAACCCCAGCTCTGCAGCGCAGCGATCTTGGGCTCGTCCGCCACGTAGCCGGCGATGAGCTCCTCGGCCCTCGCGATGGCGTCGAAGAACGGTCCGTCGTCGGCGCTGCAGAGCGCCGCGAGCACGGCGATCGCGCGCATCGCGCCGGCCGCGCGCCCGGACGCGTCCGAGGCTGCCGTCGCGGCGCGCAGGACGTCGTAGGTCTCGGCAAAGAGCATCTTCTTGCCCTCGGGCGCGAGCACGAGCGCGAGCACCTCGACCAGCTTGCACGTCGCCGCAAACTCCGCGGGCTGCGCCTTGGCGCGCATAAGGCCGGGCAGGCATCCGAGCAAAGTCTCGAGCGTCCCGTCGAGGTCGTCGCCCGTCCCGGACGCCACCACCGTCTGCCGCTTCCGGAGGTGGTCCGTGAGCATGCCGATCCCGTGCAAGCGCTTGGCCCTGCCCTTCTCCGAGAGCGCGTCCACCCACGCGCGGACGCCGTCCTGGTCGGCGTCCGCGTCCTCGGCGGCGTCCGCGTCCCCGCGTCGCCGCCGCTGGTCCGCGCGGCCCATGGCGGTCGATGCCTCTGGCCCCTGCTCGCGCTGCTGCTGCTGCTGCTGCTGCTGCTGCTGCTGCTGCTGCTGCTGCTGCTGCTGCACAGGCAAGCAGCAACCCGCGCGAGACGACGACGATGACGACGGCCTGCAAGGCGGCGGCGACGGAGGCGACGGCGGCGGAGAAGATCGATCAAGATCAAGAACTGGGCCGTCCCGAGGAATTATCACAAGGCCCGGCCGCACGCCGCGGCGAGGACGCCCTCCGCGTTCCAATCCCATACGCCGTTCTGTTCGCTAGCTGGCACGGAGTAGCACTTGCAGAGCCTGACTGGGGGAAGCACCCTGGGGGCAGCCGGGGGGCAGGCCACACCAGACGCCCGCGGTCTGTCCCCTCCTTGTCCACTGGAGCCCGACCCGCGACTTGGGGCAAGAACTCGCGACTGCCCCACTAGGAGAATGCGCGGGCGGCTGCGGGAAGCGCGCGCAGCGGTCAGTGGTCGGCTGGCGGTGGAGGGGACATAATGGCAGTGTACTGCACCTTATACGGATCGTTGGTATGGGTGGAAAAGGTGAGGCAATTTTTTTATTTTAAGGCGGCGCGAAAAGCATCACACTTCCTCTGCGGGGTTGTATGGGGCGCGCGGGCGCAAGTTTTTCTTTTTGTTTGTTTCCCCCGTTCTGTTGTGAGGGGCCCGGCGCAGTGGCGGCGACTCAGCGACGCCGCGCGACGCTGTCCCTGCGCGGAGGCCATCCACTGGCGTTCCCCGACTCGGCGACGCCGATTTCAATCATACTGTGGTAGGCTTCTTCCTCCAACCCCCTCTCATCCAGCTGGCAGCCGCGACCCACCTGCGGCGGCGCCGTCCTGCAGTGATCCTCCTCTCGCACGGCGCCCGCAGCGCGGCGGCTGAGGTTTTCTCTCCCCCAGTCCTCTCCGCCTGGGGACTCCATCGCGCTGTCTGTGCTGCGGGCCCGGCACGCTCGCTATATTAGCGGTCAGGCTGGGCCGTCGCCGCCGCCGTGCCCGGGCCAGGAGGGCCGGCCACGGCCGGGCCGGCCGGCTGGCCCGGAGCAGGCCCGGGCGGGGTTGGCCGGCCGGGCAGCCGGCCAGCGAGCACAGTCAGCCGGCCGCTCAGCCGCAAGCGCCCCGTCGCCGTCTCGCTCGTTGTTTTCGGTCTTGTTGTTTTTTTCCCTCCCTCCCCTCAGCGCCAAATAGACGGACCTCCCGCCGCAGGCACAGGGGACCGCCGCGCGGGGTCCCCTCCTCTTGTGGGGGAAGAAGGTGTGGAAAGGGAAAAACAATGGAGATAAAAATAAATTTGAGAAATTGAAATAAATAAATAGACAAATAGCAGACAGAGGGAGAGGGGAAGGGCGACCAAGCCATATTTCGAATTCCTGCCCGCTCGCGCCCGTCCTCGCCGCCAGCCTCGACGGAGCGCAGGCAGGCAGGCAGGCAGGCAGGCAGGCAGGCAGGCAGGCCCGAGCGCGCGGGCGCGCGCCCTCCCGGCCGCCCAGCGCCGAGGCCGGCCCGCCAGGCCAGCCAGGTCGATTGAAGCAATCGAGAGGGCCGCAGCGGCGAAAACCCGTTCGCATCTCCGCTCACTCGCCCGCCCGCTCGCCCGCCCGCGCGCCAGCGACGCGACGCGACACGTGGACGGCGCGACCCGCGAGGGACGCGAGACGCTGCCTGCCTGCCGAGCGTGCCCGGCCGCGCGGTATTCCGTAGGACAGGAGGCCCGAGCTGCTTGTTGTTGACGCTGTCCCAGCGGCGGCCGCCTGTTGTTTTTTGCCGCCGGCCCTCGAGGACCGCGAAGGTGCGTTGCGCGACGACGACGAGCACGGGGCGGGAAGGCCGCGGTCGGCCAAGAGCCCGCGGGCGAACCTCCTCCACTGACGAAAGTTTGACCATGCTCCGAACGATAACGCAGGCTTGCTTGCCGTCATGGCCACCACGCAAGGCCAGGTCCGGCTCAGCCCAATCTCCAAGACGCTGTACCACCTAACTTATGAGCTCTTCGAGGTGATCGAGCAGGCCACGGCCACGCGGGCAGATGTTGTTAAGGGAATGTAAGTGCACGGATGTCGCCTCTGGCGCCCTCGGTCCGCGTGCGATGCTAACGCAGCCCTCCGCTACCGCGCAGCTGGAATTATATCAAGGCCAAGAAGCTGCAGAATCCTGACAACAGGAGGGAAATTCTCTGTGATGGCAAGCTTCGGCAGCTTTTCGGCAAGGAGAAGGTTGGTACGTTGTCAGAGCCTCGGTTGGCGGATCCTTGCGCAAGTGCAGTTGACTCACGCGCCACATTGTCATCACCACAGGCATGTTCGAGATGAACAAGCTCGTCCAGCGTCACATCCTGTCGCGCGTAGTCGAGATCGACGAGCCAATGTAGCTTTTGCTCCCAGCTCTTCCACAAATTTTCCATTCTTCGCGCCCGTAAAAGAACGCAACTTTGGATTCTGTTCATTCGCAGTCATCAAGCAAGCGAGCTGCTCCTGCTTCGCTCGCGCGTACGTACCACACTAAATTACGCTAATCAGCAACGAACGGAGCACTTTCGGACATACTCTGGCCTGGATTTCTGCAACGTCGAGTCCATCGTGGCGTCCCGACCGACGCCTGTGCTCCGCAATTCACTTCGAGCCTCAGTGCGTCGACGGGGTCGCGGCGCGAGGGCACGCGCCTGGCCCTGGCCCGCGGATCAGGACTCAGGAAGGGCAAGATGATCCGGCCTTGCACTGCGCTTCGTAGTATTAGGCATAGTACGGACTACTAGACTAGAGTACTAGGCCTAGCCTAGTAGTAGTACTAGTACTACTAGTAGTAATAGTGTCCCACCGGACAAATCGTCCCAAAAGAGCCCAACACGCAAACCGCCTTCTGCGCGGGGGTCTGCCGCCCTCCCGTCTCAGGCTTGCCAGTCCGCGCTGCGCCGACGGGGATCGCCTGCCTGCCTGCGCCAGAGCGACGCTCTGTTCGCCGCCCGCAACGAACTTCGTCAGCGCCATGATGACGACGAGGCTGCGGCCGGACGTCGACGACGACAACGACGACGACGACGAGGAGGAAGACGACGACGACGACCGCCACAGCACAAGCGGAGCAGCAGCAGCAGCAGCAGCAGCAGCAGCAGCAGCGGCAGCAGCAGCAGCAGCAGCAGCAGCAGCAGCAGCAGCAGTAGATCTTGTGGCGCCGCATGGTCATCAGCAGCAGCAGCTGCAGCAGCAGCAGCAGCAGCAGCAGCAGCAGCAGCAGCAAGAGCAGGACGACGGGTCGCGACACCGGCGATGACAAGGCCAGCACGCGCACGTCGCTGCAGACCCTCGCGCAGAGGATGACGCTGCTCTCCAGGATCAAGCGCAAGACCCGCTTCATCAAGGCGCAGCGCGCCGAGCGCATCGCCAACTTCAAGGCGCGGGTGGAGAGGACCTACATGCACGACAAACTCTTCGGCGGCGCCGCGGCGGTTGATGCTGACCCCGCAGCAACGGCAGCGGCCGACGGGACCCCGGTCGTTATGGGCGCCTACGCGGCCCGCAAACGCCCGCGGAGCGTGCTCGGGCACTTTGAGCTCGTGCAGGCTTCGCAGCAAAAGTTCGTCGCCGCCGTAGACACCCTGCGGGGCATCTCCGCGGAATGGAGCTCGGCGCGCACAGACCTTGCGCCCCGCGCAGCCGCTGACCTCGACCGCGATGAGGCCGAAGCCGACGAGGCCCTCGCGCTCCTTTTTGAAATGCTCCGCGAGGGCCGCGCCAAGGAGATCACCGGCGCGCAGAGCGCCGTCCTCGCGAACGAGTCCAAGCTCGCTCTCGAAAAGCTCGTCTCCCAGTTCTCCTCCATGTCCAAGCAGACCGCCTTTCGCGGCTGCGGGAATTGGCTCGCGCGCGCATCGCGCGGCCTCTCCGAGGAGAACAAGGTGCTCGAGGCCAAGCTCGCCCTCAATGCTGAAAAGGACCAGGACCTCGTCGATGTCAAGGAGGCCGTCGACGCTCAAGTCCTCGAGGTCGAGTACCACGAGTTCAACGCCCTCAACAGCTTCTACGCCGGCCTGCAGCAGCAGGCGCGCGTCCTCAAGCAGCGCCACCAGGCCGTTTTGCAGGCACGTGAGCAGCAGCAAAAGGCCCTCCAGGCCGGCGCCGCAGGAGCCCAGCGGCGACTCCGGGGCCCGCGCCGCGGCCTCGAGCTCAGCGAGGACCAAGTCCGCAAGCACGAGCTCGAGGTCAACTACGCAGTTCTCTTGTCGCAGTTCGAGGAAAAGCACGCGCTCCTCGAGGACCTCCAGCGCCGCAAGCGTGCCGCCTCGGCGCGCGACAAGGCGCGCCTGCTCGAGACGCTCCTCAAGAACGTGCGGCAGGCCTCCGCGAAAAGGGCGGAGAAGATCCGCGCGCTCCTCAGCGACAACCAGCGCATCCTCACGGACCACAGAGCCGCGTTGCGCCACAACGATGCCGCCCTCCAGGACCTCGTCGGCAGGATCGAAGACGCGACCCAGGACCCGAATGTCCGCGCCCTCGTCAGGCGCGAGCGCCGCCGCCTCGACGACGCCATGCTCGTGGAGGCCCCGGAAGCCCCCGGCGTCAAGAGCCCGCTCGCGCGAGCCAAGGTCAAGCCGGGCCAGCTCAGCGGGGTAGGAGATCTCGACGACGGCGACGGCGACGGCGACCACCAAAACGTAGCGCGCAGCGATGCAAGCCGCGCGCCAGCCGCTGCTCCGGACCCCGCGGAAGGAGGCAAGACGCGCAAAGACGCCAAGAAGAGGGCCGGCAGGAAGAGGGCCGCCTTCGAGCGAAAGCGAGAACTCGCAGAGGCTCTCCAGGCCCTTCGCGCAGACCGAGACCGCATCCTCGCGCAGAATGCTCGCTTCGACCTCGACATGGCCGCGCTCGAGAAGGCCGTCAAGGTCAACCTGCGCAAGAGCCGCCGCGAACAGCAAAAGGAGGTCGAGCTCAAGCGGCTCGAAGACGAACTCCAAGCGGCGGCGCAACGCGCTGCCGCAGACGGCGCCTCTGCCGCAGACTCCGCCATGCAGCTCCAAGTGCTCGAGCGCGACGTCGAGACCCTCAAGGACACGATTCGCACCCGCGCGGCCGAGACGCACCGCGTCGAGTCCTCGCTTGCACGACAGGCCGCTGCGCTCCAGGAGGCCCGCGAAAAGTTGCAGCTGGCCAAGCAGACGACCCTCGCCCGCGAAGGCAGGTTCGATGCCGTCATGAAGGAGCAAGGCGGCCTTCTCGGCGAGATCGCTGGCGAGCTCGATCATCAGACCGGCCTCATGTCCAACCTTCTCTGCCTCAAGACACGACTCAAGTCCAAGGCCACCGAGCGCAAGATGCTTCACGACGAGTCGCGCGCCCGCCTAGAAGAACTCGACGCCGCCTCGGAGCACCTCATGCTCCTCGAAGAGGAGGCCGCCTTTCTCGGCGACCCAAAGGACGACGACGGCGACAGGATATCGACGCAGGAGAACCGCACGGCTCCTAGGAGCGTCGAACCGCCTTCGTCGTGGCGCGCGACTCAAGTCCCAAGCGGCGATGACGACGACGACGGCGAAGACAAAGACAACGACGAGACCACAGTGGATCGCGGCGTAGGGATCGATGCGCGTGTCCTTCTCTCCAGCGTATGCTCGATCCAGCTCGACTTCAGGGACCTCGCCGACCCAGATGCGCCCGGTGCGGGCCTGACCAAGGACTACATGGCCTTGCGCAAGGACGTGCTCTTGCGCGCCAGGATCGTCGCCCTCTGCGACAAGGTCCGCGACGCGGGTGACGCCGCGCAAACTGCCAGCCGAGACAGGCAACAAGTCCTCCTGCAAAGGTTACAAGCGCAGCAGCGCACTTCCATGGAGCACGAGCGAAATATACAGTCCAGCCACGCCGACCTCGCCGCTGCGCGGATGTCCCTCAACGAGCTCAGGAACCGGCTCAAGGAGGCCGAGACCCGAGCTAGAAACGCCAGCGAAACGAGCGAGATCCAGCGCAAACGTATCGAACAAGAGTACGTGGGCACGGCAAACTCTACCATGCTGCTTCGCGCCAAGGAGCTCTTGCGCGCCGAGAACGAAGCGCAACAGGCGGCTATCGCCACCCGTCTCAAGACAGCCGAAAGCCTGCTGAAAACCTTGATCATGGAGCGCGAACACGACCTCCTCGGAACCTCCAAACTCCACGAGTTCGCCGCAGAGGCCCTCCTCGCCGCGGAACGCACTGGCCTGCAGGCCGCCGCGGCTATTGCCAAGCTCGCCGCCCAGGTTGCGTTGCTCCTGCGAGAGCTTTCACCCCGCACTAGTCTCCTCCGCTTTCTCGGGATTCTCTGCGAGGACACCATTCCTCAGATCCTCGACGCGTACGCTGGGGCGCGTCGGCTCGAAGCGCGCGTGCAGTCGCTCGCACAAGCCGTCCCGGATCTCTACGCGAGCGCCAAAGTCGAGACCGAGGCAGCCAAAACGGCCCTCGCCCAAGCGTTTACAGAAAACCAGCGCATCTCGGCGCGGAACAAGGCCGCCTGGGTCCAGCTCGAGAAGGAGACCGTCGAGCTTTTCGAGGTGTACAAGCAGCCGGACAGCAATCTTGTGCTCCAGCAGCGCGATGCCTTTGCCAGGGCCCAGAAAAAGTTCTTGCAAACCCAAGAGCAGGCCCACACGGTCGGCCTTTTCCAGGCGGAAGGGCCCGGGCAGGCCACCTTGCCGACGATCGAGACGATTCGCGACACTTGCGACAAGGTGCGCGATGGTCTCGAGACCGACCTTAAGAACGCCGTCGGCGTCGTGCAGTCTCGCGTCGGCCCGCTTCACGACCAGATGAAGCCCCTTCTCAAGGGAATTCGCATCAGCACCATCCAGTGCGAGTCCACCACCCACGTTTCGAGCAGCCTCGGGCTCCAGCACGCCATGGCCGAGACGCAAAAGGCTCAGCGCGCCATGCACGAGTTTTCGCGCAAGGCTTTGCGCGAGCAATCCCCTAACGTAGACGTTGCGTCCCTGGAAGCCGAGCTGACCCATCTCGAGGCGCAGATTGCGGACCTTCGAGACCAACTCGCGCTCGCAGATGCCGAGAAAGGGCCCGCGCATCAAGCAGGGACCTCGGCAGCGGGGGATGCTTCGACGTCCGCCCGTCTACGCGCAGAGCTTGAGAACCTCGTTCTGCTCGCAAAGGCTACCGCGGAGCGCAAAGGCGTTGTGGAAAGAGCACAAGAGGCCGCCGCCGCCGGCGCTGAGGAGGCAGATCCCGGCACCGGGGACCAGGCCAAGGCCTTGGTTCGGGAGGACCTTTTGGTCGCACGCCGGAATCAGGCGCTCATCGCGCTTGGCACTACCTTTATCAGTGACGCCCTCTCGAGCGCCGGGCCGATCGTGGAGATCCTCACTGCCATGCCCCACACGCACTTTGCTGCCTTCCTGCGCACGGCCGAGCTCAAGGCGCTCCAGGCCTGGGCACACCAGCTCCGCGACATCGAGCTCGTGGAGCTCCATCGCGTCCTGAGGAAGGTTCAGTCGAGCCTCTCTGCTCTGGATGGCCTCGATCCACGCGACATCACGCTCGACAACCTTGCAGACTCTCGTCTTGCTCCGGACATGCTTGCGCTGGTCGCCAGCGCCATGCACTGCGCCCGCGCGATGGCTTCCATTGCGAGTGCATGCGCTGGGCATCGAGATGCTTTTGCCGTCGACCTCGGCCTCGAGCTTGCCTTCGAGGCTGCCGGCGATCCCTCGCCGCCCGAGGTGGACGATGACGCCGTCCTCGCGAACAAGCTAACGCGTGGCGCGAGCGTGCTCGACGCCATCCTCGCTCTCGTGGACCGCTCCCCACAGCCTGGCGCTGCGGCGTCTCGTGCGCAGCGCCGAGACGAGCGCGAGACCGGCACCGGGCTGCGGGCACGCGCGCAGAAAATTGCGCTCGCGCGGGCCAATCTCGACCACCTGCGCGGCAAGCAAGCCGCAGTCGAAGCGCAGCTCCGTAGCGCGGCTGCGGAGGAGGCGGCTTTGGCAGCAGAGGCGGAGCAACGCGCCCGGGAGCTCGACGAGATCGAGCAGGGGGACATGGAGCTCCTGGGCCAACTCACGGCCGCCAAGGAGCAAGTTTACGAGCAGGCGCTGCGCATCGTTCGCATGGAGGCAGACCTCAATCGCGTCGAGCTTGCACGGGCAGCGGAAATGGAAAATCAGCGCGCCCCGGCGCTCTCGATCGATAATGTTGGCCCCGAGCACCGCGCGGCGTTCATGGAGATGGCGAGCGCCGAAAAGGAGGCGTCCGCGCTCGAGGCGGAGAGGGAGGACCTGCTCGACCGGCTTGGTCAGCTTGGGCTCGCGAACGAGAATGACGACGCGGAACGTGGCTTGTCCGACTCGTTCTCGATCAAGGATGGCGACAGTCCTCGGCGCCGGCGCGCGTCCCGGCTCGAACCGCATTCCGACGGCGCCGACTGGAATATCGTGCATCGGCTGCAGATGGAAATGCGCCAAGAACTGGGGCACGGAACTGAGACTCCGGCGTTTGGGGCCAACAATGAAAAGCTCGCCTTGCAAAAATTGCGCATGGTGCGCAAATTCCACGCGCGCGCTTCGCAAGCGATCGCGGGTCTTCGGAAAAAGCTCGCGCTTCGGCACGAGGTCCTCCAGGCGCAAGATCCAGGCCCCAAGGCGCTTGCGGAGGCCAATCGGTTACGCATTGAGAACCGTGGGCTCCAGACAGAGCTTCGAGAGCTCACTAAAAAGTCCACGGACTCGATGGCGCTGGCGCAGCGCGCCAAGATCGCGCACATTGAGGACGAGCAGACGGCTCTGCAAAAAGAAATCGCCCGCGTCGAGCTCCGGCTCGGCCTCCGGACCAAGTCGAAGAAGAAGAAGACATTAAAGAACCAGCGGCATCACGGCGCAGACTCTCGAACCGCCGCCAAGGGTCCAGCGTGTAGCCTTGGTGGAGACGCCGACGACGACGAGGACGACAAGGAGGAGAAGGGTGATGCCAATGACGACGACGACGACGATGACGACGACGAAGATCTCAGGGACGAGGAGGAGCGCGAGCTCGAGCGCAAACTTGAGCAATACCAAAAGCAAGTGCGATGGTGGCAGACGCGATGGGCTGAGCACATGCAAGAGGCCTTGCAAACTGTATAATTTGACCCTTATTAGACATGTCTTGGCTGACAGCGTCAAGCGAAACTCTTATACATGTGGAAAACGCTTGCGTTCTCTACTTCTTACTTGACCTTGGCTTGTGGAGATCGTAGAAGGCGTCCCTGAAGCCGGCAAAGTTGAGGCGAAGCGGGTCCGTCGATGCGTCTGCCTGCGTGACGAGACTTACGTACTGCTCGACATCGCCAAGTCCTAGCGAGCGGACTGCTTCGCTCTTGCCCGGGACAAACTGCGCGCAGAAACGCAGCGCATGCAGGATCTGCTCGCAATCCAGGTCGTGCTGGCCCTTGGCCAAGACCGAGGCAAAAGCAAGCCGAATGAGCCGTTCCTCCCCGCCGAGGCTTCCGAAAGTCTCGCGGAGCGCGCTGAGGTCTTGGTCGCGCGTAATCGCCCGTGCGCTGTTCTCGCGGGAGAGCTTGTCGCGCAGCTGGACGCGAGAGAGCTCATTCCGCAAGCGCTCGAGGTTCGCGGAAGCGCCACTCAGTTCCGCGACGACGCCTTCCTTCTCGGCGGTGAGCACACGTACGCGCTGCCTGCAGTCTTTCCCCGCCTTTACGCGTTCGTGCTCGCGCGCCGCAATTTCTTGGCGCAGGTCCGCGCAGCTTGCACTCGGCGAGGGCGCGTCCGCTCGTTTTGCATGGAGCGCTCGTTCTACGCGCTTGCGCTCGGACAAAAGCCTCGCGCAGCGCTTTTCTTCCTGCTCAACTTGCTTGCGCATCTCGGGAAGACTGCGTTCGAGGTCTTTGCGCATGATCTTCAGCTCAAGGAGCCGCTCTTCAAGAAGAAGAGCGTCCTCGCAAGCGGCGACCTCGCCCTCGCTGTCCAAGACGTGCGTTCGTGTGCGGGCTTGTTGGAGCTCTACGGCGGCGAAGCTCTGATCTGCGGCGCCGGCATCGAGTGTCTCGTCGAGATGGCGCTCGATCGCGCGTTTCTCCTCGAGTACAATCGACTTGTGGTTCTCGAGATCCGCGACCTGTCGACGCAGGCCGAGAACCTCCTCCTTGAGGTCGAGAGCGTCGCGTGCGTACTGAAGGTGAACCTTGTGCCCGGGTCGAGCGGTGTTCGCTGGCTGCGTAGTTTTGTTGGCGCTCCACGCGCTCTTTCGAGGCGGCGAGGCTTGGTTGGCATTGGCTCTGCCCTGCCCAGCATTTTCGTCGCCCTCGAAGTCATCATCGCTGTACGTACTTGCCAAGGAGCTCGGACTTGCCATCTTCGGCTTGCGCGTGGCGCGCGTGTTTGATCGATCGCGGGTAGTCCGGACACGGATAGGCCCTGAAGATGTTGTGGGGCTCCTGCGACGCGCGCGCCGTGGACTCTCATGCGCATCGCTTCTGCCCACGACGGCGTCGTCTGAGTCGTCTGAGTCGTCGAGTTCGTCGTCAGGCTTTGCGTCGTCGTCCATATTATCGTCGTCGAAGTCGTCTTGCAGATCATCATCGCCGTCGGCAGCATCCTGCACGCTAGCGCTGTGGTCGCTTTCGCTGCTCTCTTCCTCATCTCCCGGGGGCGCAAACCATTGCGCGCCGTGGGCGTCAGCCACGAGCACATCGTCGTCGACGTCGAAGGCGATCGCGCAGGGGCGTGAGATATGCCCCGCAATGAGCCAGACGAGTCGGCCGAGCATCACCGCATCAAATGCCTGGATGCGGTCGTTGCCGTGGTCTGCGACGGCGATGACCCCAAGACTTTCGGACACGGCAATTCCAGTGGGCCGCTGGAAGAAGCCATTCCCCGTGCCGGAGGCGCCCCAGCTGCGCACGAAGTCACCGTTCGTGCGCAGCACCTGAACGCGATCGTTGCCCGAGTCGCAGACGTAGATTTCGCCGCGCGCGCTGCAGACTGCGACCCCAGAAGGCGCCGCAAATTGGCCGGCGCCGGCGCCTGCAGAGCCGTAGGTGTTCAAGAGACGGCCGTCCTGCATGGACAGCACGTGGACCTGGTGCGTCTCCGCGTCGGTAATGATGATAGAGTCCTCATGGAGCGCGATTCCCGCGGGCGACCGCAGCACATCGCAGCGCAGTCGACGGTCCAGCTGCGCAGCGTTCTTCTCGACCCGGAAGACCAGGACGGCCACGTCGCTCGCGTCGACGACAAAGACCTCCTCGGCGTCCCCGTCGTCCGGACAAGCCCGGACCGCGACGGCCTCCGGCAAGCAGAGCAGGTCGCTGCGCAGCGTCGCGAGTAGTTTTCCCGACGTCGTAAACTTCTCCACGCGGGCCCCGCCGCCGCCGCCGTGGTCCGCACCATCATGCCCGTCGAGCCCCGATTCCGCGACGTAGACGTGGCCCTTGGCCGAGGTCGCGACGGCGCGTCTCCCTCGCGAATTCCACCTGCGCACGAACATCGGCCGATCGACGCGACTGACCTCTCGCCGTCGTCTTCTTCTGCTCGCCGCCAATTGCGCGCTGCGTCGTCGTCGTCCTCCTCCTCCTCCTCCTCCTTCTCGTCCTTGTCATCGTCGTCGTCGTCGTCGTCGTCCTTGCGCATTGTCAAATGCCGTTACGCCCGTACATACGCCGAGTCCGATGACGACGATGCCACGCCACGCGGCTGAGCCTCGCAGACCCTAACCTAACCTAATCTAACCTAACCTAACCTAACCTAACCTGGCAACCCGTCTCGCGACCCCGACCCCGACCCCGACCATTCCCGATCCCGGGCCGGCCACTGGCATCCCATCCGCCCCGCACCGCATCGCGTCGCGCCGCATCGCATCGCGTCGCGTCGCGTCGCATCGCGTGCGAGATGATCGTGTATGACCTGGGCGGCGGCGGGCTCCTGACGATACTGCACGCAACGGGGTCACCCCTGGCGCAGGTGTCGACGGTGGGGCCGGCGCTGCTGAGCATGGGCATTGCGGTCTGCGCGGCGGAGGTGAGGCCCTTCAATGCGTGGCTGCAGGAGCACATCTCGTCGTCGAGGGTCTACTTTGGGGCCTTCGCGTTCATGGTCGGCTTCGTGGTCGTGTACAGGTCCCAGCTCGCCGTGAAGCGCTTCCAGGTTGCGCAACAGAACTACGGGCTCATGGCCTCGCGACTCACGCAGCTGGCCATCGCCGTCAAATGCTTCTGCAGGACGACCAACGACGACGGCGAGCTCTGCAACACGCGCCTCGGCAGGCGGCAGACGATCTTCCGCTGGATCAGGCTGTACCACAAGACGTCCATCGGCCGATTCCTGGGCAAGACCCTCCCGGACATCGTGGTGCGCGGCGAGGATAACCTCTGCACGCAGGACGAGTTCGACGTGCTGCTCCCCACGCGGTACCGGAGCGACATCGTCATGTCCTGGGTGGAGCAGGCCGTCCTACGCTACCCGGACCTTTTCGTGGCGGCGCCGCCCCTGCTGGGGAGGATCTTCGCGCTCGCGGACGAGACGAACAAGTACTTTCACATCTGCGCCAACATCGCCGAGAGCCCGTTCCCGTTCCCGTACCTCGTCGTCACCGTCTTGGCGGTGCATTTCTGGCTGCTCGCGACGCCGGTCATCATCGGCGGCTTCCTGCCTAACGCCGGCGCGCTGGCCGCCGTGCTAGCCTTCATGTCCACCTGGGTCCTCTGCAGCATCAACGTGGCGGCCTCCATGCTCGAGAACCCCTTCGACGGCCGTCGCAATGACCTCCCGCTGCGCTACCTCGAGCACGTCTTCGCGACGGACCTCGACGCCATCGAATTCGCGGACCTTCCGCGCAGCCTCACGCACGAGCTCAACCACGACGTCTACGGCAACAGCCTTAACCTTGCCGAGCAGGAGGAGCAGGAGGAGCAGGAGCGTCGGCAGCGCGAAGAGGCGGGCAAGACCAAAGCTGGCCGCAAGGAGTCCATCCCAGCGGCTGCAGATTTGGCACCGGACCCATTCCTGGGATCCGCGCCAGAGCAGGTCTCGCTGGCCGCGGCAGACTCGCAGACATCGGTGGCGAAAAAGCCAATCGCGTCGTCGTCGTCGTCGTCGACGACGACAAGGAATCGCGCCGCGCCCTCTGCTCCCGGCGAAGCGGTAGAAGCCCGATTCGACGCGACGCGCCCGTACACGTGTCGGTCCATCCGTCCGAACATGTACCTGAACTATACAAGGTTTGCCACCGAGAGCCTGCCGTGCGATCGGCCGACCTTCTGGCACGGGGTCCTCCGGGCCCTCGGCATTCCCCATTCGCACCTTTCCACTAGGGATATCCTCCAAGACCCGCACGGTAACCCGGCGCACATTCGTCGCGACGAGATCCATCACGTCGTGCACATTGCCTGAAGATGCAGGCTCGGTCGATGAGGTTTATTTATGTTACAGACGCAAAGCTCAGCTCAGTTAGCTCGTACCCACGGAACCGGCTAGCCTTGCTTGAGACGCTTCTTGATTTTCGTCTCGCGCTTGGCCTTGGCGAGACCCTCGATCCGCCGTGTCACGTCCCGCGTGACGTCGCGAACATAGTTGTCGACGGCACGATGGTCATGCTGGATACGGGTAAACGAGGCGGGCGCCCCGTGGTGGTGCACCTCGTCAGACACGGCCGCGCCCAGCGCATCGTGCGCGCTCGCCCTTGCCTTGCGCGCGACCAGCTCTGGACTCTGGAATCCTCCAAAGCAGATTCGCCCTTTGCCCTTTCGGACCTGGGCCGCCTCTGCGGCTGCCGGCCCTCCACGACCCATGGTGGAAGGCTTGGGGGGCAGCTGGATGGCATCCTGAAGAGCTCCATACAGCGAGTGCGGTCGTGTCGCCGGCCCCTTGTCGCGCTTAGAGGACCCGGCGTTTCTCCTGGACGACGGCGCGGGGTCCAATTGCAGAGTACTGCTGTCATGGTCACGATCCGAACCCCCCCTTACGTGTCGCTGACCATGGTGGCTCGGCGAAGCTTCGCGAGCAAAGGCCTTGACGGCGCGGGTCCCGCTGCCGCTGTGGCCCGGCGCGTGTGAAATAATGCGGTCGCGCTCCTGCGGAGAGCGCGGCGCATACAGAACGAGCTTCGGCTTGGGAATACGGCTCGCAGGGTTGTCCTGTGGCGCATCGCAGCAAATGTACACGGTCAGAGGGCGGAGGACCTCGAGGCTCGTGGGTTCGAGCGCGGACACGTTGACGGATGAGATATTGACGCGCGCATACGACTGGGCAGCTCCCGTGGTAGACTTGCCAAGCCCGCCGCCGCTGTGATGGTCTTCGAAGTTGAAGGTGACCTGCGAGACGAGACGGACCGCGACAGACTTGTCTTCGCTGCCGCCCTCTGATGCCGGACTCCGGCCCACGTGCAAAGTGGTCGGGCCGTCAAAGCGCAAGAGCAGCTTGCTATGGAATTGGGGAAGGTAGCAGAGCACACCGTACTCGTGAATGCTCACGGCAACGGCCATGCTGACCTGCGGATTGCGCTGAAAGTATAGCGAGAAGAAGAGCTCCTCCGAACGAAACGAGGCTTCCTTGGCTGCTCTGTGCAAAGCGTTGATGTGCTCGGCTTGGTGCTGCAAGCTGAGCTCGACGGCGTCTTCTTTGGTCACCTTGTCCGTAGCGCCGTCAAGACTTCGACGCGCCGTCGACGACCCGCCCGCCAAGAGGCTGTCGAGGACGATATCGTCAGCATTTACCTCTGTGGCTGCACCGGGCGCTACGTCAGGGCCCGCTGCTGCAGCGGCCTGGCCGCCCGAGTCGAGCAGGTCGTGTAGATCTAGGTCCAGGTTGGAAGCGTCGCCGTTGTCTTCCAGACCGTCCAAGAGGCCGTCGAGTAGGTCGTCGCAGCCCTGGGACGCTTGCGCGGGTTCTTGTAAATCCCCAT
Organism: Aurantiochytrium sp. T66; assembly: GCA_001462505.1. Classification (NCBI taxonomy): domain Eukaryota; class Bigyra; order Thraustochytrida; family Thraustochytriidae; genus Aurantiochytrium; species Aurantiochytrium sp. T66. Next base: position 15,930,421 of record KQ758850.1, on the reverse strand, counting down.
ACAAGAGCTCCGCATCCCGCGACGCGCGGTCCGCTGCAGCGAGCCAGGGCGCGGCCGCGTCGACAGGCTTTGCGATCGGCGCGGAGGGCGTCTCGGCCTTACCATCGTCGCCCCGGGGCTCGGCGTTGCCGAGGCTGTCGGGAGCGGCGAGAAGCTGGCGATGCACAATGACGTCGGCGTAGCGGCGGATGGGGGAGGTAAAGTGCGTGTAGAAGTCGAGGCCGAGGCCGAAATGCGAAATGTCGGCGACCTCGCCCGCGCAGGTGTATTCGGCCTCGGACATGGCGCGGGTGAGGCCATCGTTGAGCACGGCGAAAACGTCGGCGGAGACGACGGCGCGGGCGCGGGCCATGGAGGCGGCAAGACTCGCGTTAGAGCTCGTATCGAGGCTGATGCCGGCCTCGCGTGCGAGCTTGAGCACGGCGCCGAGCTTCTTGTCGGGAGGTTTGGCGTGCCTGCGGATGAAGGCGGCGCGCGGACTGGTTTGGACGATTTCTCGGGCGACTTGCTCGTTGGCGAGAATCATCATCTCGGCCACGACATCGTGGACCTCGAGCTTGCGCTTGGCCATGATGCGATCGGGGCGCTGCGCGTCGTCGAGACCGAATTGGAACTCCTCGCCCTGCAATTCGAGGGCGCCGTTGCGCTGCCGCTGACGCGTGCGGAGACGCGCGACGCTCTGCAGGCCGCGCAGCGCGGCGCGCAGCGGATCTACAAGGTCCGGCGCGACGGGCTTGCCGGTGTGAGAGCTGGCGTAGGCCGGGTCCGTCTCGTGGAGCGGGTCCTCGCCGTCTACGAGGCGCTGGGCCTGCGCATAAGAGAGCGCCTGGGCCGAGCGGATGACAGTGCGGCCGGTCCAGACGCTGCGCACAGCGAGGCCGTCGTCGTCCTCGTTGGGCGCGTCGAGTGTCCAGACCACCGAGACCGCGAGGCGGTCGACGCCGGCCCGCAGCGAACAGAGATCCTCGCAGAGGAGCCGCGGCAGCATGTCGAGGCGGCGGTCCTTGAGGTAGACTGAGGTGGCCCGCTTCTGGGCCTCGACATCGAGGGCGGACCCGTGGGAAAGGAAGTGCGTCACGTCTGCAATGTGCACGCCGAGGCGGACAGCGCCGTCCGCGAGTACCTCGAAGGACATGGTGTCGTCGATATCCTGGCAGCTCGGCGGGTCGACGGAGAAGATAAGCGCGTCGCGCAGATCGCGGCGCGCCTCTACCTCCTCGCGGGGCGGCGCCCAGCGGTGCTGGTCGGGCGGGAGACATGCGAGCGCCTTGGGCGTAAACGGCTGCAGGTGGGCGGCCAGGCCGGTCTCGACAATGATGGCGGTCGACTCGGCGGGCACATAGCCAATGGGTCCGAGTGTGCGTACAAAGTGGCCCCGCGGGTACTTTTGACCCTGGGCCCAGTCGTCGAGGGCGACGACGAAGCGCTGGTCGGCGAGGGCGTCGGCCTGGCGCGTGGATATGCGGATCTTGGGGACGCGCGCGTCCAGCGGCACGCAGAGCACCGAGAGGGAGGCGCCGGCCGCCGCGGCCCGCGCCTTTTCGGCGTCGCCGCGCGCCAGCGCCACCACGTACGGCCGCCAGTTACGGCGCTCGACGGCGACGACGCGCTGGCCCTGGACGACGACCTCGTCGTCGTGGACGGCGCGGTTGACGGCGCGCGCCTTGAAGGTGACGTCGGGGAGGCTTCCCGGGCGCACAATGGTGACCTCGTCCGGGTAGAGCTTGTTGCGCCTGAACTTGCCGCGGATCGCCTCGTTGGACGCGACGCGGCGGTCGACCTCGTGGGCGGGCCAGAAGGCGTCGTTCCAGGGGTCGATCTCGCTGCCGCTTTCGGGGCCGTGCTCGACGTCGGCCCCGTGGCGGGCGGCGCGGATGCTGTGCGCGATCTCGACGAGGTCATCCATGCCCTGGCGCGCGACGAGCTCGCAGGTTGTCATGACCTGGAGGTGCTTCGCGCGCGCCAAGCGCGCGAAGTCGGGGTTCTCAGTGACGACGACGAGGGCGGCGTCCGGGTTGCGGGCGTCGAGAACGAAACGCATCCACTGTAGCGCGTCCAGCGCGGTGTCGAGGACCTTGGCCTCCTCGCTCACCATGAAGGTGTTGGCCAGGTAGTGCGCGCGGTCGCAGACGCCGCCGAAGCGCTCGAGGAGGCCGCGCGTGCGCTCGAGCGTGTTGCGGAACCCCAGGTGGACCAGGCGCTCGACGACGCTGGCCAGCACGACGAGCGCGAAGGGCGCCTCGCGGCTGGCCATGGTCTCCAGCGCGGCCTCGTAGACGTCGGCGTACTCGTCGAGCGCGGTCGCCAGCGGCACCACGAGCACGCGGCGGCCCGCCAGCAGCCACGCGGGCGTGCCCAGCTCTGGCCGCACGTAGCGCTCCCGCACCTTCTTCGCCGGCGCGAACCGCGCCACCGCGCCGGCGCGCGGCGCCGCCGCCACCACCGTCAGCCCCGCCATCGCCGCGCAGACCGAGTCTGTGCAAGCCAAGATCCCAAAATGGTTAGTGGTCTATTCGGATAATGGTCCAAATAAAAGGCCCAAGTCGCTAAGAGGCCTAACGGCCCCAATGTGCAAATAAAGGCTTATTTTAGAAGGGGCCTATTCCAGGAGACGGACCTTTCGACGAGGCTGAGGAGAACTTGACGCAAGAGACGCCCGGACGTTCTTCGGGGACGATCTTCCGGACGACCACGCCGTGCACAGCAATAATCAACGGGTGACCAGCGCCTTGTATATCTTCTTGGATCCCTCGGGCCATAATAAGTCTCCGTGTCATCATCATACCCATGAATGTTGACTTGAGGGCTTTGATGATGAATATCGATCAATCATCTGTCCTGAAGATGCTTCTTCTGTCCTGACTCCTGACTCCTGACTCCTGGCCAGGTCAAGCCGCCTCCGGCACGATCACGACTCGGTCCGGAGGCTCTCCGTTGCACGGCCTGGCCGGCCGGCTGCCTGGGTCCGTAGCTCCAGTATCAAATATATGTGTCGCCTCCTTCTCTCATATCATGCCGCCACTAGACCGTCAACAGGAGAGCGCGAGCGAGCGGCAGCAGGCAACCGCGCGCGCACGCACCCGCGCGAGAAGCAGCGCCGGCCGCAGAGCGGGGCGCCGAGCGCGCGACGCCACGCGCGGAGCGCCGGCGGAGCGGGCGGCCGCGGGCGAGCGGGCGGCGCGAGCGAGCCGACGTGGCCCCGAGTCGCGCGGCGAAAAGGGGGATTTCTTTAGCGCAGTGTAGAGCGCCGATTGTGCAGTTAGAGGGCGGGATTGTTGACTTGCAGGACCGACTTTGTTGGACTCGCGAGCCGGAGATCGAGCGCCGGGAAGATGCTCAAGCAGGAGGACGAGTACGACTACCTGTTCAAGGTCGTCCTGATCGGGGACTCGGGCGTGGGCAAGTCGAACCTGCTGTCCAGGTTCACGCGGAACGAGTTCAGCCTCGACTCCAAGTCGACGATCGGCGTCGAGTTCGCGACCAAGAGCATTAACACGGACGGGAAGACCATCAAGGCCCAGATCTGGGACACGGCCGGCCAGGAGCGGTACCGCGCCATCACGAGCGCGTACTACCGCGGCGCGGTGGGCGCCCTACTTGTATATGACATTTCGAAGCATGTTACGTTCGACAACGTCGAGCGCTGGCTCAAGGAGCTCCGAGACCACGCGGACAGCAACATCGTCATCATGCTCGTCGGCAACAAGAGCGATCTACGACACCTGCGCGCGGTCTCCACCGAGGAGGCCATGGCCTACGCGGAGTCCAACGGCATCGCCTTCATCGAGACCTCGGCGCTCGACTCGTCGGGCGTCGACACGGCCTTCCAGCGCATCCTCACGGAGATCTACCAGAAGATGAGCCGCAAGTCCATGGTCGGCGGCAGCGGCGACAACGACGCCGGCGGCATTACACAGGGCGAGCCCATTGCCCCCGTCGACTTTGAGAGCGAGGCCAAGAGCTCGGGCGGCTGCTGCTGAGCGCCCGCCACGCCTTTTCTCTGTGCCCAGCCTTTTGGGGACGGTAGCGCGGGTCTCGCCAGGGGTCATGGGGTCGCCTTACCTCGGCTAGGAGAACGTGGGCGCCCGACTGGCGAGAGCCGTGCCAGCCCCTTGTTTCCATCGCATCCGACCACCGCATTCTATAAGCAATTACAAATTTACAGCTCGACGGCGAGAAACGTAAGACGCTCATCTCGCGCGCGCGCCTTACTGTCGCACGCGCCTGCCTTTTAGAGGCGCGCTTTTGCTCGTGTCTGCCAGCTCGACGTGATGAAACAAAAGACGCCCTTCTTCTTGCGCGCGGTTCAAACGGCAGCGCGCCAACTGCCTCACAGAACCGCGATGGTTCTTGTTTTCTTGGATCCCGAGCGCTTTGGACTGGGTAGCCCTCGGCAAGGTGAATCGGACTCGTGCACGTGCGCCCATCGCACGGACGTTATGCGCTACCTGCGGCGTACGGGTCATGCGCGCACGCGGGCTCGAAGAGAAAGCCCTGCAAGAGAGCCACCACATTGAGATTGGCCGTCTCCCCGAGCAGAGCGCGGACGTGTTTGGTCGAGCGCGCGGCGAGCAGGACCGGCCGGCGGTAGTCGAAGATTGCGGTCGCCAGCACGGGAAGCAGGTCGAGCGAGTCGAAGCCAATGACGCGGTCCCAGAGCAGCAAGAGCTGGTCCACGGGCAGGGCGTTGGCGAAGGCGAGGTGCAACCAGGGAATGGCGATCTCCAAAGGGTGGATGTCAAAGGTGAGCATGTGCTGCAGCACGTCGCTGCATCGCTCCTGGATGAGGCTCTCGAATTGTGCACAGAGATTGGGCAGCAACGACAAACCGCACGCGCCGGCGGGCGTATTGCGGATCGTGTTGAGCTGGCACCAAAAGCGCGCATACATTTCCCGCACACAAAGCACGATCTCCGTCTGGTCCGTGTACACAAAGGCGAGCGGCGCGGCCTGCAGCGCGAGGCCGCGGTACGGCACGATGGGCAGCGCACGAGGATCGCGCGGCGTCACGCGCGCGTGCGTCCGGAGCCAGCCCAGGTGGTCGCGAAAGACGGTCGGCACGACGTCTCGGAGAAGGTCCTCGAAGACGAAGTAGTTGTCGTTGTTGCGAATCAGCTCCGCGTCGAGCGCGTGCAGCCGCGCCAGCGCCTGTGAGTACGCAATGTCCTGGGCCCGCTTCGTGGGGCCGACATCTTCTTCTGCCTCGCTCGAGTCAAAGCTCGAGTCGCCGCTCGCGCTGGTCTCCGGGCGCTGGGGCCCAGGCCTGGTGTTGGGCTTGCTCGCGCCCGCGTGCGCGGCGTGGCGACGGGTACCGGACCCCGGGGCTGCCTCGACCGGCCTGCGGCGGGTCGAGGCCCTGGGCGCGCTGGGAAAGAGCGCGGCGCGGTACAGCGCCGGTCGCAGGGAGGCCGGGCAGCCCTGGCGCATGTATTGCTCGACGAGCTGGACGCTGGCGAGCTTGACGAGTTTCTTGCCGATGGCCGTGTGCGCATGTACAAAGGGGTCCGAGGCGTGCTCGACGCCGATCTGCTGACGGTCGAGTGCGAGCTCCGCAAAGACCTCGCGCAGCTCGCGCACCGAGCGCGTGCGCAGGCCCATGGGACAGAGGCTCCAGCCGGAGTCGCTGCGCCCCAGGGACTTGCAGAGGGTCTCGAGGCTGTACAGGAGGTCACGCGAGTTGTAGAGCACCCTGCTGTCGCGGTCGGCGCGCGGCGCCAGCAGCTGCTGCCGCAGGTTCTCGTCCCACCTCTGCTGCGCCTCCTCGAAGCGCGCCAGGCTCTGTAGATCCCGCGCGCGGCGGCGCTCCCGGAGCCTCTCGCGGCGCGCGTGCGCGTTCTTGGCCTCGACGCCGACCCTGAGGACGGCCTCGGACCGTTTGGCCGGCGTGCGCGGGCCTGTGCCGCGCTCCGGGTCGTCTTCGGCGGCATCGCCGGCAGCATCGCCGGCGGCGGCCGCCTGCCGCCGCGCCTCCGCGCGCAGGCCGGCCGCGGTCTTGGCCACCGACGGCGCCTGCGCGCGGGCGCGCCGCTTCGCGAGAAACGCCTCGAGCTGCGCCATGCTCCTCCTCTTTTTCGAAGCTTGCTTGCTTACTTGCTTTCGCGCGCGCGCCGTGACGGCCACCGTCCGCGCGCGCGCAGGATGCCGCGCGCGCCCGCGCCCGCGCGTCCTGCCGCGGGTCCGCGCGCCGCGCGGCCAACGTTCGTTCGCGGCCTGGGACGCTTCTCAGGTCAGGTCATGTCAAGGCATGTCATGCCAGGCCATGTCCCATGGCACGGCAGCGGGCCCGCGCCGCCGGGGCCTTCGCGTTCGCGCCGCCGCCGCCGCCGCCGCCGTCGACGCCGGCGCGCGCGGTCTGGATCCCCGAGCCCGAGGCCGCGGCCGCAGATTCTGCGTGTCTCGGCGTCCGACAGCCAGCTCGCGTAACGTAGACATTATTGTCGACACTGTAATGTATACACTAACGTAGACACTGCAATGTATACACTAACGTAGACACCGAAGATCGGCCCGGAGCCGCCTGCTTTCGAACAGACAGA
>KQ758850.1:15912644-15923875 GCA_001462505.1 Aurantiochytrium sp. T66 | reverse complement strand
CGTTGCTCGTCTGCAGCGCAGCCCTGCGCTGCCAGACTACTCTAGCTAGCTAGCTACTAGTAGCTAGAAGAGTCACTCGGCGGCTAATACAAGGACTAGGTGGTAACAATACAAAACTTATCTCTGACTGAGTATTGGCCAAGCAAGGGTCGGCCAAGGTCCAAAGTTCAACTTGTCCCCTAGAGGTAGCTAGGCTAGCTAGTACGGACCAGTACGTACGACGTACCACGTACGTAGCCTAGGTAGTATACGTGTACGTATTCAAAGCGCACACTGCGCACTCATCACTGCAAGGCAAGGCAGTGGGCAAGTGGGCTACACAAGCGCGCGTGACAGGACCCGGGGTCATTGTGACGCGCTGCACACCGGACCCAGGGTGTCGGCAGCAGCTCAATCTGGCGGCTTCTGGCCGACAGTGCCGACCGCAAAACCGCCTTCTGATCAGCGGAGCGACGGCATCAGCCTGCTGCTTCGCTTCTTCGTTTTCTTTTTGAGAGGCAAGTTGTGAGAGTGGAGAATGAGGATCAAATATGGTACACATCATGGTTCGATAGAGATCAGGGGAGCGGGTCGACGTACAGCTCGTAGCCCCGCGTCTTGACGGCGGCGCACTGGGAGAAGAGAAAGCACTTGCGCCTCTTTGCGAGGTAGTTGAAGTGCTCGCAGCGAGCGTCCGCGTCGCACGCGCGAAGACAATCCCCGCGCGAGGCGCGGCGGACCACGGCGATGCGCTTCGATTTCCGCAGGTTGCAGCGAAGAGGCGAGTCGCCAAAGGCCCGAAGGACCACGTCGAACTCGTAGACCTCGACGCCGTCGACGCGGTTCGCGTTGCACCTTCTCCCGAAGAGTCTGCAGGTGCCGGTGCTGGGCGCAAAGTCGAAATTCTCGCAGCCGTCCAGGCGCGCGCACTCGTCAAAGCAGTCCTTGGGGGTCTCGGCCACGGTCACCTCGGACGGGGCGGCCGTGCACTGGCGGCCCTGCGAGGCGTACGAGGCGCGGAGGCCGTGCGGGTCCTTGTACGGCTGAGAGACCTCGCCGTGCGTCGGAGCTGGGGTCGAGAGAGCCGTGGGGGCCTTCGTGGGCGGGGTCGGCGCCGGCGTCGGGCCCGGCGTTGGGGGCGCCGTGGGCTCTTGGCACTCGCGGTCGCTGTACTCGCAGTAGTTCGACCGGAACCTGCCCTGTTGGAGGTACTCGAGGGTGTTTTGCAAGAGAGCCGGCTCGGCCTCGGCGAGGTCGGATTCTTCGCGCGGGTCCTGCTGCAGATCGTAGAGCTTGTACGTGTACGCGTCCCGCACAAGCTTAAGCGTCCGACCCGAGTCGCGCATATCAAAGAATGCAAAGTTGCACCCCTTGGAGCTGTCCACGCGGTTGCTCGTGCAGATTTCGGCGTGCAGCCAAGTCCGCGAGACGGTGTCATCCCCCGCGAGCAGGCTGGTGTGAAACGAGGCCGCGCCCTTGTTCTTGAAGGGCTGCAGTCCGTCGTTCTCGATGCCGGCGAGGCCGGCGAGCGTGAGCACCATGTCGTAGTGCGCATGGGGGATATGCGAGGTGCTGCCGTGCGCGAGGTGCTTGGGCCAGCTGATGATAGTCGGCGCGCGGAGACCACCCTCGTACACGTCGCGCTTGTGTCCCTTGAGGCCCATCGTGGACTTGAAGGTGTCAGTGGTGTAGCCGCTGTCCGTGCCGAGGTTCGTGTGCGGGCCATTGTCCGAGGAGAAGACAAAAATGGTCTCGTCGCGGATCCCGTGGCGGTCCAGGGCGTCCAGGAGAACGCCAACGTTTGCGTCGAGCTCGTGGGTAATGGCCGCCATGTGGCCTACGCGGCCCGAGGGCATGCCCTGGTCGAGGAGATCCGCGTACCGGCCGTACGTGCTCACGGGGCTCGTTACGTATCGCGCGCCGTTGCCGCTTGTCGGGCTGTAGATTCCGTTGTGCGTCGCGATGCAGGCGTAGTAGAGGAAAAAGGGCCGGTCGCGCCGCTCGGTCATGTGGTCGTCAATGTACTTCATGGCCTGATGGCGGAACAGCATATTGGCATTCTGGCACCGTCTGCTGTTCTGGTACAGCCCTGTGTAGGGGTCCAGGTCGCAGTCGTCGGTGCCGAACTCGCACGTGCACCTGCTCTCGGAGGCCTTCTCATTGGCCGTCAAGCTCACTTGCTCGTATGTGCCCTGCTCCGCTTTCCACAAGCTCGCAGGGTATACGCGGTGGGCCTCGTCATGGGTCAAATAGCCGTAGAACTGGTCGAAGCCTTGCTTCCACGGGGCCCCGGTGGAGTCTTCGGTCCCGAGACCATACTTGCCGACGGCCATGGTCCAGTACCCGTTGGACTTTAGCATCTTTGGCAGGGTTGCCTGGCCCTCCGCAATGGGAAATTCTTTGCCGGGGACCAGGTTGTTTCCGCGCATTTCGCTCCTGCCGGTGGGAATGCCTGTGAGAAGGGCGTATCGCGCCGGTCCGCAAACGGGGCTGCTCGTGTAGCTCCGGGTCATTCGCACGCCGCCCTGGGCCAGCCGTGCAAGCTGAGGCGTGTGAATAATCATGTCATCTGCGATGCTCTCGTCAAAGGCCACGTCGTCGTAGACGGCCCACTCTGGGCTTTGCTGGTTCACCTCGCCCACGCCGAGGTCGTCGGCAAGGTAGAAAATAATGTTCGGCTTGGCTCCATGGCACGCCTGAAGCCAGCAGGCGCCTGCGATAATAAGAGCGTGCGTGAGCACTGCCCGTCCGTGCGCGCGAGGCGACCTTGTCGTCGCCCTCATCCTGTTTAGTTCGCTTCCTCGACCTGGCTGCTCTAGATGCCTTTAGATTGTGGTGTGGAAGTGTTTCGTCTTTGGGCGCGGGGATGATCAGGGTCTGCCGATCCCCGGCGCGGGCCACCGTTGTGTCCGCGGCATCTGAGGTGGGTATTGAGAACGGTGATTCTCAGTTGTATCATTGACATCGTGATTTCTGTGTCTGGTCCATCATTTATCGGACGCGACGCGACGCGCCATGCCGTCTTCCTGATCATTCACGACGAGGGCCCTAGGCCGTCCTCCCGGCTGAATATACGAAAGGGAGCGACCGGATACACGTGCGGGAACTTGGATCATGTCCCCGCGCAACCTCTTCAATATTCCGGCTGGCTCTGTGGGAGTACGTGGCGTGACGCGTGGTCGCGCACGTGTCCAATCATTCAATACGTGCGGCACGGGTCCTCTTTCGCGAGCGGGCGAATAGCCACCAAGCCCGCGGCGAGGCGGGCGTCGCGGCGTCTTCGTCAGCCCAAGCCCAAGGAAGAGGCCAACGTGAAGAGCCGGATAAATCCGTTCTGGTGCGCGCGCACTGCAATGGCACTGCGGGGCCGCGCTGTCTTTGGGACGTCTTTTGCGAGCGCGACGCGGAGCCGTTGCAAGTTCTCTGGACTCAAATTCGGACGACCTGGGTCTTGGCTTGGAGCTCTCGCGGAGGCTGGGCAGCGCAGCGGTCCTGGCGAGTCGGAGGCGAAAATGGCTGGACCAGGCCCTGCCGTGAGATTCTCAACCGGGCCGTGCGAAGGATCGTGCGAAGTCTCAGCGTCTGGACAAATGACTCCGCAGGACGTCCCGGGGACACGAGGGGCGTACCCTGCGGAGGCCACGCGACCGACGCCTTGGGCGCGTGTGGCTGCGCGTGCGTGGGTAAGAACGACGGAAGAACCGTGCGTGGAAGCAGGTGCGACTGACTCGCGAGGTGCGACTGACTCGCGGAGCGCGGCTGACTCGCGAGGTGAGACTGACTCGCGGGGCGACCGTGCGCAAGGTCGAGAGAGCTACCTCAGGCTGTGCTGCGTACCCTGTGTACCTATGGCGGGAGCCTGAATAGAGTCGGAAGCCGTTTCGCATTATCCTGTTGTTGTTGTTGTTGTTGTTGTTGTTTGTTGAGCCCCCTCTGACAAGATGCTAGGCGATGAGTGCGGGCGAATGAAGTTGTCAGACTTGATCGCAACGCCCGCGCAAAGGTCGGCGCTTGTCAATCGGGACGTGGTCCACCGTCTGGCTGGTACGTATGCAGCACCCGCGTCACTTCCTTTTTGGCCCCGAAAAAGGTTCGTGGTCCGTCTCGGCGAGCTGAATTGGGATCTCGATACGTGCGGCGCCACGCCGAGAATTTGGGCTCGCGTCGCGCTGCGGGCCGTGATTTGCAAGAGCATTCACGGGCAGAGGCAAGGAATCGTCAGACTCACGGGACTTTCGATGTAAATACGTAGCTAGGTTAAGGCTACTTGTGCTGATGATAGAACGTGAGACGCAGCACGAGGGCAGAAGATGACGACGAACGAAAACACACACAAAATCAGAGCCTCATAGGAGAGACCGCGGGGCCGAAGTCATCGTCCTCATCGTCGCTGCTCATGTTGGTCTGCGACGGCAACGGGGAGCGACGGCGCTTTTCGCCTGCGAGGCGGAAGACGAAGATGAAGGTTGCAAAGGCGCTGACGAGGTTGCCGATGAGGACAACGAGGTTGAGCGCCAGGTACATGCGCGTGCGGACAGACTCGACAAAGGTCGCTGCCAGCAGAAGCAGGATGGCCAGGGGACCGAGGATGAAGATGACGCGCGTGACGATGATAATCGTTTGCAGCGCCTTGTTGAAGGTGGACTGCTCGGCGCCGCTGGTGACCCCGCGCTGTTTGGCGATGTTGCTGAGGGTCTTGAGCGTCATGAAGAGCTTGTAGAGAATGCGCGCCAAAAAGAGCGCAGTGACGACAAAGTCGCTGACGCAAATGACGAGGAAGAGCAGGAAAACCGAGTCGAGCAGGTTGCGCGTCTCGATGGAATCATCAACTCCGTACGGGTAAATGAGGAGCAAGACCATGTTGACAAGAATGATGGTTCCGACGCGAACGTAGGTGCTGTACATGACGAACTTGGGCCGGCGGATGAGAAGGGAGTCGACGTTGAACAGCTTGCCGTAAAGACGGAGCGAGGGGAGCTGCTGGTACCAGATAAAGAAGAAGGCCCAGAGCCCGCAAAAGATGGAGGTTGCCGAGAGGGACATGCCAAAATCCTGGGCGAAGTTGCGGTCGTAGCGGTGCGCGCCGGCCAGGAAAGAAGAGTAGTACATGAGGGCGCCGAGAGACCATGCCATGAAGAGCGTCATGCTCAAAAAGGTCCAGCGCTGGCGCTTGCGGATCTGCTGGTTGCGGCGCTTGGCGCGCATAGACTGCATGGGCGTTGGCATCTGCTCGAGGCTCTCGAGGCGCGACTCTCGCGTCACCACGGGCGAGGGGGGCGAGTCGTACGACGAGAGGCTGGTCTTGGACCCGTGCTTGCGCATGCTCGACAATCTTCGCAGCTGCTTCTCGCCAATGTTCCAGTGGCAGAGCAGATAGATGATGCCAAAGCTGGCCGTGAAGAGAGTAATAAGCGCGATGAAGAGCGCAGTGACCCACACGGCCAGCTGCAGGTCCTCGTTCACGCGGCAGTCGTTGAAGAGCATCCAGTCGTCCTCTCCCGAGTACCCTTCCGGGCACTCGCAGAGCCCGGTCGTCACGTTGCACACGCCGGCCTTGCCGAACGGCATCGTCAGCTCGCACTCGGACCCGGGGTCCGTGCATGGCACCCACAAGTCCTCCTTCCCGAGAAAGCCCACCATGATGCTCGCTAGCTCGCTAGCAAGCTAGCAAGCAAGCCTGGCCTCGCCTCCACGGGGTCGAGTCGCCCGACGCGCCGCGACGGAGTCCGGCCTCCCGGATGTTCGTCGCTTGCGAGTTTGTCGTCGGCCGGGCTCGGCAGGTCGGCGGCGCGGAGGAATGAAGTCGCGGCGCCGACGTACGTCTACGTCTGGATTGATGTGATGCGCGCGCGCGCACGGGAAGTATCGCGAGCCCTACCTGGACACGGGATACGAGAGCGAGAGAGACGAATAGTACACGACCTAGCCTGAATACCTGCGCCGAGAGTCTCGTCCGTCACGCGCCGCCGCCCGCGCGCGGCGCCTGCCGGCGATGCGCGGCGGGCCCCGCGAGTCCGCGACGGGCAGCAGCGGGCGTGCGGCGGGCGGAGGGGGCGAGCAGTAGCCGGGGGTTTTGGGTTAGCGTCCCAAAGGCCGAAACCTAATAGGGAGGATAAGGGGACCGAGAGAACGCGACGCTCGAGGAGACAGACTCCGGCGGCCTGGCGGCAGAGCGGCACGGCAGCGCAGCGCAGAGAAGTTGAAGGCTGCGAGACTCTGCAGATTAGATCAGGTGTGACTGCGCGCGGCGCGATGGTTTATGATCGCGGATTGATTGATTTGGGATTTGGAGGCGAGATAAACCAACCTGCGAGGCCCAGAACGTGCCGCAGACTGTCAAACGTATGAACGTACGTGCAGTACAGTACGTACAGTACGTACGTACTAACCAGTACGTACAGTACGTACTGCAACTGTCTGTGAGAAGCACAGAGTTTTCGTTCTTCAGAAGCATTCTTTGGACCGACGTGACTCGGAGTCCAACCATCCTCGACTCCAAGTCCAAAGTCCAAAGTCCAAAGTCCTGTCCTGCAGCAGCCAGCCAGGTCATCATCAATCAACAATCATTATCATTCTTCGCTCATTCATTCATCCATGCATGCATTCATTCATTCATTCATTCATCCCAAATTTCGGACTCCGCCTGCGCTCGATCGCTAAAATAACCACGTCGTCCTGTCGGTCCGCGACGAGGCGGAGGCCCGAGCCGCCCGAGGCGACGAGCGGCGTCTCTCGCGGCGCCGTTCTCTCTCTTTGTCGCCGTTCTCATACCGACAAAATTTCGCACCGTGCGGGCCGGACTCCCCCGCCGCCCCCCGTGTGCGGCGTCGGCGCCGGCCGCCGGGGGGCACGGCGCGCGAGACCCTAAAACGAGGGCGCGCTGCGCGTGCAGGGAGTGCATCATCATCATCATCATCATCATGAAGAGGATCATCATGCAAGACGTTGCCGTCAGTCAGGCACTGGCAGGTTAGGCGGATGATGATCATCGTAGAACGTAATCTGACGTGACGCCGACCCGCCACAGCTGCGATGAGCCGGTCGTCGATCAGACTGCAACGCGTCGGTGGCACGATGCAGGTCAGGCTGCAGCCCCCGGGTCCGTCATCACCTAAAATGGAGGCGTACGTAAAGCAGCAACTCGTGCTCGTGGTGGTGCACGCTCGAAGGTGTTTGACGGCACCAGCACCCGGGGCTCGGTGCGAGCTTACGGCTTGCTTTTGCGGCGCTGCGAGCGTGCGAGCGAGCGGAAGAGCACTTTGTACGTACTACAAAGACTTCCGCACCCGCTCAAGGTGCGCGAGAACGGGCGCGTGCTCCCGGTTGCCGACCGTTGACGGACGCAGGCTCTTGCACCACCTCTCGGAGCTCCGCTCGCTCGCGCTGTTGCATATCCTCTCGAGAGCCTAAAAGCCACATTATTAGTCGCCGATACTGAGCTGGGCGGAAGATTGCTGCGCGAGCTCCACATATCGCGGCGCGCGGCGCGAGGAGGACCCGGGTCTAGACGGCCCCGCGGCCGTGGCGATGCCCGTCGAAACGGGAGATGTGCGGCTGATAAAGCAGTCCTCGAGCGACCGCCGGAGCCCCTCCGAAATGACCGACCAGGGCGACTGCTCCTCCAGCGCCAGGTCGCAAATCTCGCGAGATTTACCCTGAATGCGCGCGAGCGAGGCCGTCAAAATCGCCAGCTGTCGTTGCAGCCGGTCCACACGCGCCGCAGACGCCTGCAGTCCGGACTTGCGCTGCCCCCTGCGCTGGCGCCCTTCTTCGTCGTCCATATTCTCGCCCTCCCTGTCGGAGTTCACCAGGAGCATGCCGCTCGCATCGCCGCTGTCAGAGTCCTCCTCCTCGTCGTCCTGGTCTCCGTCGTCGGCCGAGGAAAGGGATGCGACGGAGTCCCGGCTAAAGGAGCTAATGCGCCCCGAGCTCCCGAGACTCTGCCCGCGCCCGCGCCCGTGAGGGCCCTGCGCCTCATTGGCCGAGAGCGCCGCGTCGAGGCGCCACTCGATGTCGCGCGCCGACGACGAGGCCTCGCGCATGCGCGGCACCAGAACGCTGTCGAGTCGGCTCGACATGACCGTCAGCTGCTCGTGCAGGTCCTCGACCTGCTTGGCCAGCGACAAGGCCTCCTTCTTGGCCTGCTGGCGCAGTCGCTTGTGCGTGCGCACTTCTTCCGCCTTGGCGTCCACGATGGACTGCATCTCCTGCTCGGTGAGCCGAATGGCTTCGGCCTCGCGCTGCGTCGCGGACGCCGTCTCCACCAGCATGTTCTCCAGCTCTTTGATGCGCGCGTTCTTGGTCTGCGTCAAGGCCGCCAGCTCGGCTCGCGCCGCCTCGAGCTCGCCGCGGGCCTGCTCGAGCTCGGCCCGCGTCTCCTCCAGGGCCGTGACATGCGCGCCCGCTGCCTCGCTCGCCTCCGCTCGCGCCTCGCGACGCGCGGCCTCGAGCGCGTCGCCGTGCTTTTTCATCAGCGCATCCACGTACGCCTTTGCCTTGCGCTTCATCTCGCTCGCCTCGGACCGCTCGCGCTTGAGGTCGTCCTCGAGCCGCTCCACCCTGGACTCTTGCTCGATGCGGGCCGCCACGGCAAGGGCTTGCCGCTCTTGCGCTTCTTGCAGCGCCTTTTGGTGCTTCGCCTCGGCTGCCTGCTCCGCGAGCTCGACGCGGTCGAGCTCTTCGCGATGCTGCTTCTGCATCTCCACCTCAGCTTCCTCGAGGCGGGCCACGTTTGCATTTGCTCGCTCGAGCGCTTCGCGCAGCTCGTCGCGGTCCGATTCGCTCTCGCGGAGGAGGCTCTTGAGACTGCCCAGCTCGCGCTCGCGGGACTCCCCGTCCTGCGTGGCCCTCGTCTCGTGCTCGCGAACTTGTTCCACGGCCCGGTCCCGCTCCGCCGCACGCGCCTGGGCCTCCTCGCTGGCCTTGGCTGATTCGGCCTTGGCTTCTGCCAGGGCCGTCTCCAGCTCCGACACCGTCGCCCGCTGCGAGTCGACTGCGGCGCGAGCCTCGGCAAGCTGACCGCGGAGCGCCTCGATCGCGATGTCGCGGTCTCCCAGCTTGCTCTGCAGCTGCGCGATCAGGGCGTGCTCCTGGCTGTTCGACGCCGCCGCATCCGCGAGATCTTGCGCAGCGTCGCTCAGTTTCGCTTCAAGCGCCGTGACCTTGGCGAGACTAGAATTTTGCTCCTCTTCCAGGGCCGCCCGGGCCTCGGCGACGTCGCCCGCAAGGGCCTCTTGGGCCGCACGTGCTTCGTCCAGCTGGACTTCCATCTCCCGCAGCGTGGTCTGCAGCGCGTCGGCGTCAGCAGCTCCGCGCTTAGCTTCGTCCTGGTCCTCCACGGCGGCTCGGGCCTCCGTCAGTTCGGCCTCGAGAGAGCTAAGCCGCTCCTCTTGCGCCGCCGCGTGCTCAATGCTGGCCTCCAGCTCGGCAATGCGGTCTTGCTGAAGGGATGCCGACGCGGTGGCCGCTTCCGCCTCCTCGCGCAGCTGAGCGACCGTCTCCTCAAGGTCGCGGATGCGGACAAGGTTCTCTTGGAGGTCTGCGTCGCGATCGGCACCTTCCCCGGCACCAGCGCCGTCCGAGCCTGATTCGCCGTGATCGTCTCGGCGCGCCTCGAGACCCTTTTGCTCAAGGTCAGCCAGCTTGTCTCGCTCCGCGAGCTTGTCGCGAAGCTCGCTAATCTCGTCCTCAAGCTCGTGGTAAAGACGCTCCCAGTCCGTGTCGTCCTCTCTTCGGGATGTTTCGTCTCGGCCGAGGATGTCGACGTTGGCTTCCTCATGGCCTCCTGAAGCGGGTTGCGCGAGGGACTCATCGGCCCCTCCAAAGCCGAGCAGGTCTTCGGTTGGTGGCTCGTCTGCGCTTAAATCCACGGCAGGCGCGGACGCATTCGTCGCTGCAATCTCCGCCTCCAACGCGGCAATGCGCTCGCGGACCGTGGCTTCTGCGTCTCGAACACTTGCGTCGCGCTCGGCCTGGACATCCTCGAGTTCCTTGCGCGTCTGCGCCAGGTCGGCCCCGGCCTCTTCGGCCCTGGCCCGGGCGTCCGAGAGGTCTGCCTCGAGAGCGGCCATCCGCTCTTGCGCCTCGTTGGCCGCGGCCGTTCGCGCTTGCGCTTGTGCGAGCTCGTCTTCGGCATCCTGTGCGCGCGCCTTGGCTTCGGCGAGCTCCGCCTCGAGCGAGGCAATACGCGCCTCGGCGCGCTCGTCATTGTCTTCTGCGCGATCTGCTGATCCCTCATCGTCGGCCGCTGCTAGTCGCGCCTGCACGTCTGCGAGCTCCGCGCGCAGGTCTTCGGCATCCTGGGCGCGCGCCTTGGCTTCTGCCAGGTCTGTCTCGAGCGAGGCGATGCGCTCCTCCGCTTGGGCGTTCTCCAGCTGCGCATTGTGCTCCGCGCGGAGGGCGAGCGCCGCGTTCTCCTCCTGAACCTCCGCGAGATGGCCGCGGAGGGCGGCGAGCTCGGCGTCAAGATCCGCGGTCCGCCGTGCGTGCTTCTTGGCCTCTAGAATCTCGGCCTCCGCGCCGGCGAGTTTCTCCTGCGCCTGGGCCAGGTCGGCCCGGATCCGGTCGGCGTCCCGCGCCTTGGCGTTGGCGTCCTCGAGCTCGGCCTTGGCCTGGACGAGGTTATCCTGCAGCTTGGTGACGGCGGCCCTGGCCTTGGCCTTGAGCGCGAGCTCGCGGTCGTCGGCGTCCTTGAGCCGGGCGTCGCGCTGCGCCAGGTCGGCCCGCATCTTCTGCACGTAGTCCTTCGTCTTCGCCTTGATCTCCCGCATCGCCTGCTCCCGCGCCTCCGCCGCGCCGCGCAGGCGCTCCACCTCCGCGCGCAGCGCGCCCGCGTCGCCGCCGTCGTGGCCGCCGTCATGGCCGCCGCCATCGCCGCCGCCTTCGCCGCCATGGCCGCCGGCAGCGGCCGCGTCGCGCGCGTCCATCCCGCCGCGAGCCGCGCGCCCGGTCGGTAGCGCGGCAGCGCGGCAGCGCG
Organism: Aurantiochytrium sp. T66; assembly: GCA_001462505.1. Classification (NCBI taxonomy): domain Eukaryota; class Bigyra; order Thraustochytrida; family Thraustochytriidae; genus Aurantiochytrium; species Aurantiochytrium sp. T66. The sequence continues at coordinate 15,912,921 of KQ758850.1, read as the reverse complement.
GCAGCGCAGCGTCGCCGCGCGGCCTGGCGTGGGCGGCCCGGGAAAGGAAAAGCGTTTGGCCCTTCGACGACGACGACGACGAGGACGACGACGACGACGAGGACGACGAGGACGACGAGGACGACGACATGGACGACGACATGGACGACGACAAGGACGACGAGGACAAGAGCGAGAACACGGAGACGCTGGAGGACCCGAGGTGGAGGAGCCCGAGAATGGAGACATGTGGGAAGGCTCCGAAAGGAGGTCTTCCAAAGAATTCTGGCCCTCGCGT
>KQ758850.1:15879992-15895858 GCA_001462505.1 Aurantiochytrium sp. T66 | reverse complement strand
AGGACGACGACGAGGACGACGACGAGGACGACGACGAGGATGACGACGAGAGCGAAAACACGGAGACGCTGGAACACCCGAGGTGGAGGAGCCCGAGAATGGAGAAATGTGAGAAGGCTCCGAAAGAAGGTCTTCCGAAGAATTCTGGCCCTCGCGTCGACGACGACGACGAGGAGGAGGAGGAGCAGGACGAGGAGGAGCAAGACGTCAAGCGAGGAAAAGATCACGGACGATGAGAAAATGGAGACGCTGTGCCGCTTGGCAAGAAGCAGGAAAGGCTTGGAGTGGGATTCTGCCAAAGCATTTTGGCCCTCCTTGGCGACGATGATGACGACAACGACAACGAGGAGGAGGAGGAGGAGGACGTCAAGGAGGACATGAAGAACTGCGAGGAAGACGATGAGAAGGACAAGAACATGGAGACGCTGTAGTGCCCGACTCCGAGAAAGGCACGATGTGGAGGAGGGAAGAACTTTCGAGGGTGACCAAAGCGCCTCTATGCTCGAAGGGCGACGAGGTCGATCGACGAGTAGGGAAACGCAAACGCTGCCTTAGGTGTTGGGCTCCGACTTTAATAGCTTGATGTGGGAAAGATTTCGGGATGCACTGTCAACGCGATCCTGGCCTGCTGGAGGGCAAGAACGACGAGATCAATTTCGAGTAGGACTTCGAGATCTTCGACGTCGTGCCTGAAGCGAATCTCGACTCTAAAAAACAGGCTCGAAGTGTAGAAGAACTTGGGACTGATGACCCATGCAATGCATTTCTGACCCACAGAAATGGAACGACGTCGGCACCAGCGAGCCGCCGAGATGAACGATGTGGCACTACCGGCCGTCGAAACATTTGACGACACGGACACAAAGCATCAAAGAAGAATGCCATTACTGCAGATATGAGTCTACACATGACATCAATCGACCTCAGGCTCGAGCTTCGGTTCTTGCGAATCGATCCCGTAGATGCATCGAGAGCGAAAAGGATCCGGATTTTTTTTTCCACTCAGCAAGCGCAGGGAAGAAAGTCCGCGAGATCGACCCATGCCGCGCGTGAAAAAGACTCACGGATATGCTCTTGCGCACAACGGCTGGTCTCTTGCTTCTTTCCCGCCTCACCTTTCGCGCTGTCATCTTTCCAAAGCGCGGTGTTTCGTTCGCCATCGGGTTTCCCGAGTTAATTTTTTTTGCGAAGATCTTCAGCTTTTTTCGGCACGGATGCTGCCTTCGAATTTACAGCTCGCTCGTCACGGTCAATGTGTCAGGCCCAAGCGGCTCCAGAGGTACGTACGTACCATCGCCGGAATAGGCGAAATCATCGGTCCAGAAATCGCCCCAAGATTGTTAGGCCACTTTTTCGATCCGTTGGCGCTTTCCGGCGCCGCCGGCGCGCGGGACGAATTCGTCCCAATCATGATCTTCAAGTTGAGGCGTACGTACTCCGAGCGACGTCTTGCCCGCCGCTGTGGACGTCTTCGCGGACATGGGCATCACGCGTCAGTGCTGGACGCGCCACTGAGGCGAGGCCACGACCTGCAGGGCCCGGCATCGCCATGGCGCGAGACACCGAGCCGCGCCGGAGCCGGGTCCGAAGGCGCGCCGGAAGGAGCGCCGTGAGCTTGCCCAGGCTCAAGGGGGCGGCCAAGACCGCACGCGAGGTGCCGCCGTGGGAAGCAGTGCCAACCGCCACAGAATTTGCGAGACGTATTACTCGAGAGGATGAGGACCGACGACAGAAGAAGAGGGCATCTGCGCCGCGACGCCGGCCGCCAGCAGGGACGCACAGGCTAGAGGTAGATCACATCGACCTGCTGCGCGATAATGCGCGCTTCAAGCTCCGCCTAGCGGGGCTTCGTACCTTGCGCCCAGGTCAAAAACTCCAGGTCGTCAACGCACGCCCGCAAAGCCAGGACCTCAAGGCTCGCGAGGCGCAGATTACAGAGGAAATCCTTCGCTATGGGCGCAACCAGGACCGGCGCGAAGATGATTGCGATCATAGCGATGATGCACTCGACGGCTTGGACGCGCGCGACCATCAACAAGGTGGACACCAAGGAGACTTCGCAGCCACCACCCTCCAATGCTGGTGGAGGCAGCTCATGGCCCTGCGCCGCTTGCAGGAGCGGCGCGACGCCCGCGATGCCTGGATCTATGCCAGTGCAGCGCGTATTCAGGCTATGCAACGTCGTGCTCGGGCGCGCGCGCGAGTCGCACTTATTCGTGAAGAGCGGCGACGCCAAGAGGCCGCCTTGACGATCTCTCGCGTCTGGAGGGGCCACCGGGGTCGCGAGCGAGCACGACGACGCAAAGAGGTGCTGCTTCGTCAGGCCCTCGAGCTCGCGTCCGCAATTACTATGCAGAGCTGCGCGCGGAGATACCTCGTGCGCCTCGACCTCTTTGTGCGCGCTGGGGCGGTCACCCGAATCGCCTCCGTGTGGCGCAGTTTCACCGCGCGTCAGGTTGCGGCGCGCCGACGGAGGGCCGCAATGCGCGTTAACGACTTCGCTCGATTCACGGTCCATCACAAGCGCTATCTGCGGCAGAAAACGAGCGTTCTGCAGCTGCAATGCTTTTGGCGCCAGCGATTAGCTTGTCGCCGCGTCGCCGAGCGACGCGCCACGGTGCAGCGCGAGATGCTCGAAGCGGCACGATCTCGGGCTGCTCGCGACATCCAGCGGACGTTTCGTGGACATCGGGGCCGCGTCGCGTTTGCGAACGAACGAAGCGCGCAAGAAAGCCTCGACGCTGCCCTCATCGACCAGGAAGACGTCCAGCTCTTGGTTGGCCATCTGGTGCACCAAAGGCACACTGACCGCCCACGCTTCCTCAAGGACCGATACCGAGAAGCCACCATGCGCGTTCCTCAGAGCAGCGCACTTCGCTTTGGCCGCGCGCTGCTCTCTGGCGTTCTCGAGAAGGACGAGACCGCTGCACAAAAGCTGGCGAACGAGGGCCTGCAGATTGACTACGATGGAAGCGGCTTTCTCTTGATGGAACGCATCTTGACCATGGCCGCACGACGCGGTGGGCAGGTGCGCGCTCTGACCTTCCTGCACCGCGCCCTTCTCCTGCTATGGTGCTTTCCGGCGCGCGAGCAAGCGGCTATCGAGTTGCTGGAGCGAGCTGCAGGCGCCAGCCAGGACCCCGCAGTTGTCAAGCTCGCGGAGCGGCACTTGAGCCGGCATGAAAAGGAGGTGCAGGCCAAAAGCTTTCACCTACGCTGCGGCGACGATCTCGACCCGGAGCCATTTTCGCGAGGAAAGTTCACCGGCAGCCTCTTGACGTGGCGACGGGGACACAACTACCTCTTCCGATTCATCTGTCGCTCCGATGCCGCCCAGGGCAAGCCTTCCGAGAGGAGCGCACGCGCAGAGCTCGTCGTCACCACCAAGGAGGTGCGCGAGGTGGTCTCGCAGCTGGACCGTAGGGACTTGCTGCAGGCAGGAGCCGAGGACACCCTCGCGCAAAAGCTTGCAAGCCTGCTCGACGTGGTCGAGCCCTCGCAAGCCCCGCCCCGACTCTATCTCAAATTCACCCAAGAGCCTTTTCCAAAGCTAACCACGCTCATTCCCTCCACCAAGTCGCTGCTCAGCGTGGTAGCCTTTCCCGCGGACGAGCGCGCCGAGCACGTTCTGGATGTCGTCCTTTTTGCCACGGACGAGGCCCTTGGGGAGGCGTATCGACTCGAGGTCCCGAACAACGAGATGGAGGCGCTCTTCGCCGACGAAGAGGCCCTCCTGCTTGCGCGTAGGCGGCCAGGATGGCGACGCAGGTGCAAACCGCTGATATCCCGTCTTGTATGCATGCTCGAACTCGAGGAAAACGCCGTGCCCTCCGTCGACGACTTTGTGGTTTCCGTCGACCCCAAGTTCTTCCGGTACATGGAGTCCGTGCAATCTCAAGCGACCAAGAAACGCCCGCGGTGGTATCGCGTGGGCCGGGTTGTCGAGCGCTCGGGCCTGCGTTTCCGCGTTCAGCCCCTTCAGGAGCGTCGCCCGCAGGGCTCCCTTTTCTTCGTACGACCTCCGCGCCGGCCTTCGATGCCGTCGACAGCCAAAACGTCCAAGGACCCCTCCGATGACTCGTACTGGGTCGAGCTCGCAGACGTGCGTCTAGCTAAAATGCGCCTCGAGGGCGAGCACGGCCCCGCCTGGGAGCTCATTGGGCCCCGGACCCGCCTCAACGAGCCGCCAGACCTGGCCAAGCCTTTCCGCCTCGAGAAGCAGCGACGCAAGCTCGTGCTTCGCGGCGAGGCTCGCAAGCGTGAGGCCGCGTCCAATGTGGCCGCGACCCACATCCAGCGCCACTTTCGTGGCATGTGCGGTCGACTCGCGGCCGACCGCGTCGTCGAGCACGTGGCTGCGGCCCGGATTGCCGAGTTCTGGCGCGTGCAGGTCCTTCTCATGCGCAACGTCAGCAGGCTTGCGCTCGAGTACCGTCGGCAGGAAGCTGCGACGCAAATTAACGCCCGCGTCCGGGGATTCCTCGCACGGACCCGATTTGAGGCCCGACGCGAGGAGTGCTTTGGCGCGACCAAGCTGACGCTCGCGATGCAGCATCTCGGCTTTCAGAGAAATGGCGGCACCAAGGACCCTGCGGACCTGGGCTTGGCCATGCTCGCTTTCGACCTCGCGACGGGCTACGAAGAAACTTTGGAGCGGGCACGGGCCCACTTCGAGCAAGCTCTCAAGGCCGAACCTTTGCACCCAGATCTTCGCGCCGGGTACGAGATTCTCGAAGAGCAGGGCGCCTGGGTTGCTGGTCAAAGTGATGTTGATAGGGCGCCGGCGTGCACGATGCTGGAATCGTCTCGTGTCGCCAAAACCCGGGCCACGCTGCGAGCCGCGTTTCGTCTCACGTTCCAGCTGTACCTGCAGCGCGTCGCCCGGCTATGGTGCCAGAATCCGATCCCGGCACTGCAGGTCTCACTGGCGGAGCGTCTCATTTTCTGCGAGGCCGAGGCGGCGTACGTGTCTGCCAAGCGCGCCAAAGACATCTTGGAGAGCAAGACCGTCACCTGCGGAATGGTCGCGACTGTGGTGCTGGAGAACTTTGCTGCCTGTAGCTTGCTTCGGCTCAGGACGCGCTGGGCCTTGCGCAAGATCTTGGGATGGTGGGCTCGCCGCGACTCTCAGAAGAAGCTGACCGCCGCTTTCTGCCGGCAGCATCGTCTCGAGCGCGGAGAACCTCGCGCATGGCTGAGATTTGCGTGGCGCGCCCATGCTCTCGGCGAGGCCGAGATCTCCGAAGTCGAGCATGCGTATCAAGAAGCCGAGAAAGAAGCGGAGCGCGCCAGCGACGACAACCACGACGACGAAAAGGAGGTTTTTCACGCGATCGCTTGCTCCAGGTCGCTCTTAATGCTGGCTGCAGGACAGGAGTCCACGACGAAGCCTTTGGGCAATGGCGGCGCCCGGCGATTCTGGCAATCTGACCAGAACGGTTTGCGAAAGATTCTAGACTACCGCACGAGGAGCACTGGAACCCGAGATGCAAGCTCGCATGTGTTTCTGCATGCTGCACATATGCTCTGGCACGCCGGTCGGGACGCAGAAGGAGGCTTTGTCATGCTCGAGAGGGCTCTCCAAATCGACCCAACGAGCATCGCTCTCAACGTTGGATGCACGGCGCTGCGGCGGGCCGTGGCGCATCCGGAGGAGAAAAGTGCCGCGAACGCAAGCGCGCGCATCATTGGAGACGAACGTCGCACTCCTGAGGATGGCGGCGACAAAGACGCCGGCGAAGATGATCACGAGTCTACCAAAGCAGTGGGAGACGAGAATGCCAACGCCAGCGACGAAGCAGCGCCATGCAGTGACGATCGGGCCTGCAGAAGGAAGGAAGGAAATGTGAGTGCGTCTCGAGCTGGCCGAGTGAGGGATGGTGAACAGTAAAAGTAAATTGTAATTGATCACAACGAATCAGACTGCGCGCGCGGCGCTGCTGAGGGCCTCGTCCCCGGTGGCGGTCCCGGGGCGCTTGAGGGATTCCGGATCAGCTTCGGCTTCGCTAGCTGTCACAACTGGCGGCGCCGAACCGGTGCGCCGGCGATTTCGCCCCTGCGCAACGCTGTCGAGAGCAACGGGTCCGAGCTGCGAAAAGCTCGGCGATGGCGTCGATGGTGGGGCCCCGGACCTCCGCTCCTTCCAGGATTGAATGATGCCGTAAAAGGGCGAGAGTCCTGGGCCCTGCAGCGAGGCGCTGCGAAGGCTGGAACGCATAAGGTCGCTGCGTTTGCGCTGGATACGCTTGCGCGAGCGGCGCGGCGTGGAAAATCCGACACTGGCCGTCTCGTGATGCTGGAGCTCGCCATCATCCGCGCCGAGCTCTCCCTCGGAATACGCGGCGGCCTCGTCATCGAGGTAACCGCTGGTACTGGCTCCGTCGCCGCCCTGGCGCGACCTGCGCCCGCTGATGGCGATGGGCCCCGCGCTCTGCACTCCGTAGCCGAAAGCCGCGACAGCACCATCGTCGTGGCTGTCGTAGTCGATATCGTCGTCATCAGAGTCGGGGCCAACCTCCGGATCCAGAAAGGGCTCGAGGCGGTCGGCGCTATCGAGGCCGGTGACCGTGTCATTAGTAGATAAAAGAGGCGGCTCCGCGCTCAGGACGGTGCGAAACCGGACGGTGATGGGGCGCGGGCCATTCAGCAGGTACGAGATGACTTTCTCCGGGCTGACGCGAGGACCGACCACGGACTCGTTGTCAACAGCGATAAGGACGTGGTCGGGCCGGATCGGCGACTCGGGGTCGCGGACTCGCGAGTCCGTGACGCGCCAGAGCCGTACAGGACGCTTGCGGCGGCGGCCAGAGGGGTGGTGCGAAATGACGCAGGGCCCGAGCGTCAGCTGGATGCGGCGCTTCTCAAAAACGACCTCGTACTCGGCAGGTTCATTATCCCCGTAGGAGGCGTAAGATTTGATGTGGTCGGACCCATCGAGCAGTGGCGTGGACATCGGGTCGATGCTCGCGGCGCTCCGGCCAAACTGCAAGGCGGAGGCTGAGGACGCAGATGCTGCAAGGTGGGCGTACGAGTCGGAGCGCCGGTCCTCTGCAGACGAATCCGAGGCGTCGTCGGCGACTGTTGGCGCGATAAAGCCGCGCTGAGAGAGGATGTATACGCCAAGAACCGTCATAATGACGCCGCTGAGAAAGGCGATGGCTTGGCCGAAGGAGAAACCGCTAAACTCGCCGTAAAAGACGCCTCCGCCGATGACTCCGAAGACGATCCACTGGGCTTGGAAGACCGGAACAACATAGAGGGCATCGAAACGAGCGAGGGCACAATTGAGCCAGTAGACCTGGAGAGTGACCGAGGCGAGCATGCCGAGGAAGACGAGGTAGGATCCAATGTGCGCGAGGAAGATGCGGCTGTGACCCGTGAAGCTGGCGACGAGGAGCTCGTCGAGCGACTTGGCAAAGAGCACGGACTGGGCACCGGCCACGCCGGCGAGAAAGGCGTACGAGAAGCGGTGGTAGCGGAAGAGCTGCTTGTATTGCTTGGACCGCGTACCGTAGGCGGAAACGACGGACTCAATGTACTGCACAAAGCAGAAGCCCCCGGCGAGCAGCGAGAGAATGGAGACGGCGTAGATGGCAAAGCGCAGCGTGGCGTAGAGGCCGAGGAGCGCGTCCACGCCGCAAATCTCGTTTTTGTGGGACGCAAAGGCCACCGAGAGCACGCAGCCTATAAAGATGACGCCGGTGGCGAGGACGTCCTGCTGTGTGAGCTTTTCGCCGTGCATGTACTGCGCAAAAAACATGTTGGCCACCAGGGTGAGCGAGCCGAGCGGGGCGATGACCGACTGGGCGCCAAAGCCGAGCGCGGCAAAGTCGAACAAGGAGCCAATCACGATGGCCACGAAGCCGAGCGCCCAGCTGCGCCGGAATTTGGCCTCCACCTCGGGGTCGACCTCGGCGTCTTCGTCGGCATCCTCGTCGTCGTCGCTGTGCCCGTCGGCCTGGCCTGCGTCGAGGCGGCGCAGGTCCTCTGGGTCGTCCACGACGGCGTCCTCCGCGAAGGGCTTCTTTTGGCGCTGGTTCCAGGCGAACTTTTGCAGGTTGGTCCCGAAGTTGATGACCACGGCGGACAGGACGCACAGCACGACGGCCACCACCCAGCTGTACTTGAACGAGCTCGAATCGCCGCCGTCGCCGCACCCGTCGTCGCCGCCGCCGCCGCCGCCGCCGCCGCCGCCCTCGCTCGCGTTCTTCGCGGCCCTGAGCGCCTCGACGGTCTCCATCATCATCGTCACCATCTGCGCCTCTCCGCCCGCCATGACCGCTCGCGCCCGCGGGCGGCGGCGCGGCGCGGCCTGCCGGGCGCTCTCGCGCGCGCTCTCTGCCGCTCTAGGGTAAAGCCTCTACATTGGCACGTCGATATTTTGGCCCGAAAATCCGATGCTGGGGCTGACTTAGGAGTTACCTACTAGATAATAAGAGTTGACAGCGGTGAACTTTGCATGTTCGTTGAATTGGCCCAGTGGTTAAGTAGTCTCACTTGCGGGAAAATTTGTTCCATTGTATATAATTTATAGCCTACTGTATGTCTAACCCTGCAAGTGCGGCATGGAGATTGGGCGAGCGAGGGGATGCGAACCGTCACGTGAGCCCAGGCGATCACTTGCAGCGCGGGGTGACGCGAGCGGGAGCTCGGCGCGGCCGACGGTTCGGGTCGATGCAGACGACCTTGAGCGGCTTCCTCGGGGTCCGCCCGCCTCGAAACCGACTCAGCCAGCGAGCACGCAGGCGCCGATGGCGCCACACAGGCCCCAGATAACACACTCCAAGCCTCGGGCGATGCTGCTCGAGGCCGCGCAGCAGGGCCCGGTGGCGTTGCGCAGACCTCGGGCGATGCTGCTCTCGAGATTCCTGAAGACCAGCTGTGCAAGACCTCGAGCTCCAGCTAGCTGCCAACCTCGCGGCGAAGGAGCGCTGGTCGTTGCCGCGCGGGTCCATCACCGTCAACCTTAACGTCACCAACAACGTGAACATCCGCTCGTCGTGCGGCTCGACTAGCCTCTCCGCACAAGGGTCACAGAGCGTCATGGACGCACTCTTTAGGGATGTCGGCGGCGCCGGCTTTCTTCAAAAGGTTGACCAAGGCGCGCCCGACTGGGCGCCTGGACTGCTCAACACAGAAGAGCGCATCCAAGTCGTTGAGCAGATAGAACGCAAGCGGGATGCAAAGCGTGAGGCCGTGCCTCAGAAACAGCAGCAGCGGTACGTCAAGGAAGGAGATGTTGAGCTCATCCTGCTCCGCAAGGCGCTCGCGTCGCCAAAACTCTTTTCCTTCCAGCGCGGCGAAAGGATCACCAAGGCTGTCTTGAAGAAGTTTCTCGGCGTACATAACGTGACCGTTCGAGAATCGATCTCGAGGCCCGAGCTTCTCGACCGCGTCCGCGCGCTGGATGATGCTGAATCTGGCGAAGGAGATTCTCTGCAAACGGACACCACCGAGGCCCCTTTGCGAGCAGCTGCGACATCAGCTACGTCTGCTCGCGACGTGAGACCCACTGCAGATGCTGCCGAAGCCACTCCTGCATCGTGCGCTCGTCCTCGTGCTGCTCCGTCACGTGTGGAAAACCCCGTTCCAGCTGATGCGCCAGCACCTGCAGATTGCGTCTCGGCAGAGACGACCCCAGCAAAGGTCGGAGATCTTCCGGCAGAGGCTGAAACACTCGTCATCGATGCGCTGCGCGCAAAGGCGGCGGAGTGTGACGAGTTCACGTTCGAGGGTTCGCAGAAGAGGGCCAGACGGCCGGATTTGCTCGCGTATCTCAAGGCTGAGGGCGTGCGTGTTCCCTGGCAAGCTCATCTTAAGCGACTCATGGAGGTCGCAATCAGCCACATTCGAGACCCTTCAAACCGCCATGTGCAAGAACAATCGTCCGCGCCCTCGTCGCCTACGGCAATGACAGTGGTGGCCCCCAGCGGCAGCAACGAAGGCATGAGCATACTCTAAATCTGATAAAAATACACCTTTTTCCCCCATATAAACCGTTATGTTTTGGGAGGATTCATAATACCATAATGAGGGTTTCCGCGGCGGCTCGAATCAAAAATCACGCGCCTCGCGGGGGTCCGGAATTTCAAATTTTTGGCGGGCCGCCACTCCATCAATTCTTGGCCGAAAACTTCACTGGGGATTTCTGGCAACGCCCCAGACCGCGGGGCGTCTGCGCAGCAACTTTTGTCTTCGCCCGCAAATTTTTCCAAAAAAAAAAAACTGATACCAAACGAAACCGGAGGCTTTACCCTCTAGAGGCCTCTAGGGTAGACTCTCCAGGTTCGACCCCTTGCAGATTCGACCAGTACAGCGCCGTGGCCGATGCCTAGTAGTTAGCTATGAGGTACTAGAACTACATTCTACGTCCTCTAAGTTCGACCAGCGGTGAATTAGGCCACTACGGTAACGGCGGTCGTCGTTAGCGTGGTGGTTAGACTGCCGGCTGCATGCAGTGTCGCAACCTAACTGCTGACCTAACCTAACCTAATGCCAAGCCTCACGCTCGCGCGTTGATTTGCTGAAAAAAAAAAATTGGACCATGCCCCACGAATGACGATGAAGCTCTTTGTCAAGTTATCACCCGGGGCCGGCGGACTCCACGACACAAGATCGTGCCGGCGGCCCACAGAAAGTGATCAGTCGACAGAAGATCCAAGCAACCAGGGCTGCTTCGACGCTGCATCTGTCACACGCCGCCAGGGCGTCACGCAGATGCAAAAAATGTCGGCAAATGCCCAAGCCTGGAGGGAGGCGGCTCGCCAGGGCCTCGAGCACTGAGCGTGCCAGTGGGGCCAGCAAAAGTTAGCTGGTCGCCGAACGGAGCCTGAGGTTACGAAGCGGAAGTTCGAGTCCTGGTTCAAGAGCTGGAGAGGCGGGCGGCGGGGCCGAATGCAGAGTGAGTTCGTGAACGCCCGGATCTTGGGGGCTTGCAGGACGTGACGCTAGGCCTAGGCCGAGGAGGCCTCGCTGAGCCGCACCGTCAGTCAGGCAGGCAGCTTGTTTGAGGGGGCAAGTTCCCGATTCCGAAAATGAGAGGTGGCGAAGATGGATCAACGCCGTGCCGATCTCTTCTCTGGTTGCCGTGGAGTCCCTGCAGCGGTCCTGCAGCGCCTGGGATTGGGCGCCGTGCTGGCCAGAATAGCCTGCGGAGACCCACCCGACGCTGCGGGGCGCCGAGCGCGCGCCTTGCAGAGCCACGACGTCCGAGCCACACCTTGAACTTCGAGCTGCAGTGCGCGACCAGAGCGGCCTGTGCTGCTCGCGGAAGGCTGGGTTCTCGGCACGTGATGCGACGCGACGCGATGCCGACTCGAGGTCCGCGCGCGCGAAGAAGATTGAACTCCATGGACGGAAGTGTGGGGCGGCAACCCGCCAGCACCAGCCACGTGTTGACCCTGGCTGCTGCTTCGGCAGGCTCGGCTGGGGTACAGCGTATTCGTGCAGAGTCCGTCCGCAGCACGGCAGAGCAAAATGGGCCTTCCGCCTCGCCGTCACAAATCGACCGGCTACGTACGGCGTTCAGAGAAGACTGTTCAAGGCGACGGACAGGTTACGTAGGCTTCGGCGCCCGCGTACGTACCGAGGCGTACCCCGGCCGTACGTACCACGGGCACGTGTGGACGTACGTAGAATGACCGTCTGTCCTGCAGGCTCCGGCCGCCAGTGTCGTGCAGACGTCCTGCAGGCGGCGGGGTCGGCGGCGGCCACGGCGGTCCGAGCCGGCTTTCAACGGAGACCCGACTTGGTTGCTCGACGCCCTTTTTGCCACTGATGCGCTGTGGGGCGCGTGCGGAGCAGAGCCGACGACGAGCCGACATTGTGGGCCACAACCTCAAGACGTTCAAGTTTGCCATGGCGGAAACTGATGAAAATCATCCGCCGCTTGTGCCGAGAGCGAGTGACCGCTGGCGCTGGGGCAGCCAACGCTGCGCCAAGCAGAGACTTGGAAGCGCGACCGAAGTCGCCAACCAATGCGCGATGAAAAGGAAGAGAAAGCACAGGGGCCACCCGTCCATGCCACCAATGAAACGAGAGCGCTGCGGCTCGGAAATCCTTGCCAAGAACACGTGACAGATGGCTTGGAAAAGTGCTACGAGCCGGGAATGCTGCTCATCCTGGTCGGTCCGTCGACAAGCTTTGCCGCTGGATACTTGCTACTTGGTACGAACAGATTTGCGGGGAACGTGACGACGACGACGCAACCAGCCAGCATCGGCCCTCGATCGAAGGCTGGCTGGCCCCGCGGCCATGACTGGCTGCTGGACGGAATCAAGCTTCATATAAACTTTTCTTGGCTGGCGGACGTGTGCGCAAGCTCGACCACTTTTCATGAAAAGTCGTCGAAGCTCTTCGTGCAGGGCCCGTGCGCTGCTCTGGCTCCCGGCGCAAAATGGCGGCATGACCTTCGGCATGATCGTCGGCATCTCATCACAGTACGCTCCACGTACATTTCGATGACGCTCAGTGAGCGCAATCAAGTTTCAAGCGTCTCTCTCCACTGAGTCTGGGACCCTGGGTACCTGGTCTCTTTTCTTTTGTTTTCATGGCGGCCGGCCGGGCGGACGTGCACGCGGCCTCCGTCGAACCTGGGCCGGCCAGAGTGGGTCGCCGGCCAGCTCTTCGTGCAGGGCCCGTGCAGCTAGCTCTCCGCAGCCGAACTCGGGCGCCAAGCTCGGAGGACGCCGACCGTCCGGCGCGGCCCGTGCGCGGGCGCGAGGCCCGGCCCGGAGGTACGCAGACGGTACGTACCCGGGTACGGAGTCTACGGACATCTGTAATTAGAAATTAGATAAAAGGACCTCTGTAAGTCCATGCTAATAAGTACTAGCACCCTGCTTCTGTGGGCGGGCCGCCGACTTCTGTACTTATTGCGACGGCCAACCGAGTTTTGGCGCGACGCGGCGCGAAGAGTCGCAAGCCTCGAGGCCTTCGCTGGTCGCTCTGGCGGTCCTTTGGCGGCACGGCTCGGGAGTCGCGGCCGGGCGGCGTCGCGATGCAACTCGCACGAGTTGCACGTCGCGGGCGGGCGGGAGGGCGGGCGGAGGGCATTGTTTTGTTTGCGACACGAGGTGAATGAAAGCAGAGCAGAGAAAGAGCTGTGCTGTGGGAGAGCTGTGGGGGATCGCGTGCCGAGTGTGCTGGCGCTCGCTCTTGAAAAGCGACGGAGCGAACGCGCGGCGGCGCGCGCCCCCCTTCCCGCCCAAACAAGACGGGCGCGTCCTGACTCCTGATGCACGCTGGAGCTTTTTCGACAACGACACGAAAAGGCGCCGGCACTCACTGTCACTCACCGTGAACAGACCCTCCCACTTCATCCAAAATCGCCCGCGCGGCATCTCGCGTAGTAGCATCTCACGTAGTAGCATTGCGCCACTCCGTTCACTTCTGGAAGGCGACCTGGGCGCCTCTCCAAAGGACGGCCACGGCAAATCCCTAATCGCCAAATCGATCGAGGGACGCAGGCCATCGCAGGAGACCGAAGCAGGATGGCGCGCACCTTCTTCCGGAGCGCGCTGGCGGTGGCGGCGTGCCTGGTCGCGGTCGCCAGCGCCACTCCCGAGGCCTTCGGCGCCGGCCCCTCCGCGGAGTGCGGCCCGTACGACGTGATCATCATGCTCGACGCCTCCGACAGCATCGAGAACTTCAAGAAGTCGCAGAACATTGCCAAGGCCATTGCCGGCCAATTCAATATTGGCACCTCGGACTCGCACGACCGCGTTACCGCGCTCAGCTTTGGCACCACCGTTTTCAAGAAGAAGCAGCTCTGGCAGGTCAAGACCCAGATTGCCTTCAACAGGCTCGTCGACTCGCTGGCAGTCAAGGAGGAGAGCGAGACTAACATTCCGTTCGCCCTCAATTACGCTGTGGCGGGTATGATGAACAGGCAGCCGCGCGAGGCCACCGAGGTCATCGTGCTCATCTCGGACGGCCACCCGGTCGTCCACAGCTTCTCGAAAAAGTTCGTCAAGAACGTTTGCCCCAACATCCAAAAGAGGAACCAGCTCAACGAGGCGGCCGTGGAGGAGTGCTTTTACCTCAAGGCCGTCGAGACCGTCGACGACCACGAGATTCAGCTGATCTACGTGCCCCTCGGCGACGACGCCTTCGTGCCCGAGGCCGGCACTGACGCCATCGCCCCGTACCTCGACATTCCCTCGGACCTCTCCAACAAGAACACGATCGCCGAGGGCGTCGCCGACCTCGTCTGCGACACGTCGGTCGGCTGCCAGGATGGTGTGGACATCATCTTCGTCATCGATGCCTCGAACACCATTGACATGGAGGAGTACGACCAGGCCCACGACTTTGTGCTCGACTTTGCCTCGCGCTACACCGTGGACAACGACGACGGCGCGCGCTTCGGCCTCATCGAGTACTCGACCACGATCCTGCAGAAATTATCCATCCTCGAGAGCGACGGCAGCCTCCGCTTCTCCTCGCAGGCCGCCTTTGAGACCGCTGTCCGCGGGATCGACCGCGATATGAATACTGCGATCAACACCAATACGCCGCTGGCCCTCAAGACCGCGCTGGCCATGATCGAGGAGACCGCGACGCTCGATGCCGAGAACAGCCGCGACGACCGTACCACCGTCGTCATCCATGTGGGAGATAACAACCCGCACGTGGACTGGTCTCGCGGCCGCCTCCCGGAAGAGTGCGCGGGCTGGGACAGGGAAGCGAGGTACCCCAAGAGAGCGGCCAAGGTCTGCTCGCAAAAGTTCGCGCAGGAGATCCAGCAGTACACCTCGGCCACCTTTGTCTCGGTCCTCGTCGGCGACGAAGCTGGCGCGGCGAGCCTGTACAACCCGGTGGACCCTCCCGTCACTCTCTATCAGGTCGACGATTACGCGGGCCTCGTCACCATCGTCGACGAGATGATCGAGGCCGAGTGCAGCACCGGCCCGGAGGAGATTACGCCGGCGCCGACGCCAGAGCCAACGGCCGCCCCGACCGACCACCCGACCGAGGCGCCGACGCCCGAGCCGACCCTCGGGCCCGTCGAAGTGATCCCGGGATGCTACGAAGAAAAGCAGGTTTACCGCGCGCGGGCGGCGGACCGCCTGGAGACCATCGAGGACGATGCGGGCGTGCAGACCCCGGAGCAGTGCCAGGCCACCTGCGTCGAGAACCCGGAGTGCAACTACTGGAGCTTTCGCGCCGACTCCGGCAACAGCGACGGCAACGCGCGCGCCCAGTGCAACCTCATGGCCGCGCTGTTCAGGGTCATCGACGGATCGGCGCGGTGGACCTCGGGCCCGCGGATTTGCACGCAAGCGCCGACGACTTCGCCGACGTTGAGTCCTACTGAGGAGCCCACGGCGGCGCCAACGCAAAGCCCGACGGCGTTTCCATCTGACAGCCCGACAGCGAGCCCCACGGCATTTCCGACGTCGGCGCCTTCCATGAGTCCAACGCTCGGCCCTGTCGACGTCACAGAAGGGTGCTACACGGAGCGGAGCGTCTACGGCTTCCCGCTGTACATGAAGTTGGACGAGATCTCCGGCGACCCGCGCGTGATGACACCGGAGGAGTGCCACTCCAAGTGTCTCGAAAACCCTGACTGCGAGTATTGGAACTTCAGAGCTGATGACAACAGCGCCGCCAACAACGCCCGGTGCCAGCTCCTCAGCGACCACGGGGTCCCCAACGACAACAAAAACATTCGCTTCACGCGCGGACCGCGCGTCTGCACGGACATGCCTACGCCGAGCCCGACAGGCTATCCGACCCCGGACCCCACGGCGGCACCAACCGACAGCCCGACGGCATCACCCACGACGTCGCCAACGGCCTTTCCGAGCGAGAGCCCGACGCCAAGTCCGACTGCCTTCCCAAGCGATAGCCCGACGGTGTCGCCG
>KQ758850.1:15834742-15847721 GCA_001462505.1 Aurantiochytrium sp. T66 | reverse complement strand
CGACGGGGCCGAGGGGGAAGCCCCGCGGCCGACGGAGACGACTTCAAGTTGGTTTGGCGCTGCTTGGCAACTTGAAGACTCGAACTCAACGGGCCCGGGCACCCGATTCTCGGGTCCGGGCACCCGATTCTCAGGCGCTGGACACCGCCGCCGAGGTGGACTCCGAAGACGGCCCCGAGCAGAGCCGATCGGATCGCCGCGCGCTCAGACGCCGGCGACCAGGCCGCCCCGGCCCCGAGCACAGCCGACCGCACGCGCGTACTCCGTCCGGACCGACCTCCGCGACCCCGATCTATCCAGGCCTAAGACCGGGAGGCCCGAGACCGCGGGCCTGCTTAGCGGGCGGGGCGCGCTACGCCGGCGTGGCCCCAGGACCGCCGCGAGGAGGAGAGGATGGCGAGCGAGGCCGACGTCGCGGGGCTCTCGCAGGCCAAGGTGAAGACGCTGGTACGTTGGAGATGGAGCTCTTTCTCGTCTCAAGGGATGACCTTGACTCACGAGATCGCGCGCGCTTGTACCGTCGATGACAAATCCTGGCAACGCAGGCTGGCCACGAACAACGCGTGCTCTCGCTCGGCTGGAATGCAAACGGTTCACTGCTCGCATCCGCCTCGGCAGATGCCACCGTGAAGCTGTGGTCGGTGGCCCGGAATGGTATGTCGCGCGAGGTTCGCGAGCTCAAGGGCCATCGCAAGGCGGTGGAGCAGCTGCGGTGGGCGCGGAGCGACGCAAATAAGCTCGTTTCCATCTCCGAGGACAAAACGGTCAAAGTATGGGACACACGCGCCGGACGCTGCGCCAGCAGCTTTGACACGGGCGGGCCAAATCTCAACATGGCTTTTCACCCAGATGAGTCCCAGATTGCCGTGGGCGACCGCGACGACCTCGTGTCACTCATCGATCTGCGCAAGGGCGCCATCGTGGACAAGGTTAACTTTCACGCTCTCGCGGACGCCCAGATCAACCAGATGTCGTGGAATACAACCGGGACCCACCTCTTCCTCACCGCCGGCATGAGCAGTGTTGGCCGTGGCGGCATCAGGGTCGTTAACACCAGCGAGTCCAAGCTCGAGCAGGTTGCAGCGCTCGAGGCGCACACCGCCAACTGTTTGTCGCTTGAGTTCAGCCCGGATGGCGCCTGGTTCGCGCTCGGCAGCACGGACGCGCTTTTAACCCTGTGGGATGCAAGAGAGCTGTGCGCCGTGGAGTCATTCGCGCGCAGCGAGACGCAGCTTCGGTGCTCAAGCTTTAGCGGGGACTCGCGCTATGTCGCGTACGGTTCTCTCGACAAAACAATTGCGGTCGACGAGGTCCCCTCGGGCCGCGAGATCGCTCGCATCGATTGCAGCATGACCGACGGGATCAGCGCGCTGGCATGGCACCCTGTCGAGCCAATCGTTGCCTTTTGCGGCGACGAGCCCAAGGGGACGCGGGGCGGCTTTGTGCGCGTCGTGGGTGTCAATTTTGCCTGAGAGGCCTTCGCCGCAGCGTGAGAAAGTCATGCAAAAAGCGGAGGAGCATTATTTTAAATAGACTGCGCACAGCGGCACGGCAATCTTAGAATGGTGCTGCAATTTTCGCGGCTGCGTCCTGATTCGGCTGCGCTTCGTGGGGAGAAGAAATAGCGCGCGCCGGAGACGCGCAAACTACGAAATAGTGGCCACGCCCGCCCGCAATCAATAGACAGAAGCCCAGAGTGCAAGCTCGGCAGCTTCGCGTGCGCCACCGCCGTAGACCATTCACCAGTGCAGCGCAGAGATGTTGCAGCGCAGAAATTTTGCCAAGTTTTCAGTAAGATGGTTTCAGGGACGAAGTTAGAGACGAAGAGGGAAGGAGATGAATGCTGGGAACTGGAACCGGCCCAGCTGGGGCATATACCTAGCCTTGGCTCGGCTAGTTCTTTTTATCATTGCCAGCCTGCCAGTCAAAGAGCGAAAGCGCGATGCCGAAAGCCTGGACTGGCGCGAGCGGAAAGCGAAAGTCGAGGTTGAAGCGCTCATCGTTGAATTTCCCGAACTGCAACACGACGCGGTCTTCGTTGGCAAGCTTATCCGAAGTCGACGAAGAGGGTACTTTGTCCGACTCACGGTCCAAGCAGAATATGAGGTTCTTGGACGAGGCGACGCGCACGCGGTTGTTGAGAAACTTCATGCGCAGACTTCCCGAATTGCGGTCGTATCGCGGGACTCGGGTGTCGATGAGGCACTCACCCTTGTCGTTGCCGGCGAGCGGGTCAACCGCCGCGGGCTCGTGTGCATCTGTGCGAGCCGCAGGGAGCGAGTTCGCGCGCACCAAACGATGCGCCCCGGGCGCCTTGCCCGCCGAGAAAGAGTAGCCACTGTCGCTGCCATTATCCTTGCACTCGTCCCGCTCCAGGCGTGTATCGACATTGTACATGGAGCTGGTGGACCGCAGCCTTGACTTTGATCGCCCGGGCGTCATCGGTCGCGGCCTAACCTCGTCAAAGGCCGCCATGGCGCTGGGCGGGATGGGCAGACCGCTACTACTATTGCTACTATTGTGCCGGCTGAGCAGCGGGCCGTGGCTGCTGTTGTGATTGTTGTTGTGATTGCCAGCGGGGCCGGAAGCGCCTCCCTCGGCATGAAGCGCGTTGAATCCAGTGGCGGGGGGCGCCGCTGAGCGCTGCGAGGCGGACCCCTTCGGAAACCGGGGGCACCACACATCGCGGCTGAGATCAGAGTACACCACTGGGAGCTTGACCTGGACGACGTTGCAGTCGATCCAAGAGTCCGGCCCCGCCTGCACGGGGCGGCTGCCATGCTTGACCTCGAGAAGAATCTGGCGGTCCCCGTTGGCCAGCGACATGGCGCCGCATGTGTGCATGCCCAGGACGTCATCGCAGCCCTCGCAGATACGATTGTACAGCGTAAACATCTTGGTGAGCGGATTCAGGCGCAGAGCCGCGCAAAAAGTCTCGCCAGCGCCAAGTTTGCCGGGGTTCTCGACGAGGTCGCGCTCGCTCGTAAATGAAGTGCAGAACTCCTCGTACTGCGAAATGTAGATCGTGTCGCCGTCCATCTTGGCACTGAGCATGAAGCAATCCGTCGCCTCGCAGTACAGATAGAACTTATCCTTGTCCTCGCGGATCACATGGCACCGCCGCAGCTTACGCACACTCGGGTCGACAGGGGTCAGGTGCTCTTCAATAATAGTCTCCTTGGAGACGCCAAACTCGAGCATGTCAA
Organism: Aurantiochytrium sp. T66; assembly: GCA_001462505.1. Classification (NCBI taxonomy): domain Eukaryota; class Bigyra; order Thraustochytrida; family Thraustochytriidae; genus Aurantiochytrium; species Aurantiochytrium sp. T66. Next base: position 15,844,515 of record KQ758850.1, on the reverse strand, counting down.
TGTCGCTGAAGCGCTTCGACAGAGGCGTTCCAGGGTGACTGCCAAAGGTAAACACGTCCTCGTGGGTGCCTGTCGACCCTGACGCGCTGTGCTCGGACATGGACAGCCGCCGCGTAAAGCTTTCCATCGTTCCTCGTTTCGGATGGTCACGCCCGCTCCGCTCGCGTTGACCTCGGAACGCGCACGGCAGAAGCGACGGGCACGGCAGCGCCAACAGACTCTGCGACGAGGCGGCCTGCCTGCCGCTTCCGTCTGCGCGACCGCGATCTCGTTCTGCCCACTCAACTCAAGCACACAAGATAGAGAATTCGACGCTCTGCCGCCGCCAGGCCAGGTTCAACGTCTACTTTACCCGTACACACTCACTGACGCAGAACAAAAGCTTTGCAATTCCAACTCGGATACTCGGCCTTGAAGCGGACCCTTCGACTATGGCCGGTCTTTTGGTCACTTCTACACCGACGCAAGCACGCGTTAACCTCGCCGCTAACGTTCATGAGAGCGAACCACGTGGCCGGTGAGCTCCGACTCACACAAGTCGCGGAAGCTCCACACATCCGTGCAACTTTCACAACTCGATCGTGTCGACGAAGATAAAGACGGTCCTCGTTTCGCTCGCACGCGCCGCGCGCTGTCTCCCATGTCCAAGATATCCGTTGGCCATTTTTGGGAGCCGTTGATAGGCCACATAATAGGCCGCTTCGCGGTCGCTTCGTTCGTGGTAAACAGACGTGCGCACGCGGCTGGCACGTGCCTTTGCGCCGGCATCCTTGCAAGTGTCGAGAGCGAGCTGAGCTGATGCACAACTTGAACTGCGAGCGAGCATCGGCGGACGGCATCCGCAATTTTTGCTCGCCGCGATTTGCATGAAGACTACAACAACTTTCGGTCCACGATCAGTAACGTACGTACGTACGTACGTACGTACGAAGTATGTGCGCAAAACGTGGGATAGCGTACCACGTACGTATACCTGTACATAGTAGTACCTGTAGACCTTTATGGCAATTGTCTCGTTGCTAAAATGAAGATAGTCGAGCGGCCCAACAAGACCGGCCCTTCATCGCCGTCCATCATCATCGTATGGGGCCCTTTTCAGGCCACCGGTCTCAGCAAGACTCAATCCCGCCCAAATATCGTTGTGACCGCGCAGGCCGCGGAGCTCGTCGCGTTCATCGCCCTCGGCGCCGCCACGGTACCCGTGCGTGCTCGTTGTGCGTGCTTGCCAATCTCACGGTTAGGCTCTCAAATGACAGCCCGCTCTCGAGGGCCCGCCCGCAAAGCCCCTTCGGCGCGCTGGACGGACCGCCCGGGACCGCGTCGGGCGAGCGGGCGGCAGCCGCGCAGCGCGAAGCCCACGGACCACCACCCTGCGGAGCGCGTCGTGCGGCTCCGACGACAGCGACATCCATCGGCACGCTGACATTGGGTCGCGGGCGCGGGTGCTCACGCGCAGGCGCCCGTAGAGCATGAGCACGGCCGAGCGGGCGAGGCGCGCGGCGGAGACGACGCTGACGACGCCGGCGCCGAAGCGGTTCATCGCAGAGGTCCAGCAGAACGCCGCAGACGCGAGGTTCTGGGTGCAGGGCGTTATCGTGGGCCACGGAGCACAGGAGTACCTCGTCGACGACGGCACGGCCGTGGCGAGCGTACGACTCTTCCACCTGGGCAGCGCCGAAGCCAAGCTTGGCAAGGGTAAGTGAGACAGACACCAGAGCGCGCGGCTCGTGCATGCTCATAAATGAAAACTTTGCTTACATAAAGCTACTCCTACAAACGCACGCATGCTATCTCGCATGGTACGCAGGATCTTACATAATGGTCGTCGGGGCCGTGTCGTCGCGGGAGACGGCGAACAGCCAGACGCACGTGACGCTGGTCGCGCATAACCTCATCAATTTGAGCCATGAATCCGGGCTCCGGATGCCTCTCTGGTGGCTGGAGGTGGCCCACGCCCGGCAGACACGCGCGCCTTCGTAAATATTCCGCACGGCGAAGCCGCGCGCGCGATCGGGTCGGTAGAGGACAGTTGTTTATCCGAGGGCGCAACGGTTGGAGCATTACGTGCGCTAGATCTCGGCTAGCAGGGCGATCTCGGCCAGCCTGAAATTGCGCATATCCGCCAGTGGAGCCTCTGTCCAGATGGCCAGGTAGAGTGTCAGATGGTCGTGCGTGGCGGCGTTGAAGGACTCGGGCGTTAGCGAGAGCTGCCGAAGCCCTTGGCATACGTCTATTTTGCACTTCAAGTCCTGGCCCAGTGAGGTGACCAGTTCTTTGAGAAGGATTTCTGCGAACGATCCCATTGTGCGTGCAGAGGCGCCGCCTCTCTTCGGGTCAGTTATGCTGCAGCAACCTACAGAGTTCTTCATACTCTGGCGCGCTGCGCGAGCCCAAGGCTAGCGGCGATCTCAACCTACCAGTGTCCACCAAGGTGCTGACTTTGAATCGGAACGAGAGCTCCGAGTGAGACTGACGGTCCGATTGGGAGAGCATGTCACAGGCTGTCTCGAGGCGGTAGGCCACCCGCTTCAGCTCGTCGTATTGCACTTTCTGTGTCGCGACCGCGGTCAGGCACTGTGTCACCTTCACAAGGCATCTGCTGTCATGTCATCACGTACCAGTTCCCGGATTTTCTGCTCGAGATTGGCCACAAGACTGTCTCGCGCATCGTTCATCTGCGTGCAAAAATAACACCTTCCTCGTCAGCGATTTTCGACGAGCTCGGCCCAGTACAGTCAAGCGAGCGAAAGCGACGTACCTTTGCGGCCACGAGACCCCTCAGGTCAGTATTAGCCTCCAGGCCCGCCCAGTTGCTCGGGTCTCCAGTGTAGCTGCGAAAGCGGGAAAGCACGCGCGCACGCACGCAAGCAAGCAAGCAAGCGCTCAAGCAGCAGGGTGGGCAAGCCATCGACGCGTGGCATAAGATGAGTCAGCTTCCCGGCACGTCGCCATGATTTCGCGGTTCTGTCGTCCGCGCGTGGCGGACGGACCCATCCGTCCCCGGCGCCCAAGTTGCGAGACGCTTGCTCGCACGTACCTGGACTCGATGAGCCTGTTGGCCAGCACGGTCGCGATCTGCGCGCCCTGCTGCGCGAGCGCCTCCCAGCGCTCGCGCACGAGGCCCACGGCCGCCGCGACCTCGGCGGCCACGGCGCTCTTGTCCACAACGGCCGCCATGCCGGCGCTCGGGCCCCGCCCCGCGCAGGCGGGCGGCCCACCGACGCGCAGAGCGCAGGGCCGGGGTCGCGTCGCGGCGCGGCGCGGCTGCGCGCGGCGTCTCAGTCGGAGTTGTGGATGGGAATAGAGACGGGGATGCCGATGGACGATGAACGTCTGGCGCACTTGTCGCCCCCCCCCCCAAAGCCTGAGGGCCGCGGGCGCGCGCGCGCGCGGCGGGCCGCTCTTCGCGGGGTCGCGGCCTCGTTGCTTCTGGCCTGCGCGCGGAGGCGGCGCGGCGGGCCCGAGCGTCCTTGCTTGGCGAATATCGTATGCCTTCCCGACCTCACGCGCTCACACCCAACCCGAGGCGCCTCGGCCTTCGCGACCCGACCGCGAGCGCGGCCGGCGACGCCGCGGGCGGGGAAGCTCGCCAGCCAACTTGGGCCAGACACCCGGGACCGCGGGCGCGCGCGGCGGCGGCTGAAAACGCCTCTGAGTGACCGGGGCGGCGGCGAATTGTGGCCATTTGCAAGCATTGGCAAGCATTCAGTCGCTCGAGGCGCGCGCCGCGACCTCGCCGACGACTACGTGCGCACGTACACAAGCCGCAGGCTTCCGTGCAGAAAGTATCGAAATGTACGTACCCGGGTAGTACGTATGTACGGCAGTATTCTACAGATGGCGTGACGTCGTAGACCTGGTGGATCAGGAGCGTCGACGAGGCCTCGTCGGGAAAGAAGGTACCTACATGGCGACCGTGAATATCCGCGAAAACCCCGTGTAGTCAAAAAGCTGGGCAAAGTGCTCCGGCGTTAGCGCCTCGTCCGCGCTGAGCTTGACAGCGTCAAAGACAAAGTCCGTTTGCACCTCGAGTTCAGCCATGGGAAGGCCCGGGAAAATACACGAGAGCGCGTACACAAAATCTTGACGCGAGATCAGGCCGTCCTCGTCGCTGTCTAGGGCCTTGAAGGCGTCTACTCGCCGGGCAAAGAACATGGCGCGTTAGTCGGGAAGATACGAGAGGCGATCTCGTTTGCACTTACACTGCTGCTTGACGGTGTCCGAGGTCTTGCTGTGGAAGATGGCGAGGATGCGCAAGAATAGATCGAGATCCACCTCGTTCTCGCGAAGACCGTCAGCACTTTTACCTTCGCTTCGCTGCGCCTTGTCGCCCCGCGTCTCCTCGTAGACAATCTCGGCAATGCGAGCGGCCATTGGATTAAAGGCCAGGGCAGGAACTTTGTCTACGTCGCTGAGCTGGAAGTAGTCGTCCTCGTCCTTGCGCGCCTTCTCCCGTTCCAGGCGCTGCACAAAGTTGTTTATGTGCTTAATTTCCTGCTTGGAGACTGTCTCCGCTCAGACTCGTCTCTCCTGTTAGTCACGGGTCCCTCGACGCCCACGCAAGACGAAGCGATCGTTGGCCTTTATCCAAAACGTACAACACAAAGGAATGTCCTCGGCGCCGCGGGGCCCTGCGCTGCCGGAGACGCTCGCCTTCTCCGCAGAGCTGCCTCTCCGCCTCCTCTTCTCGCCCCCGTCTTTGGTCTGGGCATTCCCCATGCTCACCGTCGGCCCCTTGGCGAATTCCGGTCTGCAGACTCGACTCGCAAACTTAGGCCTCTGTTCGCCTCGTCCAGGACCGCGATAATTTTGCTCCGCTCCGCTTCGCTTCGCCTGGCCCCTGCGCCCGAGGGACGGGTCGCGCGATGCGAGCCCGCGCGCTCTGCACCTCGGCGGCGGCGGCGGCGGCGCCCAAGTGTCGGTTGAGTCGAAATGTGCCCGGCACTGCACAATGTGCCCGGGCGCCCCACGTATCGATATGACGGCCCGGCTCGCGCTGCAGTCACAGTGGCCCGCAGAGGAGACAGGCGTCGGGCGTCCCGCTCTCGGGTTCTACTTTTTCGAGGAGCTTGTGACCTCGGACCTTACCGAGACCGCGCGCGGGTCCTTGGACAGACAGTCTCAACGCTTGCGGAAAGGAAAGCCGCGCCGGGCGGACGGGGCAGACGCTGAGAGCGGAGCGGAGCGGCGCGGCGCGATAACACGGTTTTGGAGGGTTTGTTTACGCGGTCGCGCGGCGACGCAAGAGTTAGCTGCGACGCGAAGCCGCGATGACAAAGAGCAATAATGAGCACGACGAGGAGCACGAGGCCGGCGTAGAGGCTGGCGCTGCTGGATCCTCGAAGCACGCACAAGAAGAACAGGCCGGCGACGAGCCCAGCGGCGGCGTTGACGCCATGGAAAGCAAGTATTCTGAGGATATGCTCATCGCAGAGCCAACCAAAGTGATTGCGGTGCTGCGAGACGCTCCGAAGAAGAAAAAGCACCTTGAAGAGGACTCCAAGCTCCTGCAAAATCGCATCCGACACCTGCAGCAGGAGCTTGAAAAGACGAAGAGAAAGGTCCATGAGACCGAGTCCCGCGCCGAAGAGGTCCGCACCATGAAGCAAAAGAATGCACAGCGCAAGGAGCTGAAGAGGCAGACGACGGTGAGCATTTCAGGGCTTTCGCAGGAGCGCGCCAAGATTTTGCGCCAGCAGCAAGAAGAGGCGCGGGAGAAACTATTGCGCTCGCGCAAGACAAAGGAGGAGCAAGCCCGACAAGAAGCCGAAAAGCTCCGCCTCATGCGCCTTGAGGCCAAGCGACAGCAGCAAGCAACCAAGGCACGCGAGGCTGAAGCAGTGAAACAGCGTGTTCAAGAGCGCAAGCGTGATGTCGAGCGCAAGAGACGAGAGGAGGAGCGATTACGAAAGCAGTCCGAGGCGCAAAAGCTGCTGCGTGCGCGCAAGAAGCTGTCAAGCGAGCGCCGCGAAAATGCCGACCTCGAACAGCTCGTTGCCGACCTGGAAGAGAAGGAGCGCAAGTGGATCGACAAGCTCCGCGATGCGCTCGACGAGCAGCGCCAAGTGTACAAGACGCTTGAGGAGGAGCTTGCGCGCGACGCAGCCGAGAAGGACGAGGCCATGGCCGCCGCTGAGGCCAAGGTGGCCAACTGATTACCTCAAGAATGATTATCACCAGCAGCATAGACATACGTATATCCGAGCATGATTTGCGTTTCCGTCCCGCTGAGCGACGGGGTCTTCGCGAAGACCTAAGCTTCGCCCCGGCTGTTTCCAATCCAGAGCCAGACGAAATATATATGCATGCTACAGACGACCGCCACTCCTGAAGTTTGCTATCCCAGGCGCCAGTCGTCTTTGCGTGGTATCAAACGAGCAAATCGTCGTCATCGGCGACCCCGAAATTCTCCAAAAGCACTTCTGGCCCCGCCCCTTCTGCACGTGCTGCATCGAGCCCCTCTTTCAGCTCGGCGTCCGCTTGGTTGAGGAGGGCTTCAATCTTGGCCTGTTTCTCGGCTTCCTTGGACTTGCGCTCTTCCTCGGCCTTGCGCGCTTCCTCCTCCTCGTGGCGCCGCATCTTCTCTTGCCGCTCGCGCTCGCGCTCCTCCTTGATGTGAACAGACAACATGTCCGAAAGATGGAAACGGTCCTCCGGAAGCGCGTCAGTATCTTCGGGTTGCTTTGGTACGTCTGCTTCGCGGCCGGCATCAGGCGCGGGCGAGGGACCTTGCTGCGGGCCTGCGGCATCGCCGGAAGCAGAAGCGGCCTCCTCGACAGCAATCGCTGACGCGAGGAGCCACGGCCGAGAGCCTACGTCTGGCCCAGAGCTCGTACGCCACGCTTCGCGCTGCGCTGGGTCCAGGGCGGCCTCGACCTGCACGCGGAGGAGGAAGTTCTTGTCGTCTATACTGGCTTGCGCGGTGTCAGGGTCGACTTGCATCGGGAGAAAGAGGGTGAGGGGAAGATAGAAACCGTCCACTTTGACGCCGAGAACCTCGGGACCGATGTCGACATGGACGCGGTCGAGGAGCCCCGGGCTTTTGGCGGCGCGATCCAGGATGGCCTCAAACATGAATCCTTCGCGCTGCTCCAGCGTCTCGGGCTGTGGGGGCTCGATGGCCGGGTCTGTGAGCGTGGCTTTGCACGGAGAGGCATGCTCCGGGTCCCCAGTCCAGCGCTTTAGCACGTAGGCGAGCTGCTGCGGCTTTTCGCGGCGCGGGGCTGGCGCCGCGGCTGCCGAGGCGGCCTTGGAGTTTAACAGTGTTGTTGGTGTATCCTGCTGTTGGTCGGAGTCGACAACCTGGATCTTGGGCTGCGTCCTGGAGCGAATTTGCTGCGCAGGGATAGCATCCTTATCGCCCTTGTAGGCGAGCCGCGGGAGTTTGTACTTGTAGTCAACGGCGCACTTGAACTTTTGCTCCACGTATCCGAGGGCAAGTTTGCAGACGAAATCGCGCTCTTCGCCTGATTTGTCTTGACTACAGGTCTTGATGACCTCCGGGTTGACGACAAAATCGTAGACGAGACAGGACTTGCCAGCGTTGTCGCGGTCCTCTCGCGCAGGCCCGGCGCTGAGTGGAACGTGCATGCCCTCGTCCTCGCCTCCATTCTCGTCGAGCATCTTGCGCGGGTACGGTTTCTGGATAGCCTCGTGAACGCAAATGTTGATAAAGATCTTTTCGTCCTTGTCTGTGCGCGTCTTGATGACAAAACCGGGCCTGGGCGCGATGCGGATGCCCTCGTCTTCTTCGGTGACGCCGGTCTCGCCGAGCTTTTTCTTCCCGCCCGGCATGCGAGGAGCAAAGTTCTCCTCGCCCTGAGGCTTCGTCTGTGCCTGTGCCGGAGCTTGGCCCGGCCGGCTTTCCCTCAGGCCGCCGTCCTCGGCCGTCGGGTCGCGCGTGACGATGGTTTCTGCGGCCTGCTTCTGCTGCACGAAGGCCGCCATGTCCTTGACGAGCAGCTCGTACTCCTCGGGGTCCGACTTTTGCAGCTCGCCCAGGTACGCCGCCCACTGCGCGGCCCCGTCATCCTCGCCGGAGGCCTCGCGCGCGGCGCGCCTCGCCGCCGCCGCGAAGTCCTCAGGCGCCGCCATTGCGCAGGTCCCGCAATCTGGCCCGATCTCCGCGCCGCGCGCCGGCAGCGCGCCGGCAGAAGGGGCGCGGGGGGCGCGCAGGGGGCCAGGGGCGGCGGCCGAGGGCGTCGCCAGGCGCCGCGGTCCCGAGGTGGGCGGCGAGGCGCGGCGGAGGGGCTCTGCGGTGGCGGGCCTCAACGTCTTTTCGCCCAGTAGCGAATATGGATACCTAGGGCCCACGGCATGACCCTCGACGTCCGCGCGCGCGTCGAGAGCGGGCCCCTGCACTGCTGCCGCCTTGACAATCTGCTTGCGAAGGAGAACGACGTCATGACCTCTTGGTGGTGAAAAAACGGAGGCAAGAGGATCAAATCAATCAAGCACCGGAAAAAATGCTTACCGTGAAGGGAGAGCTCTTTGGCATGCAAGGAAAGGGCTTGCAGCACGACAGGGGACCGACGATCTATGCGCGAAGCGCGGAAAATGGGTCGCGCGGCGGCAGCAGCCTAAACCCTTTGCGGAGAAGGAAGCTCGCGAGGGAGCTTGCTTAGTAGGCGCCGCCATCATCGCGCCACCGACGTCGACCTCCTCCTCCTCCTCGGCCTCCTCCTCAGCGGCGGCGGCCTCGCCACCGGCAGCAGCACCGCCAGCAGCGGCCTGGGAGGCAGCGAGCTTGGCGAGCTCCTCAGGGTCCATGTTGAGGAGCTTGTCCCACTCCTCCATCTGCTCGAAGGAGTAGCCAGCGGCCGCCGAGATGGCGATGAGGGTGCGCACGCCGTTGCCCACAGAGTGCGGGAGCGAGGCAAGGGTCGGGTAACCGACCTGGAGAGAGATCGAGGCCATGCGGCGCACAGCGCTGAGGAACTTGGTCTTGAGGTCGTCCTCAGTGATGTCAAGAACCTTGGCGTCGAAGATGTTGCCCTTGTCGTAGACGGACTTGAGCACAAAACCGTAGGTGAAGGGGCGGATGTTGAGCTTCTGGAGAAGAGCAGCCTCGGAGCCACCGACGACCTCGCCCTTGGCAACGAGCTTGAGCTCGTTGACAATCTCAATCTGACCACGCGAAATCTTGGTGGGCACGTTGAGGGCCTGGAACCACGAGGTCTGGCCGGGGTCGCAGCCGGTAGGGCCAGGGGGCACGACGACGTCGACCTCGGCGGTCTGGCCGGCCTTGGCCATGGCGGGGACGCGGTTCGCGTCGATCACCTGGCGGATCTGGCCGACATCATCGTTGGTGAAGATGAAGCCAATGTTGCCGACGACGTGCTCGGAGAGGGCAGAAATAGGGTGCGAGCCACCCTGCTCCTCGACGAACTCGCGGATGATGGTACGCTGCATGGTGTTCTTGCCAAAGAGCACCACGGCCTTGCCGCGGAGGGCGATGCGGATCTGCTGGATCTGCTTGGAGCCCACATTGTTGGCGCCAACGATCAGGATCTTGTTGAATTCCGCAAAGAGCTCCTTGGTGCGCTCAAAGAGCTCCGCCTTGCGCTCACGGCTGGGCATTTTGCTTGGTGCTTGAAGCTGGTTTTACGACGGGGAAAGGCCGAAAGTAGGGGTGGAGTCCTCGCGTCTGGCGCAAGAACAATTTAACCACGCCCTGGATCTGCGCGCGTCAAGATTTCGCCCGTCACGTCTTCTTCGTCAGTCGTCCTCGTCCCTCTCGTGCCCGTCGCCCTCGTTGACGGCCGCCTGCCTGC
>KQ758850.1:15814289-15825148 GCA_001462505.1 Aurantiochytrium sp. T66 | reverse complement strand
GGAGAGGGCCTCGAGCACGATGCAGGACGAGGCGCGGGCGCGAGAGGGCCTACGCGACTTCCTGGGCCTCGACGGCGACCAGCTCGAGGGCCTCCTGGCGCACCTCAAGACGCAGTCGCCCGCGGAGATCCGCTCGTACCTGGGGGCGCTCCTGCCGGACACGCCGCCCATCCGCAGCTTCATCGCGCAGGTGCTCGGCGAACCAGCCAGGTCCAAAGCGTCATCGTCGTCGACCAAGACCAAGACGAGCAAGGTCACCAAGACCAAGGTGAAGACCGTCAAGACGACTTCCGCGGCGAAGGGAGCCGGCGGCGCGAAATCTGGCGCGAGCGCGAGCACGGCGCCGCCCACCACTACCACAACCGCCACTAGCAGCAGCAGCAAAAGTCCGCGCGCGCCCTCGAGGACCGCAGCCGAGCAAGAGGAGTTCGAGAAGCGGAAGCGCAATCGGCGCATCATCACCGGGAACGAGGAGCAGCGGCGCGATGCACCAGTACAGAACTGCCTCGAGTGCGGCATGATCTACTACACGGAGGAGTACGCAAAGCTCTCGCGCTGCGTGTATTGCGATGATCCGCTCGGCAAGGGGCAGGCCAAGCGCGCGCAGGACCGCCAGCAGACGCACGACGAGGCCTTTTCGCAGGCCCTCGCGCACCGCGACAAGCTGCTTGACTTTGACACTTCTTCCGCAGCGCGCACCAAGGTCTACGACGATCAGTCGGACTACTTTGAGATGGACCTCGACGTCATGGACTCCAAGTGGGCCACCTCTGCCGAAAAGGCCGACATGCAGGCTCGCGTCCAGGCCCACCGGGATGCCGAGGAGGAAGCGAGCAAGAAGATCTACCTCACCCTGGACATTGCCGGCCGCCGCGTCGTGCAGCAGGACGCCTCTTTGCGAGGCACCGCCGCCGGCGCCGTCTACGACTCCATTTCTGCCGCGCTCGCCCGCTCCTCATAAATCGGACACCAGTACCATACAAAATCGCAGAGACGGCTGGAAGCTACGAGCTTTAGAAGCTCGCAGCCTGCCTGCTCTTCTGTTCTACGACCTCGAGTCTGCCATCGCCATCGCGTGATCCATGCTTGGCCTTTTAGTTTTCCACAGTTCTGACGCAGAGCATTTCGGACGCTTAGGTTTCTTGTCGATCAGCACTATCCTATCTCCTCCATTTGCTACTGCTTCGGACCTCGCCATCGTCGTCATGGTCTTCTCCGTCGCCGCCGTGGGCCTCATCACCACCACGACGGCGGCCTAACAACCTCGCGTAAATTTCCCTTCCCCGATTCCCCGGCTAGTGCAGTCTACAATTATAATTTACCCGATGCGCGGACTCCACCATTGGCACAAGGTTTATTTCATTCCTCAACAGCATGAACGTCCCGCATACCCCCACCTCGGGGCTTTTGCGCAGAGCAGTCCAGCCGGCTCCACTCGGGGTCTGTCTTCTGCGCCAGACTCTCATCACAATCCGCGCCTCCGCCGCCACGCCGCGACTCGACGACGCAACGCGCCCACGGTCCTCGGCCGTCGCCCCCCCACCCCCCTTCGCGCTCCCCGCGGCGGGCTCAGGCAGGCAGGCAGGCTCGCGCGCGAACGGCTCCGGAGGGGCGGGACCACAACCGCTGCACGAGGTGGAGACCGCGACCGCGAGCTCCGGCGCGCCCCGCGAGGCGGCTGGCTGCGCGCGGGCGGGCGTGCGGGCCCGGCGCGACGGTCTCTACGACGCCCAGCGCCGAGACTTCGCGGACGGGACTCTGAAGAGTGCGTGGGACGCAATGCTCAAGGATCCGATGCTCGCGCGAAATGGCGCCGATGACAAGTACCACAAGCCGTCCTCGGCGGGCAGCGCCGCGCGGCGCATGATCTCGTCGGCAGAGGTTTGGACGCGCAATAACAAGCAAACGCTGGTCCGCCTCGTTGGCGTGGTCTCGCTCATGATGATCCTGGCGACGCTCCTGGGCAATAATCGGGCCAAGAACATGATTCCGGCCGTGCCGCCCGCCGTCGAGGAGGACCTGGCCAGTCTCGGCGTTCGCGGCGCGAACGTGGCCAGCTCGCTGGAGACCGTGGCGTCGACCCGCACTCAGGGCTTTGCCACGCAGGAAACCGAGGCCGAAGAGGAGGAGGCCGCCGCCGCCGAGGAGGAGGAGGGCGACTTTGAAGAGGAGCAGCTCGCCGACGAGGAGCGCGAAGAATTCGCGAGCGCCTCTGCCTCGTCCGCGTCCTCCGCGGGATCAGCTGCGACCCCTTCCCCGATGAACAAGCCCTTTGCCGACTACACGCTCGAGGAGCTCTACGAGAACTGGGAGGAGCTGCAAGAGTGCCCGGACATTACCGTCCCGCCCAAGGCGCTCAAGAAGTCGTACCAATGGTGGGGTCTCAAGTCGTACGCGCGCATGTACTCGGAGCACCCGATCAAGCGCTGCGTGCCCAAAATGCGGCGCCACATCAAGCTGAACCTCGAGGACTTCCAGGAGTACTACCGGCGCTGGGGGCGACCCGTGCTCTTTTACTTTGACAACATCCGCCACCTCGGGTTCACCATGAAGTCCTACACGCTCGACGAGCTGGCGGAACTCTTTCCCTACGACCCATCCACGGCCAAGACCATGACGTACGAGGCCAACCGCAAGTACAGCAAGACCGACGAGATTGACCTTGGCCCGGCCATCCACAACTTCAAGACCGACGGCGATCTCGTCCGCCAGAAGGGCGGCAAGCGCAACTTTCCCCGCAACATGAAGGTCAAGCCAGAGTCCATGTCCAAGCTCGGCGTGCAGATCCCGCCCCTCATCGACATGAAGGGCTCCACCACCTCGCAAATCTACCAAACTCCGTCCCTCTGGATGGGCACGAGCACATCGGGCACGCAGTTCCACCACGACTGCTGCGACAACTTTGTCATGATGATTCACGGCACCAAGCGCTTTACGCTCGCGCCGGCCACCGACTGGAACCAGCTCAGCCCGCGCTGCGTCGGCAAGGCCAAGTCTCTTTGCTATGCGAACATCGCCGAGCCCACTGCCGAGAGCTACTCGCACTTTAATAAGATGGTCGTCGACGTTGAGCCCGGTCAGATCCTCTACATGCCCGCCGGTCTCTTTCACCACATCCAGAACCTTGGGCCCACGCTCATGACCAACATCTGGACGCGCGGACGGGAAACCCTCGGCATCATGTCCTGCAACAAGAAGTAGGTCTTGCCAGCAGCTGAAATACTCACCTTCTTCGGACACCCGGAGAGACCCGGCGACCCAGCGAGGCGACGATTATCATTCTTTTCCACGCCACACTAGTAGAAATCACATTTTTATGCGCTGCCATCTCTACTACGTACGTACGAGTTTGTGGCTTTCTCCGTCGCAAGCGCCCTCCCCTCGGCCAAAACGACGAGACGGAGACTTGCACCTTCCGCCGCGCCGGCGACGGCGAGCGGCACGGTCTCAGGGAACGTTCTGCAGGCCAATACAAACACGATTCCTTCAAGTCGCTTCGGGCCGGCTTTCGAGGGCACGAACGGCGCAGGACGCAAGAGCCGGACCGCTAGGCCCGCTCCGCGAGGTGGGCAGCCGACTCGCCGTCTGTGCCGGCGCCCCGCGGAATGCAAATCAGCAACGCAAGCGTCTGCTTCGTGACCCCAAAGACGCTTCGGCCATCTTTAGCCATCTTTATTGTCGGCACACACCGTTTCTGGGACTCGCGAATTCGTCCCACCTGCGTCGGCGCGCCATTGCGGCACGACCCGAGATTGGCGGACCGCTGCCAGCCAAGTTTAGATAGTTTCAATAGCGCGAGGCCCCGGCGTCCGGCCGGAAGCACCCGGGGGCGTCGCTAGACGGACGGAGACGAGAAATCGAGATCGAAGGCTCTAGGGCAGTCTTCGAGAGGGCGGCAAACCAGCAAAGAAGCCTTGGCACGCCTCGAGGTATTGTAGTACTCGGGGCGCACGCGCAAGATGGCTCGGCATCCTCTCGTAACGCTGGTGGTCCTGGTCGCTCTGGCCGGGTGCGCCGATGCGGACGTGTACATGCACAACCCGCGCGGGAGCAACAACCGGAATTGCCAGAACAACAACAATAAAGGCCGTGCCAACGCGAACAGGCTCTTCGACTCGCAAAACAATGACGACGGCGGCTACAGCTGCCCACGCGCTTACCCGTTTGACTGCTACAAGCACACGGACGACGAGGTCGCTCGCGAAGCGTGCAACGCCATCAACACGGACCTGACCGAGGACCAGCAGGGGTCCGCCGTGGACGAGGAGGGCTTTGTCGTACATCCGGACTCTATTAAGACGCCCAAGATGTACTACTTTGCCGACAGCATTCTCTCGGTCGAGTGGACCAACCAACACGGGAGCGGCGCCAACGACAAGGTGCACTCTGACCTCATCTTGCAAGTCGCGTGCGAGGACGATGACCCTGGCATCTTTTCCATGACGGACGACTGCGGCAATGATGCCATCGGGAAGGTCTGCTACCCTCGGGACGGCACGCCCATCCACAACCAGGACACAACCAACACGAACACAATTCCGGACGACGCCGCGGTCCAAGATGATTACCGGTACGGCCGCCACGAGAGTTTTCGATTCTACGAGTTCTGCAAGAACGTGGAGCGCAACAAGGGCCTCTTTACCGCCGACCAGAGCGTAACCGCGAACGAGCGCGACGCTCGCTTTACGCGCCAGAACGCCAACGGCAACAGGTACGGCCTCGAATGTCCCGAAGAGTCTGAGTACTATCCTTGGTGGGCGCCGAGCCCGTGGATCGACATTGCCATCATCACGTCGAACATGGAGCGCTGCGACACGATCGCCCAGGAGTCGCAAAACGTCAAGGAGAAACACTACTGCCTGTGCCCCGAGTGCACCGGGAACGGGCAGCTGCCCAACAACTACCGGCACTGCATTGAGCAGGGCGGGACCTGGGAAACGCACCCCGCGTGGACCGCCGTGCATGACGGCGTGACGGCGCCAGAGTGCATCGCGGGCGCATTCTCGCGGGACAATCACCTCGGCAACGTTGCGGGGAACGGGCAGAACTACTTTTACAACTGGACGATTCCTGCCTACCTAGCAGGCCGCAATTCGTGCGTCCTACGTCTGCGGTACAACATATCGAGCTCCGACTACAACGAGGTGAGCATCAAGGGCGACTCGACTCTGAACGACGAGCTGAGTCCAATTCGCGACCGCAACCAGAACCCGGAAGAGGTTTTTCACAGCATCGAGGGTCTATGCTCGACGCCGAACTGCAAGCTCGGCCTGGCTGTGAACTCCAACCAGATCGGGCGCACCTTCCAGGACCGCTCGTACTCGTTTGAAGTGCGCGCGCGCCCGGGGGAACCAAGCTGCGAGAAGATTTACAATCTCAACGTGCGCGGCAAGCGAGGCAACATTGTCCAGGCCTACCCGGCGGTCGAGTATGACTTTGTGCCGAACAAGCTGCTCATGACGGAAGACGACTGCGTGCACGTGCAGTGGACGGGCTCAGATTACAACCCAAATCGTGACCCGAACAACGGTGAAGGCGGCCCGCCGAACCCGAACAATCTGGCCGAAGGCAAGACGGACCGCACCAACATGGTTCAGGTGAGCGCGGAGAGTGACAACTACATGATCTCGGACGCTAGCAAACTCAACATGTTCAAGACGGACACGAGCACCTACAAGCGGCTGGCGTTCCTGGATCAGAATGTCGACGACGCCGACGAGTGCTACACGATTGCCACGCTGCGTTCCCTGCATGACGACGACAATGACGACGCCGATCGGGACCACCGCAATTGCATGAAATTAAGCGGGCAAAAGACGCCGTACTTTGACGCGGGCTTGCTCAAGGCGAACAAGGGGACTTTTCGATACATGAGCACGCGCAACAACAACTTTTCGAACCGTTCGCAAAAGGGCATGCTCATGGTTCAGGCGGGCGGGCTCTCTGGCGGCGCGATTGCCGGCGTCGTGCTCGGAACCCTCATTGGCGCCGCAGGTCTTGCGGCGGCCTTTGTGTTCTTCGTGCGTCCCCGCATGCGCCGCAGGGCCAAGAGCGTCGACACCAAGTCGGCCATGGCATACCAGTCGGGACCCCCTTCGCCAATGCCCATTCCCACGCCCGTGCGCGCGCCAATTTCTTCCTCCACCATTGCCTACGCGCTCTACGATCACTCTGCCAACGAGTCCGGGGAGCTCACATTTGCAACAGGCGACCGCGTGACCGTGCTCAAGCAGGACAACTCCGGATGGTGGGAGGGCCGGCTCGACAATGGCCAGGTCGGGGTTTTCCCCTCGAACTATGTCAAGATAACCTCTGCCGGCACCGCCGAGGTATCTCAGGTGTGAGAACTTCAAGATCAAACTTATAACAATGGGTAGGCAAGTCTAATTGACAGTACGTACGTACCTTCGCAGCGCCCGAATCCGGAGGCTGGTTTGGATAATCGATCGCCTCGAGCAGCTCCGTCTTCAAGGCCCGTCGCCGTGGGCCACTCACGTCTCTTCAGTTTTCTCTCGATAGCAGCTAGCTCCGCTACAAGGGCCTTTAGCTTTATCTTCTTCTACTTCTTCACGTCCTGCTCGGCCGCGCGCACGCACGCCGCTCGACCTCGACCTCTATCATCGTGTGCAGGTGGCACCCGACGAGTCCCCGACGACGCCGCGCGCGTTGCGCCCCACAGAGCGGCACGCGCCGTCACGCTGTGGTATCAACTGTGGGTGTGCGAAATGCGTTGCGCAGACTGCCATTGCGCCCATTGCGCATGCTTGATGAGCTGCAGAGCAGCACCGGCCCGGACGCCCCGACCCGGCGCCGCCGCCCGCGCAGCGCCCGGCCGCTGGGCCCGCGCGGCACCCGCACACCCGCGCTCTGCCCGCAGGGGCCGGCCAGCGGCCGCCAGACCGCGCGGCGCTCGTTGCTCGGGATTTCGAACTTGGGCATGATGGCGACCCGGGGCATGCCAATGCCGATGCCGCCCGACGCGCGCGCGGAGGTGGACCCGGAGCCCGCGACGACGGGCGAGACGACAAGGAGCGAGGCAAGACGCCGCGCGGAACAAAGGTCGTGCGAGCGGCTCTGGCAGCATCTCGTCAGGGAGCAGATCCTGGGCGACGTGGACGAAGCCGCTGCGAGCTGGGACGCGTGCCTGCAAGCGTGGAAGATCCGAAGCGTCCGCGCAGGCGACGCTGGCGACAAGTCGCACGAGGATGACGGTGATGACGATGACGATGATGATGACGCTGTTGTGCTTCGCTCGGCCGCAGAGCTGCTCGCTTGGAGCGAGCCGAAGATTAAGGCGCGCCTGGGGGAGGCGTTCACTCGCGAAAAATGGGACGCCGTGCGTCGCGAGCTCGCCCACGCGGTGATGGGCGAGTCCCTGGCGTTGGCTGCACGACCTGAATTTCTGGCTGATGCTTTTGGGGGCAGCAAGACCAGCGTCGGATCTGAGAACGGGAAAGATACCGCTTCCGCGAACGCTGCTGCGCGCATCGCGCAGCGCCTCGACGACTCCAAGGAGACCGATGAGGAGGACAGCCAAAATCTCTTTCGTGGGTTTCTCAGCGCGCTCGACGTCGCCAAGAGCTCAGACTTGCTGTTCTGGGAGCAGCTAGCCGCTTTTGACGGCCATCCGCACCATCCCACAGCCAAGTGCAAGTTACCCTTGACCCCTGCGCAGGTGCGCGCGTTTGCGCCCGAATTTGGGGCCGTCGTCCCCTTGCGCATGCTCGCAGTGCGCACAGACCTTCTCTCAATCGAGGGCGCGCCATCTATGAGGGGCGTTTTAAGCGCAAGCTCACCGCGAACCCTCGCGGCCTGGGAAGACGCCGTGACGAGCGCAGGTCTACGCCCTGGAGACTTTGAGCCCATGCCGGTGCATCCTGCGCACCTGGCCCCGCTCCTCTCGCGCTTTGCGCCTCTGGTGGCCGCCAAGGGTATCGTGTGCCTGAGCGAGGCAGAGGCTTCGCTCCCTACGCGGGCGACGATCTCCTTGCGGACCATGGTCCCCTTAGAAACCGCAAAATCGGCGGCCGCGGTCCACATCAAGCTTCCACTCGAGGTCCAGGCCTCGAGCCTGGTGCGCTATGTGTCCCCTGTCGAGGCGCACGACAGCCCGGTGCTCAGTGAGATGCTTCGCTCGATGCTGAGCCTTCCTTGCGCCAGCTTTTTGCGCGACCGGATCGAGATCCTCGAGGAGCCTGTCGGGGCCTGGCTCAACTATGAGAACGCCGAAGGTTATGCCTACGAGGATGCGCGCTACCTTTCGTGCCTCCTGCGAGTGGTCCCTCGAGAACCCGCGAGCTCGCCCCTCGTGCAGATACCCCTCGCTGCGTTGCTCTCAGAGGTGACGTGGCGCGGCACGTGTGGCCCAGTGCTGTCGCACATCATGGAGCACGACGCTGGCGTCCGCACGAGCAAAGATGCGCGGGCCTACTTTTGTAATTACGCCGCGGTGGTCCTTCGTGGCGTCTTCGGACTCTGGGCGCGCTTTGGTGTTGTCCTCGAGGCGCATCAGCAGAATGCCGTGGTGGTTATGAACCGGTCTACAGGATCCCTTGACAGGATTCTCTACCGAGACCTCTGCGGCGGAATGTGTGCACATGTCGACGTCCTGGCGATGCATGGCTGGGGCGACATTACTTCGCGACTGCACCCGCGGCAGGACTACATTCTTGGCGGGAATGCTGACCCTGCCGAGGAGACGGAGGATTACGAGTACATGCTCGGGGCGCTTGAACATATCCTCGTGCACAGCCACCTGGTCCCGGTCGCGTCGATCGTGGCACGCGCCTTTGGGCTCGAGGTCAGCGATCTAATGGGCGACGTGCGCAAGTCCATCGTCACGATTTTAGAGGATGCCGACACCTGCGACCCGCGTTTGGCCGGCCACGCCGAGCGCACTCGCCAGTATCTCTTGGAGAGGCCGCTCTCGCGATACAAGTGCCTCTTTCTGATGCGCTGCCTCAACTCCAAGGACGAGTTCTACGTTAACTCTTTCGCCAACCCGCTCTTTCGCCCGGATCCGTAGGTAGTCCACAAGTTTACCGACCTTCGCGAGCACGAAGCCGAGTTCATGTGTCAACCATGCGTTGCGACCCCGTCCTCATTGCTGCTATCCCAAGGCAAGGCGTGCCAGTATCTCATGAAGTTTATCTTGAACACGTCACCTCGGTCGACGGTAGCGAGGAGGAATACTCGCCGCCGCTGGTTCGACTTGCAGTGGACGGCTACGTACGTAAGTCCCTTGCTGGCCTCCAGTCTGAGTCTCTGCGAAAAGCGTCTTCGAGATTTACTCGAGCCTTCGCCGCTGCCTCCGTTGAATGGAAGCTTGCTTTCAACAAGCTGCGTAGTCGATTATGACGGCGCCGGCGGCCCCCAAGCGCGCCATGCCATGATGATGATCTCCTCCAGCGTCTCGTCAAGTTGGACCGATCGATCGCCAAAGTTCTCCGCTGCCGCTCCGGTCATCGCGCGCGAGGCGAGCATCGAGAACGAAGACCCCGATCAGGCTTCAGGGCGTCGTGGTCGTCGTGGTCGTGGTCGTGGTCGTCGTGGTCGTCGTGATCGTCGTCGTGGTCGTGGTGGTCGTGGTGGTCGTGGTGGTCGTCGAGGTCGGGGTTCGTCACGGTCTCCGACGTGCACACGGACCGGACGCGTCGCGACGGCGGCAGAGCGGAGCGGCGCGCCCCGCCGACGGCCAGCAGCCAGCCAGCCAGCCGCAGCCGGCCCGCGCGGCGGCGCGAGGGCCCGACGGCATGGAGGGCGCGGCGGGGTCGCTGGGCAGCCAGGACTCCGCGCGGAGATGGCAGCAGCAGCAGCAGCAGCAGCAGCAGCAGGGCGACGAGGACGCCTCCGGCGGCGGCCTCGACCTCGTCGCGCTCGCGAGGGTCTGCGCGGAGGTGGGCCGCCCCGAGGACGCCGTGCGGTTCCTCGCGGAGGCGGCCGCGCGCGCGTACGACACGGACCCGGAGCACGGCTTCGACGCCGAGGAGCGCGCGCTCCTCGCCAAGTCGCTCAAGAAGGTCGTCAACGCGCAGCGCAAGGCGCTCCGGCAGCTGCTCGCGCAGCAAAAGCGCCTCGTGCTTACTAAGAGCCCCGGCGCCGAGCTCGTGGCCGAGTACCGCGCGCTCAAGGTCGTGCAGTTCGAGAACCTCTGCACGCAAATCGTCGCGCTCATACGCGACGTCCTCCTCCCGGTCGCCTCCGGGGCCGAGAGCGTCGTTTTCTACTCCAAGCTGGCCGGGGACCACCTGCGCTACATGTGCGAGCTGCCGGTCCCGCGGCGGCCCTCGCCCTGGATGGCCGAAAAGCGCGCGCGTTGGATCAAAGAGGCTGAGGAATTCTACAAGCGCGCCTACGAGGAGTCGCAGAGCGACCTCTCGCCGACCGACCCAGTACGGCTCAGCCTTATTCTCAACTTCGCCATCTTTTACCACGACATCACTCGGGACCCTGCGCGCGCGTGCGACTTCGCCAAGGCCGCCTATGACGACGCGGCGGCCGAGCTCGGGCTCGACCCTAACACAAACGCGCCGGCGCCCTCACGCCGGCAAGGTCCCCTCGGCGGCGTTGCTGCAAGCGACGGTGCCGGCGCCTCTCAGCCAAATAGTGCTCTGGCCAAGCACCAGCAAGATCTAGCCTCTGAGCCCTCGACCACCGTCGCGCACGAAAAAGAACATACCACAGAGACCACGCGAATCCTTAAGATCATTCACGAGTCTCTTCGGGACTGGTCCCCCAAGACCCAAAACCAGAGCCATCAGCACGCGCAGCGGGGAAAAGCGCCAACTGCGTCTTCTACGCACCACCACCAGCGGCGTCAGGCGCAGCAGGATCAACAGGCTCTCCAGCAGCAGGAAGGT
>KQ758850.1:15769715-15782495 GCA_001462505.1 Aurantiochytrium sp. T66 | reverse complement strand
CGGCTCGCTGCGAGCGGGCCGCGCGCGACGTCGCCCTCCCGCGTGACGTCGCCGTGCGGCCTCCTCGGCGCTCGGGACCTGCCAGGCGCGGTACTTTCGACAATTTGCAAGACGCCGGATGTGAGCTCGCGCTTGTCCGCGGGGAATACGAGGATGACCGCGATGAAGAGCAGCATCCATCGGAGCGGGAGCGAGGAAATAAACGCGCTGCTGGCTCGCCGCGCGGGCGTGAACGTCCGCAAGTCCGCATGGTTTATGGACCTGGCATGGCTTGTGGACATGGCACGGCGTATGACATCATCATAGCAAACTCGTGCCACGATAAAGTCGGAGACGACTGGATTCTCGAGCGCAATGAGCTCGACGTCGAGCCCTTCGACATGCTCCCGAGCAGCAGCAGCAGCGGCAGCAGCAGCAGCAGCAGCAAGCAACACAGCACCAACGCGCAAAGCCCTCAAGACGGCCATCCGGCCCGCGCTGCACGCACGGCCTTGCGTCGTGGCCGGCAAGTGGGATATAGCGTCCTCCAAGTGGGTTATAGCCTCCCGCCAGTGAAATATAGCTTCCGGGGCTTTCCGGCAATGTCCTTTCCTCCAGTGCAGACCGACGACCGAGACCGAGACCGCGCTGCGCGCGCCGGCGAGACCCCCGCCCGCGCGCCCGCCGCGCCCTGCCTCGCCCGCCTGCCCACTCGCTCGCTCGCTCCGCGTCGCTCGCAGCGCCAGAACCGTGGGATCTGATCGGCCAGATCGTGCGTGGCAGATTAGATTTGAAGAAGCGCGTCGTACCGCGGAGCCCGAGCGCGCGCGAGCCCGACGCGCGGGGCGGCGCCGCCATGAGCTTCTGGAACGACCTCGGCGCCGGCCTGGAGTCCGTGTACAAGAACGCGGAAGGCGCCCTGAAGAAGGTCGAGGACTTCATCGAAGAAGTCGACGAGGATGACGAGGAGGCCGGCGACCAGGAGCATGACGACGACGACGACGAGGAGGATGGCGAGGATGACGACGAGGACGAAGGCTGGCCCGAGGACGACAGCATCGTAGACGACGACGACGACAACAACGGCGACGGCGAAGGATCGACAAAGGCCGCCGCCAAAGACCCGGCATCCCGAGCGCGCGCCCAAGGACCCAAGCAAGACGACCCGAACGAAGACCTTGGCCTCGGTCAGGCGGCCGCTGACGGCGCCGTTGGCCAGAGCGAGCGTTCGGGAGCGCAGTCTGACCAGGACGAAGAGGTTGAGTGGTCCGGCGACGACGGCAACTGGGGCGAAGAGGACGCCAAGCCGGATCAGGGTTCCGTGGGCGCCACGGGCGCGTCCGCCGCCTCGGCATCCTCGGCCGCAGCGGGCTTCTTTGGCATGGCGAGAAGCTTCGGCAAGGATATCGGCAGCAACCTCACCAAGATCCTCAACGAAGATGATGAGGATGAGGACAGCCACGAAGGCGCTGCGAGCGCCGATGAAGGGGACGGCGACAAATGGTCCCATGACGACGAGGACGAGGAGGAAAGCGAGGAGGAAAGCGAGGAGCAAGAGGAGCAAGAGGAGGCGTCCCAAGGCCGCGCCAGGACATCCTCCTCGCGATCGGGCAATCCGGCCCTTGGCATGCTCAGTTTCGTCAACCAGGTTGGCCGCATCATCGCCGCCGACTCTGACAGGGATAGCGCCGAGCACGACATACAAATGAAGAGACTCCTCGACGATGCCGAAAATATCAAAATGGAAATGCAGCTCCTCAAAGAAGAGAAGGAGCTCTTCCAAGATCGCATTCGTGTCTACGAAAAGGAACGTGAGGACATGCAAGGCCAGATCGCCGCGCTCCAGGAGGGCTCTGCCGGCCAGGATTCGTCTCGCCTTCAGACAAAGACCAGCGCAGAGATCGAGGCCGAGGGCAAGGGCCGTGAACAGCTTCTTAGCGAGCGCGAGGCCTACGAGGCCCGCGAGGCGCAGGCTGCCAGGGAAAAAGCAGACCTGGAAGCCAAGCTCGAAGAAGCGGCTGCGACGGCCGCCCTCCAGACACAAGAGATTGACCGTCTCCGAACTGACCTCAAGACAGCAAACGCAGAGACCGGAGACTCCGACGAGCTCTTCCATCTGAAGCAGCAACTCGAGGCTGCAAAAGCTGAAGCCGCCGCTGCTGACGACTTGCGACAACAACTCCAAGCCAAGTCTGAAGAGCTCGAGGCTGCCAAGGCCGGTGAGCTCGAGGCTGCCAAGGCCGGTGAGACCGAAGCTGCAGGACAGACCGACGCTGCAGGACTTCGCGAGGAGCTCGCGAGTCTCCAGGAACAACTCGAGGCCGCCAATACTGCCGCGCTTCGAGACGAAATAGAGTCCCTCAAAGATCAGCTCATGGCGGCCAAGGCGGGCGAATCAGACGCCGGCGCTCTTCGCGGGGAACTAGAGTCCCTCCGCGCAGCATTTGAGAGTGCCAAGGCTGGTGAGGAGGAGGCCGGTTCAATGCGGGAAGCCCTCGCGGCAAAGGACGAAGAGCTCAAGGCTCTTGCTGAAGAGCTTGAGGGCCTCAAACACAAGTCTGAAGAGGGCGAACACGGCCAGGCCCTCGTGGACCACGTCGAGCGTTTGGCCGAAGAACGCCTCAAGGGCTACCTGGCCGAACGCGGCATCTCTGCAGCAGACGACGAGGAAGAAGAGGATGCACAAACCACTTTGGACCGCGGTATTACGGTCGAGCGCGAGCGCGTCGCGAGTCTTGAAGCAGAGCTGGACGCCGCACGCGTCCAGGCCGAGCGTGGCGACAAGAAAGTAAGCCTGCTCGAGCAAGAGATCGAAAGCCTCCGCGAGCAGCAGAGCGCCCTGCAGGAGGCCCAGAGTACGGTGGAGTCGCTTCAGGAGCAACTGCGCGCCGCCAGCGAGAACGCCACGTCGAGCGCCGAGGGCGACGCTGCCAAACTTCAAGAGGCCGAGCAGACCGCCGTGAACTTGCGCGAGGAGCTCGAAAAGGCCCAGGCCAAGGCCCAAGCCGTGGAGAGTAAGATGGGTAAGCTCAAGGAACAGTACCTGACCTCGCTGCGGACAAACGCGGCCATTGCGGAAGAAAAGACCGAGTCTGCGGCCGCGCTGGAAGCAAAAACCAAGCAGCTCGAGGCCGCTCTCGCGGACCTCGCCAAGGCCGAGACTGATATTGGGGAGCTGCGCGCCGCCTCGGACAAGGCTCGCGGGGACCTGGAGGATGTCGAGGCCAGATTCTCGGCGCTTGAGGAAGAGCAGACCCACGGGCGCGCCGACCTCGAGAGTTCTACCAAGCAGGTTGAAGAGATGCGCAGTCAGCTCGAGGAGGCCATGCGCCGGCTCGAGGAAGCCGCGGCGCAGCGGGACGAATTCGCGCGGGAGGCAGACTCTCTGCGGCAGGTTCAGTCCGAGTTCGCCGAGGCCAAGTCCGCATGGGACACGCGCGAGGCCGAGCTGGGCCAGGCGTCCGGCACGCAAGAGGAGCTGGAGCGAACCCGTGCACAGTTCGCCGAGGCCAAGTCCGCATGGGAGTCCCGGGAGGCCGAGATCCGCGAAGAGTCTGCGTCAGCGCTGGAAGCGCTGCTCGCCGAGCGCGACGCCAAGGACCACGAGCTGCAGGATGCCCGCAGCCGGCTCGAGGATGCTGAGGTCAAGCAGGAGCAGGCCCAGCGCGCGCAAAGCGAGCTCGAGGTGCTGCGCGGCGCGTTCGAGGAGGCCCGGGCGGCGTGGGATGCCAAAGAAACGGAGCTGCGGCAGACCTCGGACTCGCATGCCGAGCTCGAGGCAGAACTGGCCGATGCCAGATCCGCGTTGGAGGCGAGGGAATCCGATCTCGAAAAGGCCCTGGGCGAGCTAGCCGGCGTCAGCAAGGAGACCGCAGCGCTGCGCGAAGCGTGCGAGGCCAAAGAGTCGGAGTTGAACGAGGCCCGCGGCGCGTTGGGCGAGGCGAAGGCGGCCTGGGACGACGAGCTCAAGCGAGCGGAAACAGAGGCTTTGGCATCGCGCGCCGCTCTCGAAGAGGCCAGGGAAGCCTGGGAGAGCAAGGAGGCCGAGCTGCGCCAGGCCCTGCAGGAGGAAGTGGAGGATCTCCGCGCTCAGATGGCCGCTCGGGACGAAGCGCTGGACCAGGCCAAGCAAGCCGCGGACCGGGCGGCCGCGCTTGAGGCGGAGGTGGCTCGGCTGCAGAGCGCGCAGGAGGACCTCGAGGCAAGCCTGGCGCGCGCCAAGAAGCGCAAGGGCGCGGATGCCGAGGCGCACGCTGCCGAGCTCGAGGCCGCCACAGCCGAGTACAAAGCCGAGCTCAGCGAGCTGCGGGCGAGCCTGGCCGAGGCGAAGAGCGCGGGGAAGAAGCAAAAGCTCTCTGCAGAGTCGCGGCTGCAGGAGATGAGCGAGAAGCACGCGCGCGAACTGGCCGAGGCGGAGGCGCGCATGGCGACAGCGCACGCCTCCGAGCTCGCAAACGTGCGCGCGCGTCTCGAAAAGGCCGAGGCGGATCTTGCCGAGGCCGCGGCGCTGCGGGAACAAAGCGAGGGTCGCGCCAAGGATGCTGGCGAGGCGGCCGAGCGAGCGCGCGCCGAGGCCGAGGCGGCCGCGCAAGAGGCGCGCGAGGCGCTCGAGAACAGCCTCCGCGAGGAGATGCGCCACGCGGTAGAGGCCGCGGCTGCCGCGGCCAGAGAGTCTGCGCTCGCCGAGGCCGAGGCTGTCGCGGCGACCTCGTCGGGAGAGCTGCAAAAGTACAAGCGCAAGGCCCAGGCGGCCATGAAAGCCTCGCACGCCAAGGTCAAGGCTCGCGACGAGCAGATTGCCAAGCTATCGCAGGACCTCGGCATGGCGCAGCAGCGTCTCGTGGACATGGAGCAGCGCGCCCCCGAGGAGCGCGTGGTGGTCAAGGAGGTGCGCACCGAAGTCCCGGTGCAGGCCGCCCCGGCAGAGAAAGTCGCTTTTGAGGAGACCAAGCGCGCCCTCGAGCAGGCTGCTGCGGAGGCGGCGGCTGCGGCGGAAGCTGCGCGCCAAGAGGCGGCTGCCCTGCAGGCCCAGCTCGAGGCGCAGCGCGGCGACGTTGACGCACTGCGCGAGGAACTCGAGGCGCGCAAGGCGCACTTTGCGACGCAGGAGAAGGAGCATGTCCAGCAGCTCCAGCAGCTCCAGCAGCAGCACCAGCAGCGGCACCAGCAGCGCGCTGTCCCAGAGGCCGAGAACGACCACCAGCGGGCTGCTCGCGCGGAGCTGGAGCAGACGCTGGCCGCAGAGCGCCAGGAGCGCGCGCGGGAGACGGCCGACCTCCTCGCGAGGCTAGAGAGCCTCGAGGACGAGGCCGAGGCCCTGCGCGCCGCGCAGGGGCGGGATGTGGTGCTGGACGTCATGGACGACGTCACCCCGCGCACGGCGACGCCGCCCATCGCGACGGAGCGGATCAAGCGCAAAGCCTCCATTGAGGACCCGGAGCTGGGCCTGGCCGCGGCTTCCTCGCGCGTGCAGTCGTCGTCCAAGCTGCACCCGCGGCCGTCGCCCCCGCTCAAGACGCTCTTGCGTCGTCGCGAGGTCATGGCGGCGCTCGTCTACGTGCTCTTCGTCCACTTCGCGCTCCTCTCCGTGTACCGCACCTGCCAGCCCGCGCTCCTCGACGGCGCGCCCTGATTCGCTCGCGTCCCCGTCCCACACGTAGTACTAGCCTAGTAGTCCTAGTACAGGTGGTACTTGCGTACTACAATGATGTTCCCCCTGACCTGATCTTGACGATGTTGATGACCGCTTGGTGCACGTGCGTAGTAGGCTTACAGTACCTTCGCAAGGACGCGCGTCGCGTGCGTGCGTGCGTGCGTGCGTGCGTGCGTGCGTGCGTGCGTGCGTGCGTGCGTACTGTTCGTACGTAAGCCGTACGTACGTACCGTGTGCGCCGACGGCTACGACGCGACGTCTTCGAGTCTACGACGCCGCGGCATTCCAAGATGGACTCCTTTTCATGAGGCAGAAATCTCTGCCCTATGATCTGAGGCTTCGCTTCCCCGGTCCATTTCATTTCACCTCGCCCCGCGACCGTGACAGTCTTGCAAAATGACGTCATCCTTCGTCTGACAACAGCCCCAACTGCCTGCCTGCCTGCCTGCCTGCGCTGCACGCGACACGAGGACCACGCGACACGGCAAGCGAGTCGACACGACACGACATCGTCGACGACGAGACGTGCTACGTCTCCGTGCTTCGGCTCCGAGTCCGGCCGAGTCCGGAGTCCGCGAAACGGGGAAACCTGCAGGCAGTGCCAGGGACAAGGGGACGACAAGGGGTTGCCAGGACCACGAGCAGGACCACGAGCAGGACCACGCAGTTGCGTCCATTCACGCACGCACGGCTCCCGCGCCGTACGTAATAAGGCAAGGCACTCAAGGCAGGTAGATTAGCTAGGCTAGCCAAGGCCTAGTTAGCACGTAGGCTTGGCTAGTACGTAGTACGGGTACGAAGTACGTACAGTACGTAGCCTAAGGCGCCTAAGCCTAGGTACGCACGTAAGTACGTAGTACGTACGTACGCTCGTACAGTACGTTCGCGCGCGCGCGCAGAGCGGCTTCTCCGACGCGGCGCGGCAGCGAGCGCAGAGGCGGCGAGCGAGGCGCGCGCTAGGCAGGCAGGCAGGCGGGCGGGCAGGCAGCTGCAGGTACGTACGTACGCGTAGGTGCCATGCAGGCAGGCCACGACATGGCAGGGCACGGCACGGCACGGCAGGGCAGGCCGCGAGACGAGACGGACGGCGGCGGCGCGAGCGGCGCGCGGGCCGCCCCATGCGGGGCAGCGGCGACGCGCGCGGGCGGGCGGGCGAGCGAGCGAGCGGGAGAGCGAGCACCGAACGGGCGTCGAGAGGCACGCCGGGCTGCCGCGAGAGAAGGTTTGAAGGGCCGAGAGCGAGGCCCTCCCTGCCCAGGGCCGGGCAGACAGACTGACGTCGCGAGTGAGCACACGCAGGCACGCAGGCACGCAAGCACGCGGCGAGGGAGGAGCCCCGCGCGCGAAATCTTGCGGCGAGGCCAGGCTTTAGGCCACAGGCTTTAGGTTACAGGCCCAGCTAGCTCGGGCAGAAAACACACAAGACAGCAGCAGGACACCATGGCACGCAGCATGACGGCGTTCCTGGCGCTCTACGTCTACGTGCAGTTCTTCGTATGGTACGTCGAGAGCGGCGCGGCGGGAGTGAAGTGGCCAGCGGAGATCGAGGTCGTGACTCTTGACCTGATCGCCGCGCGGACAAAACTTGCTGCGCTGCGCCGCGTGTGCAAGGCGCACGCGGCGCCGCTGCTGCAGCACTAAATTTGAAGGAAAACTGACGGAGGCGAGGACGTGCACGAACAATGACAGTCCGATGCACACGCTGTACGCGATTGTGACGGGATGCGCCAACCCGTACGCTTGCACCAAGAGCATCTGCGACGCGATGGCCGTGCGATTCAAGCACACCCCCAACTCGCACTCGCTCCACAAGAACGCCATGTTCTTGTGCAACCACAGGAGCTGGGGAGACTTCTTCATGGACCAGGCCATCTGCAACGGCGGCGCCTACCTCTCGCGCCTGCTCGTCATCCTCGGGTGCCCCATGTCGAGCCTGTACGCCTACATCGCGCACTCGACGTGGTTCTTCAACCGCAAAAAGGGCATCGACCGCGACGCCCTGGGGCAGTACATTCAGACCCAGTGGCTCGCGCGCCCCAACGAGGGCCTCATCGTGTACCCGGAGGGCACGCGGAACCTGCTCATGGAGCCCCTGCGGCTCAAGACCGGCGTGCTCAAGATGGCTTACGACTACCAGCGGCCCGTGCAGGCGGTCGTCACGACCAACAAGGAAAAGGTGGCCAACGAGAAGAACTTTACCTACGAGCGCAACGTGTCCTGCATCACGAGCATCTCGCCCGTGGTCGAGCCGCACAACTTCGAGACCTTTGAGGCTTTTGTCGAGGCGGTGCGCAAGCAGTTCATCGATACCTGGCAAGACGCGTACTCGTGCGATCCCAAGGACGCCGTCTCGTACGACCCTCCGTACGGGCTCAAGACGCCCACCTACGAGGCCGTGCCGATCCCAAGGCGAGTCTGGTACGCTCGCATCATCATTATCCTCGCGGCCTTTGCCGTGTACGCTTCGCGCAAATGATCATGAGCTAGCGGGCAGGCATATGGGAGGCGACCCGAGATAGCCCCACCCCACCCAGCCTCTTTTCACTTCGGGCAGGCATGGCGTTGCGCGTGACCAGGAAACGCCGGCTGCGCTCTGTGTAGAAGGAGAAGGACCCCCTAGCTGAGGTCCTTGTGTTTTCCTCCTTCCTGATCTATTCTTACTACTGCCACCCCTACGCCAGCTTTTAGTTCCAGCGCCGCGCGCGGGCAATGCGGAGGTAGACGCATGACGCGGCCTGGAAATGACCATGACGACGACGATATCGACGCCTGAGGGGCGTCCCGCGCGCTAGAGATGGCCTCGAGGCAAGGTTAAACCGTAAAATCTTGCTTTGGGTGCTTACATATTCTGCAACGAGCGGTTTTTACCGCAGAGGTCATTCGGCTTGACCTGGGTGTGAAGGCAATAACTACACATACGTTGGGGTACTACCCAAGGCGCGGGCGAGCTCGTCCCTGTGATTGAGATAAGTCGACGTCGATGATGCTGGGTTTGCATGGGCTCCGGCGAGGGGCCGAGAAGCCAGAGCCAGACGCAGCTCGCCGACCAGGTTTCGGTCAGGGGGACGCACGAGCGCATCATGCCCTTGCCTTGGGCGCGGACAAAGCCTTGAGGTTAAGCATGCAATTCCCGAGCAGGTCCATCTCGGCGCGCGCGGCGTCCTCGGTCCAGCCACCACAGTGGCTGCGCCCGAGATCGATGATCTTGAAGTTGCCGCGCGCATCGACAATAAGGTTGCGCAGCGCGACGTCGCCGTGCAGCCAGCCTTTGGCGTGGATGGCCGCGAGCGCTGCCTTGGCCCGCGCCGCGGCGATCTCGGTGCCCAAAGCACGCACGCGAGCCCACCCGGGGGGGTCAGGAGACTATCGCCCTTGTCACTCGTGACAAGGACGCGGAGTTCGTTCTCCTCGTCCGCGCCGTCAAAGCCCAGGCGCGGGATCGCCGTGCCCTGTAGGTCGGCGAGTGCCGCGTACGCGCGCGCTTCGGCATCCAGCTCCCGAAGCGCGCGCGCAGAGTCGGAGGCCAGGTGGCAAGGCACGGTTTTGACGAAAGAGGGCTCTCCGCGTACCTCCATGCGGTACCCGATGCCGCGGCCGCCCAGCACCACCACAGCCCTGCGCATGTCAAAGTCGAGCTTAAGCGTGTCGGCGGCGCTCTTTTTGCGTCGCAGCGGCCATCGCAAGCTGTGACGCTTTGTGGAGGCTTTGGGCGACGCCGCGTTGGCGCCTGCAGGCGCCGTCGAGCTGGTCGAGCTGGTCGAGCTGGTCGAGCTGGTCGAGGTAGCGCCTGCGCCTGCGTCCGAGGACGCGCTCGCCCCTCCGCGCCGGGAGATGATCCACATTGTGGACCTGCGCGGCTTGATGAACTGCTCCACGTCGTGATTGGTCTCCTCGTCGCGGGACCAGTCCCAGGATTGTGTCTACTATACTTGGTATCCGAGACGTAGTCTTGGACGGCGAGATGTGCCAGGTAAACCATGGCCTGGCCCGCAGTCAGGGCCTCCCCGGGGGCGCGCCGGGATTCACGTGGCCCTGTTCTTGCATCTCTGGGGAGGCGTCGACGAAGAAGGGCGGCGTGACCAGCACCTCCCGGGCCTCGGGGAGCCGCTTGATGAGGAAGATCACAACGCCGTCCAGTAGGATGCTATAGCGCGTGTTGGTAACCGCCATGTACATGCAGCATTGCGCGAGAGCACCTGCACATGCGTGATGCCCGTGCCAGAGAAAAGGCCTTTCGTGGCCTTGGCCCGCGGCGGCGATGCCTGCGAAGTCCGCGACCACCCAGCATCGCCCTCCTCATTGTTGTCAACGCCCATCTGTGCGCTTGCTCGGGACTGAGAGCGGCTTTTGAAAAGGTGGCGCTCAGACCGCTTCCCGCACGGCGACTCACAAATTCGAGGATATTCTCGAGGCCTCGAAGTTGTGTCCGACCGGTGGAGGTCGGGCCCCAGGCCGCTTGCTCGTGTCGCTCGTTGTTTAGAACTTGGTGCGCGTCTTGGGCGAGGCGCAGTCGTACCGACCGGGGTACGGCATGGACGTCGTGGAAAAGCGCGGGACACTCGAGCCGAAGCCAGGGTAGCTTGGCGGAGCGTTCTGGCCATGTTGCTGCTGCTGTTGCTGCTGCTGCTGCTGCTGCTGTGAGAGCGGCTGCTGCTGCGCGGTCGGGCTCCCGCCGTGCTGCTGCTGCTGTGGCTGCTGCTGCGAGGTGAAGATCTTCCGCGGGCGCGTCGGCGTCCGCGGCGCCCCGCCCTTGTTCTCTTTTTCCTTGGCGTCAGTGTCCTTGTCCTTGGCCGCGGCGGCGGTGGCGGTGGCCGACGTAAAGACGCGGTCACGCGCGCCCGAGCGTCTGCCCGCCGTCGATTTCCACGACAACGACTTGGAGGGAGCCCCGGCGGCGGTCGCCGAGGAGGACTTGTCTTGCGGGTCCATCGAGCGTCGCCGCGAGGATGCCGTAGCGCCCGCGAAGCCGGCCTCGACTGATGCGCCCCCGTGGCCGCCGCCGCCGCTCGCGCCGGTGCCAAGACCAGGTCCCGCTTTGCGGTTCGGGGCGACGGTCGCCTGCGGGGGCTGTTTCGCGGACGACTTTGTTGCTCCAGCTGAGCGGCGGGTCCCTGCGCGCGCCGGGTTGATGCGGATTCCGGAGTCGCGCCGGCGCGAGGTGGTCTCGGAGCGCGACGGCGTTCTGGTGCGCGCGTTCTGCGCCTTTGCGCGCGCGTTCTGGGCCTTTTCGCACTCCTGCAGCTTTTCCACAAGGTTGCGGAGCTCCTGGATCTCGCGATCCTTGGTGCCCAGAAGGCGCATGCCCTCTTGGATCATGCGGCGCAGGCTCTTGTTCTCCGAGTCCATGTCGTGATGCCGGCGCACGGAGACCGAGTTGAGCCGCATGCTTCCGCTCGCGCGAAAGAGACAGACCATGTCAACGTGGTCGGGCCGCGGCAGCGCGTGCTGGGCCGGGTGATGGTGGCCGAAACGGCCGTGCGCCAGCGCCGTGGTCGGCTGGGACCCCGGGGCCGGGTGAAACCTGCGGCGGTCGTTGACGGAGATGCGATGGCGGCCCTCGACAAAGGCGCGCTCCACGGACTCGCCGTACGCCAGCGCCTCGTAGAACCCGCGCGAGAAGTGGAGCGCGCTGGCATCGGACATTTTCCCGCGCGCGCAAATGGCAAGCGGGATGCCGACGGAGAGCAGTTGCTCACAGGCGAGCTGGGAGTGGCAGGCGTTGAGCAGGATGCACTGCAGATCCAGCGCGTACGGCGAGACAAGCTCGGCAAAGGCCCTGGCGCTGACAAAGTTCATGCCGGGGCTCCCGCCCATCTCAAAGGCCAGCGAGCCGACGCCGGCGTCCAGGATCTGGCTCTTGGTGAGCACGATATCCTTGGTCGCGTGCGGCCCGCCGTCCGGGAGGCGGAGCACCAGCGGGTCGTGGTCGCTCCAGATCTCCATGGTGCTCGCATCGGGCGTGCCGGGGCGCGATGGCGGGCCCGTGCCGGCCATCGAAGGGTCCGCGGGGCCCTCGGTGGCCTGTGAAAACACGAGCAGGCGCTGCTCGCCCACGCGCTGCTCTGCATCGGCGGGAATAATGGCCTTTGTATGGGTCCTTCGCACGAGGCGAAAGTCGGGCGTCAGTGACCGGGACTTGCCCTGGTCTCCGGCGGTCTCGACGGTCTTGCTGGAGGCGCCGGTCGAGGCGGCTGTAGCTTTGCGGGCAGCGGCCGCGATCGCGTCGGCGCGTGTGGCGTGCGTGCGTCCCCGCGTCGTCTTTTCCTCTTCGACTGCGTCGCTACAGCTCTTGCTGCGCTCGCGGGTGTCTGCGGCGGCCATGGTGACGGCGTCGTCGATTTCGTCGCTGTCGTTGTCGTCGTCCGCGCTGTCGCTGCTATTGCTAGCCGAGCTCTCGTCCGGGTCCCGGGCCTCGTCCTCGCCGCGGCCGGGCGCCTCGTTTACGACACGACGCGAGAGCGGGGGCGGCGAACCGGGCCGCGGTCTGTGTAGCCTTTTGGTAGGGCTCGCACGCGGCGAGCGGACGGACTTTTTCCGGGGTGACTGCGACGCGGCCCGCGCGGCGGGGCCGTCTGGCGCCGTGGGCGAGGCCGCGAGGCCGGGCGGGTCCATCTGGTCCATAAAGTACATGGCCTGCGACTCGAGGTGCTTGGTGACCTGAGCCGCGAGCTCGTGGATCCCGGACACGCTGGCGCTGCTGGACTGGAAGCGGCGCACGACTTCGGGGCCGTGCTGACGGTGCAGCTCGGAGAAGATGAGCCGCACGAGGTGGTTCTCCACGTCGCAGTGGCCGCTAAAGTGAATCACATCGTAGGAGGAACCCTGCGCGGATTTCCACAGGAGCCTCTTGGCGAGGTCGTCTACGGTCGCCGCGGGCAGGACGTCGAGGTTGATGTCCACGTCGCGGCCGTCATCTGCGAGCGATATGGACTGTCGAATCGCGCGCTCCTCGGCCTGCAGCTTGAGCCTCTGGTGCGCGCTGGGGTCCGAGGATACCATGAGCACCTCCCACGTGGGCGCCTTGCCGTCGTTGCGCCCGAGGGGCCGCACGTCGTCCTCGCGCGCGGCGGCGCCCACCATGGCGTCCGTTTCACGCGCCACCCACTGCAAACGCCCCGCTCGATCCCGCGATCTCGCCGCGCGCGCCG
>KQ758850.1:15737175-15757396 GCA_001462505.1 Aurantiochytrium sp. T66 | reverse complement strand
ATCGACGGCCGGCCGGCGCGGTCCGCGCCTCGCGCGCTTGATCGCTCGCGCCGCGCTCCGCCGCGGGCCTCGGCCTCCCGCTTGCTCGCTCGCGCCGACGCGCTGAGGCGCAGCGAGGCCGCGCGATGGATGGATCGAGACGAGACGAGACGAGGAGACGAGACCAGATGGATGTGATGCCGATGCGATGCCGCGACGAGGCGGCGCCGCAGCGGCGCGCGGCGGGCCTGACGAGGGGGCAAAGGGGGCGCGCGCGCGCGGCGCGCGGCGGGACGGGGCGCGCCGCCGTGGCCTCGCTGGCCGGTCTCGAGGCGAGCCGAAGGTATCTGCGGCAAACAGACAGACTGACGGATAGGCCCGCGGGCCCCTCCCCACTATGGGCTATAGCCCCCGCACAGTCGACAATGGGCCTCCCGCAAGTCGAACAAACGGCGCCGAAGCCCTTTTCCCGCCACGCAGTGGCGCCGCAAGCAAAAGCAGAGCAAAGCAAAGGGCCTATGCGCGGTTTGCGCCACTTGCGGGGCGCCGCCGCACTATGGGCTATAGCCGCCGCACAGTCGAGCAAGCACGCATGCGCCAATACAGCACGGTGCAGGGGCCCCGACTGTCTGAGCTTCTGCGGGCTTCGCGGCCTCGCGCCCGCACGCAATGCCAGGTCAGAGGCCGCGCCATGCTGCACGTGTCCTGACCTTCACTCGCGCATGCCGAGAATACTTGCCGCGGTGAGACGAGCTCTCCCCGGGGTGAGCAGTGGCACAGCGGCGCGGCGCGCGATTACGGTGATGATCGTGATGGTGGTGGTCATGATGGTCGTGGTCATGATGGTCGTGGTCATGATGGTCGTGGTCACGGCCAGCGAGGCTGCGGCAGGCTGCCAAGTGCGCTTCAATCAATCAACCAACCAACCAAGAAAGAGTCTTGCGCCACGCAAGTCATCGCGTGGATCAGCATCCACGATCGTCACAAGGGCGCGCATGAGATGAGAGTCGCGCGAGAGTCGCGCGACATGACATGACATGAGAATCATGATGAGATGCAGACGCGACTCGCAGGCGCGTGCTCGGGAAGAAGGAGGCGCGTGCTTCAAGGCAGCTTATCTTTACTCTAGCAACTTGCATCGCGTGCTTGGGAAGAAGATGGCTGGCGCATGGCGTCATCTGCATCATCTGCATGCCGCGCGTCATGCATAAATCCCGGCGGTTCTGCGACTACTGTGCTGACAGACGCGAAGGGCAGACTACGGCAAGCACCAGGCCTGAGGCGCAGCCGCAGCGCGTTGAGCCTAGAATGCACGGGTACGTCCCAAGGGGGTACCAAACGTACGTGCGTTACGTAGTGTTTAGGTGACGTGCGTACGACGAAAGATGCACGCTCAGGTCAGCTGCATCAGTCAGTCAGCTGCGTTGCGCGACCGCGACCACTCGTTGCGCCTGCCAGTGTGCGGCGTGATGACTCTGACTCTGATGAGTGGCAGCCGCGAGTCGAGCAGCGTCGCGTCAGCGTTGCCAACGCTAAACTGCTGGCGAGAGAGAGGCGCGTGAAGTGCACGCTGTGGCTCGCTCTGGACGCGAAATGCCAGTCTCCGTACCCGGTACGTACGTACGTACGTACTGTACCCTGGTACGGAGAGGACGGAGACGGAAGCAGTGAATTGCAAGAGAGCGCATCGGATCTTGCGCAAGATTTTATCGGTCTTGTGCAACAATGGTGGTGCAAGCCTCGGGGCACCTGCCAGCAGCTGAGCAGCCCACTTCCTGTGACCAGCCATCTCACAGGCAGCCTGATTGAGTGAGTAATTCACCCGTGGCAGCTTCGACTGGCCGTCAGGTGGAACTGGCCTGTGGATAATAAGCAACGGAATGACCGAAAATGCACGCACAATTTAGCGGTCCTAATTAGGGATTGTCGCGCAATGCCGCACCTCGCCGCACCTGGTGCGTCTTAAAGCTACTACAGCTCCAAAGACTTGGGGCTCGACTTGGGCGCAGAACATCAGATTTCGTATACGTACGGTACTACGTACCACGTAGTACCCGATCGGGCCCAAGGCACCTTGGATATTCCGACGAGGCTCTCAGCCCTCGGCCCTACAGCTTGAAAGCTTGGACATAAATTCATGCAGGTGTTCAACGGCGAGGTTTCCAGAACCGACACGATCAACCGATTGCCTATTAGAGCAACCTTTACTCTCTAAGGGTACTGGATCTGGACGCGTTGCCTCTCGTTCGGTCCCAGGGTCGCAGTGCGAGCCTAACCCGACCTTGAGTCCTTTCTCCCAGAGAAAATAGACCATCGCGGGATCCGCCCCTCAAGGGTCTGCTAACTGTTTTCTACGATACTGGCGAGACAGCTCGTCTTGATTCAATCCCATCGCGTGGACGGTCGCGAGTATCGCTATGATGTGCAGCAGTGGCGCGCAAAGTATTCGAGTACTCTGGGCGGTACACGAAGGTCTCCAGGCAGTAGACGGAGATATTTCCCCAAAGAAAGCGGAAAAGTCCGCCGACAAGGCGAGGCGTGACTTGCACGCTCATCATCACGTTCGGCAAGAATTCCATTGTCATCAAGGCGGCGTTCTTCAAGTTGACGTTCTTCAAGTTGACGTACCAACGCGCCGCGTTTTGGGGACAGGATCCTTTCGAGCATACGATCATTCCTTCGACCGCGCCTGGCCTAGGCTCGCGCCTTTCAATGCAGAGAGAGCCTCGGCGAGCGCAAAGCTAAATTTTTTGACCGTGGGAGACGTCCATCGGAGATCAGCGAAGTCCGTCATCATCGTCGTCGCGACCGTCGCAACCTCCTCGCCGGCGCATACACCGAGTCCGCTGCAGCTTCATTGCCCGTTTTTGCGAGAACCCGGGCCACAAGACTCGGTGTAGGCGGCGGGCGGAGGCCTACCTTACCCGGGTGCCGTCGCCGAAGCAGACGCCGTTCGGGCGCTAGCGGGACGATGCGGCGCAACGTGGGCGTGGCGCGCGCGGTGCGCGCGCGCAAGGAGCGCGAGGCGTTCCAGGGCAAGGGCGCGGAGCTGACGCAGGCGAACCTGGAGCACTTCCAGACGCAGATGGCGGCCTTCAAGCGCGAGCTGGAGAACTTCGCCGTCAAGCACAAGAAGCAGATCAACAAGGACCCGGAGTTCCGCAACAAGTTCCAGACCATGTGCAGCAAGGTCGGCGTCGACCCCCTCGCGAGCAACAAGGGCTTCTGGGCAGAAGTCCTCGGCGTCGGGTCATTTTTTTACGAGCTTGGCGTGCAGATCATCCACGTATGTCTCGCCACGCGCGACGCCAACGGCGGCATCATGCAGTTCGAGGACCTCCTGCGGTACCTGCGCAAGATCAGACTCCGCGCTGGCCGCGAGACGCAGGAGATATCGGAGGAGGACGTGCAGCGCGCCATTTCTTCGCTCGAGCCTCTCGGCAACGGGCTGCGCACCGTCAAGGTTGGCGCGCGCCAGATGCTCGTCTCCGTGCCCATGGAGCTCTCCCCGGACCACACCACCGTGCTCAAGGCGGCGCAGGAAAACCAGGGCGCCCTCACCATCCCCTCGCTGCAGCGTAGCCTCGAGTGGTCGCATGAGCGTGCCGAGCGGGCTCTCGACGCCCTCATGGCGCAGGGCATGGCTTGGGTCGACAGGCAGACGCCGGACAAGGTTCCCGCGTACGAATTTCCTTCCATCCAGCTCAGCCTCATGTAGTTTATTTTGTCCTTGCGCGGTGTTTGCGAGAGCCTCGAAGAAAAACTAAGAGTTAGGGATCAATCGTTCTAGCAGTGGCGCGCCGCTTTCCCCCCGCGCGTGGGCTCATGAAATGGAGCAACCAAAGTCCACCGTGTTGCGAACTATCCCCACCACGCCAGAGACCTGCTTCGTGTACGAGCTGTCGCTCAGATTGCGGCGAACCATCTTGACCGAGACGTTCTTTGTCATGTCCTTGAATACTTCCTTGAGACGCTGACGACGGCGGTGGTCCCGTGAGACCTTTTCCAGGAGGCCAAGGTGCTGATTGCGGTTGTGAATGAGGTCGCGGGCCAGGTTCTTGAGCGTGTCGCGGTCATGACGCAGGAATCGCATCTCCTCCGTGGGCACCTCGCGCCTGCCCTGCTCCAGGACGCGAACGGCCTCTTTGCGGTAGTAGCGGTACATGACCTCGATGTATGGCTCCAGCGTGCCCTCCTTGCGCTGTTCCTGCTGCGCAGCGTCAAGGTTAAAGGCCCAGACGATGCGGGAGTCAAAAAAGGCAAGCACCGACGTCAGCTTGGCAAAGGCCGTGTCCTGTTCGTCGTCTCCGAGAGCATCGGCGAGAAAGCCTGTATAGGCTTCGTAGAGATCTGCATACGAAGGTGGCAATTCGGTAATTTCCTCAATTGTCTCTGCCCGTCGCCACTTTTTGCGCCAGGCCTTGAGCGGCGCGTTCCACTCGTGCATGACGTTGTTCGTATTCCACTTTGTGAAGCACAGGAAGCACGTGCCCTGAAGCTCCTGGAAGAGCTCGGTAAAGGTCAGATAGTTGCCAACCACGGCGGGCGTGGCGCGCTCGCGCAAGTCCATGGCCATGAGGATGTTGCTAATCACCTTCATGCGGAGGATGGCGTTGGTGGACAACATGATTTGCTCCAAGAGCTCGACGTCAGTCACGCTCGTGTCGGCGCCGAGGCCCTGCGTGTCAATGTACGACATGAGGTTGCCGTCGACGCGGCCGTCGCTCAAATGGGCGCCGCGCGTGCCCTGGGCCTGGCTTCCCGAAACTTTACAGACCGCGTCCGAGTTCAAGATCGTCTGCATGGTCGACGACTTGCCGGCGCCGCTGTTGCCGACAATGATGAGGTTAAAGCTCAGCTCCGGCGCGTGGGCCGGGTCGGTCCAATGGTCCCGGCGGTGCTTGTCGAGGATGAGCGCCTTGCTGATTTCGAGCTCGATGCGCCGCACCTCGATGCGAAGTTGCTCGCGGGACTTGCCGGCTCGCTTCAGTTTGGTAAGCACCTCGCGCTTCTCGGCTTCGAGGCCTTGCACGACGTTGGCCGTGGCCTGGTCCACGTGCGCGAGCGCCTCTCTGCGCAAGACGGCGAGCACCGGCTCGAAGCGGAAGAGCCGCGCTGCGTCCAGCATATCGAGAAACGCCTTGGAGCCGTACGCGGGCACGACCTTGAGCGCTGCTTGCGTTGCGTCGACGAGGTCGCCCTCTCGGGAGGACCGCAGGATGCGCAAACAGAGCTCCGCAAAGGCCGGGTCCTGATCGACAAAGATGTTCCCGGCCGCGTCCCGCATGCAGGCCTCTTCGCCGCGCGCGTAGGCCGCGAGGAGCCAGTCTGCGCGCATGAGGGTCTGAGAGGTGGTCGCCAGAATCTTGCCGCCCACGTTGACCTGCACGACTTTGGGCAACTTGTCTCCTCCGGCTGCTCCTGCTGCCGTTTCGAGGGCGTTGACCATTTGCATCTGGTTCTCCGCGTCGGCCGCCTCTCCGCAATTGGCGGCAGCGCGGCTGTCAACGTCGCCCGCAGCGTCGTCGGCGGCGTCCTCGGTCCCAGTGCTCTGTGCGGACCAGTCGTCGTCGGCCTCGTCCGCGTCGTCGTCTATGCAAGGCACATCTGCGGACATGAGGGTTTTCCCGGAGTCGTCGATCCCGATGGTCTTTTGGGAGAGCTCGATGTCGCTCCAGTCTTCGTCCGCGGCGTCCTCGGCTGCCTCGGCGGCCACGGCCTCCCGGAAGCTGACGATGTCGACGGGCTCGAGCGTCTTGACCGACAGGTCCACATCGCGGTCATCGACGGCAACGTCGCCCCGGTCTTCGATTGAGACCGCTTCCCTGAACCGCGCGAGAAGGTCGGTCTTGTTGTTGTCGGCAGCCGCCTCGTTCTCGCGGTCGTTGTCCTCGGCGCGCAGGGTCTTCTTGTTGTTGTCCGGATTTCGGCCGCCCGCGAGGAGCAGAATTTCGGACTCGAGTTTGGGCTTCTCCGACTCGGCGTTCCTGGTCGTGGCGAGGGGGCCGGCGCAGGGGTCTGCGGGCGCCAACTCCGTGGCCGCGGCCTTGCTGGCGGGCGCGAGGACGGGTCCTGGCGCCGCGTCCGCGCTGCCGCCTTCAAGTTCCCCGCCCGTCATCGTGCCGGGCCGGCCGATCTCGCGCGCCGGGCGCTCGCGCAGCGGCCGCGGGGCCCCGGGGCGGCGCGCGGTGCGCTGCCGCTGCCGCTGCGCCGCGCTGCGCAAGGAGGTCTGGCGTCCGGGGACGGCGAGAGATGGCGGGCGGCGCGTGCAGCTCTCACGAGTCTCCAGCAGCGGCCCGTGCACGGGGCCCGTGCCTCGGCGCGGGGTTCGCCGCCCGCGCGCAGGCGGCGCAGGCGGCGCAGGCGGCCCAGGCGGCGCAGGCGGCGCAGACGGGGTCCAGCGGCGCGGGGGCTGGTCGCTGTCTGCGCGGCGGCCGGGGTCCGGGAGCCAGCCGCGCGGACTCGACGTCTGGGGAGTCGAGACTCGAGACTCGAAACTCGAGGGCGAAACGTAACGCCGACAAACAAGGTGAAAGCCAGCTTGCCAATTCTGCTGCAGATGCTGCTGCTGCTGCTGAAGGCCAGGGAAGGAAGGCGTCGCTTGCGACGCTTGCGACGCTTGATGATGGTTGAAGCCACGGCATACCGTCGAAGCAATGATGCTGCGAAGACTACGATGATCATCATGCGAAGACTATGATGATCATCGATGACGATGCCATGTCGGTCACGATGATCAACATCGACATGACGATCACCGCGATGCGATACGTACGTAACGAGCTGTGCTGCGACCACTGGCTCTGCGATGGTACTGTACGTACGTAACAGCAAAAGGTCGTCGGTGCCGACCGACAATTGGTCTCAGCACGAGCTCGTCTGATACTATCGTCCGGGTCACTTCCGTCGTCTTCTTCGTCCATCTTCGTCTTTGGCGTCGAGGTCATCTTCGTCTCGTCGCAAGACTGCAAGAATGCAAGCAAGCAGCAAGCAGCCCTTGATTGACGCCCGTGGCGTGACGTACTCCGAGTTGTAGTAGGGCCTAGGCCTAGTACGTCCCACGTATGCGCGCGCCCTGCCCGGCTACGCTTTCGACCTGGCCAGCCAGCGCGGGCCACTCTTCACGACTCTTCACTTCGCTCGCGATGCCCGACACCCGGCGGTACTCCTTGGTCCTCCTGACAGAGCAAGCAAGGCGGCAGACAAGCAAGCGCGAGCAGCGAGACCCAGCGAGACGTGGGCGGCCCGCGGACGGGTGGTGGCCGCGGTGGCCGGGGATCTCAGCGCGGAGCCGCCCAGCTTCGCGCGCGCGCTCAGCGAGCGGGTTCGGGGCCGCCACGTCGAACCTCGAAGCCGCGTTCGTGACGCACTGCCTGCCATCGCCGCCGGAGTCCGGCCCGCGCCAGGCCCGCAAGCGAGCGAGCGAGCGAGCGACCGGCGTCGAGAGAGCGAGCCGGCCCGCGACCCGCCCCGACCGCGCCCAGCGCGCCGCAGACCCACCCGCCTGCGCCTGCGCGCGACGCGGAGCGAGCTAGGTCGCTCGATTCCTGGGGATCGGCGGAGCTGAGCGTCGACGCCGCCATGGCGCAGAGCAACACGGGCACGACGGCCGACGAGGGCCCGGCGCCAGGGGAGACGCGGCGGTCGGCGATCTTTGCGGCGTGGAACACAACGTACTCGATGCGCGGGGCCACGGCGCTCATGAAGACCCCGGCGCTCTGGAAAATGATGATCTGCCCGCTCATCCTGGCCATCATTGGGTCGGTGGTGATCTTCATCGTGCTCATGGCGACGGTGTTTCCCGCGCAGGCGTACGCGATGCACGACGGGACGCGCATGAGCATGTCGCTCTCGTGGTTTGTCTCCTTCCTCGTCACCGTCGCCGAGACTGCGCTCCTCGTGACAATCATCTTCGTGGCCATCTTTGCCGATCTGCAGCAAAAGGTCTTTGACAAGACGTACGACATGCGCAAGTCCACGGAGGCGTCTATGAGCCAGAAGCGCCGCGAGCGTTGCTGTCCTTGCTGCTCAGGCTGCACGTACATGCTCATGCTACGCCTCGGACTGCTCACCGCGACCTCGCCCATCAACGTAATCCCGCTGCTCGGCCAGTGGCTCTGGTCCCTCATCAATGGCAACTACTATGCGTGGTCTCTCCACGAGGACTACTTTGCGCTCCATGGCATCACCGACTTCCACGACCAGCATCGCATCGTGCGCTCCCACGCCTTTTACACGACCTTCGGCACCTCGGCCATGTTCCTCGAGACCATGCCCTTTGGCGTCGGCACCTTCTTCATGTTCGCCAACGCGGCGGGCGCCGCCATTTATGCAGCGGAGCGAGAGCCCGCGCTGCAGTTTCTGCG
The DNA here is from genome assembly GCA_001462505.1 of Aurantiochytrium sp. T66. NCBI lineage: Eukaryota > Bigyra > Thraustochytrida > Thraustochytriidae > Aurantiochytrium > Aurantiochytrium sp. T66. The sequence continues at coordinate 15,749,051 of KQ758850.1, read as the reverse complement.
CCACCGCGAGGAGAAGAAGGCCAGGGCCGAGGCCAAACAGGTTCTTCACAGTGTCTAGCTAGGAGCCATCACCGCGCAATCTATCAAGTCAGAGGCCTCGCCAATCCTGTAAAGTATTGAATCTGGACGTCCTGATGCAATTGTCCTGATGAAACGTGCTCGGCGGCGTGCACAGGGAAAATGGGCTGGCCCGCCAAGCAGAGCCCAAGAGGCTCCGCTTTACGTACTTGGACTCGTGCAGGGCGGGACATTCGTGGGTGGGACACGAGCCTGCACGATCACTGCACAAAGGCTCGGGTCCCTCTTGTCGGTAATGTCCCGTGCACAAGCAGCAGCCAGGACCTCGTTTGGCTCACCAAACTAGTGCGGTACCCTTGATTCTTGCATCGCGTTTCAGGCGACTTGCACTTGCAGGCAGACGGAAATCCACACACCCGGCCCGAGGTTCCTTCGCCCTTCGCCCGCCAGAGTCCTCCGAAGGCCCACGCAGCACCCGGCGTTGTGCTGCTCGGTCCGGAGCAACGCCGAGCGATCGCATCATCATGACCGCATCAGGATCAGCTTGCCCCAGCCTTTCGGGAACGAACGCTCTGCGACCGCCTGACCGTGACCCTCCGCGCAGGTGACGCAGAACTGCGTGGCAGCGAGGGGGGGGGGCTCGGCCCTATCAAGGCGCTCCGCTGCTCGGAGTCCGGGCCCAAACGTTCAAAATTCGAAGAGAATTTCGAAACGTTGTCGAGCCACACTTGTTTGCATCGATGACGAAGGAACGAGAAGGAACGCGTCATCAAAATTAAAATAAAACAAAAAACAAATCCGAGGCCTCGCAGACCATCTGCAAACCTCCTCGGCGACCGCTCGCTCGCCGATTTTTTCGAGGCGGCGGCGCCGCCGCGCAGCTCTGGGCTGCGCTTGCGACGACGCTCCTCCTTCGCCTGGCAGTCGCCTGGCAGCATTGGCAGCAGCAACACGGTCCACGGGGCTGAGAATCTATCTACGAAGCTGCCACACCGCAGGGGCCTGCGAACAACCCCGTCAACAACAGCTACGCCTTGGCTCCTCGAACGCTGCCGCCAACGCGCCTCGCCTCGCCTCGCGCCTCGCGCTTCGCCTCCTCGCGTCGCCTCGCGTCGCGTCGCAGGAGCCAAGCAGCAGCAACAACCGCACAGGTGTCCTGACGACGCAGGCAGCTTGGAGTGGTCAACGCCGCCAATATTTCTCCGTCCGTCCGCCAGGCTGCGGTCGCTCGAGGCTCCCGCCAGGCTCGTCACGCTCGCTCGCTCGTGAGCTTGGACCAAGCTCTCCTCTCCTCTCGCGCGTCGCGTCGCGTCGCGTCCCTCCAGGACATCCCGCGCGCTCGCTCGTCTCGTCTCGTCTCGTCTCGTCTCGTCTCGTCTCGGGACAGACCAGCATCGCGCGCGCGTGTCCGCGTGCGTGCGTGCTTTGCGTGCGTGCGTGGCGTGGCGTGGCGTGGCGTGGCGTGGCGTGCGCGCCCCGCGGGCCGATTTCCCAGTCCGGGCGAGGAATTTGTGCAGGCGCGCGGCGCCACGGCACGCACGGCGACGGCGACGTAGGCACGCAGCACGCACGCCTGACCCCGATGCTGGGCATCTTCTCCGCGACGGCCGCGGGCGACGGCGAGGGGACCGGCGGCGGCGGCGGCGGCGGCGGCGCCAGCGGCGGCAGCAGTTCTGAGTCGACGCCGAGCTCGTGGAGGCGGAGGTGGAAATCCCAGCCGCAGGCGACGACGCCCTCGCCCAGGACGCAGGACGACCTGGCCATGGTGAAGGAGCGCGTCGCGACGCGCAGGCAGCAGCAGCATCGACGCAACCGCTCGGATGTGACCCAGGCAGCAGCAAACGCACTCAGAGATATCGCGAACCTCGTCGCGCCTCACCATCCAGAAGAGGACGGACTCGTCCTGCGAGAGGAAGACGAGGCCGGCGAGGAGCACAGCGCAGAGCACTGCGCGCAGCTGGTGCACGCTGCCGGTGGCACGCAGAACGCGCAAATGACAGACCTCTGCGCGCCCAGCGTCGAGGAGAACTTTACCCCCAACAACATGGCCGTCGTCCCGGAACGCGGCGGCCGCAGGGCGCGCATCAAGCGCTGGTTCGCCAAGGTGCGCGATGAACCGCACCACTTCCCCGGGGCCTCCTCCAGAAGTTCGAGCACGGGAGGCACCAGGAGCCCGAGCCCGAGCCGAAGACCGACAGCCTCGAAATGCGACGCTCCGTGCGCGTATCCGGTCGAGCACAAGCCTAAGGCGTCAACGACGTCTCCAGTGCTCTCCACTGCCAGCCACGGCGCGCTCTTGGCCAACGTCGGCGCCCAGAAGCGTCGCAAAGGTGGCCATCGCAGGTCGCGCAGCGCTCTCGTCGGATCCCGCGAGGCGGAAAACTACTTCATCGAATGCCTCTCGTGGGACCGCGCCAAGCAGCTCCAGGGCCCCGACATCGAGGTCCCGCCTCTCCCGCAGCCGCCTCCGCTCCCGGCCAAACACTCGAGCTCGAGGTCGGCGCCGGGCGAGCGCGCCGCGCCGCCGCCGCTCCCGCCCTTTCCGCCGCATGTCCTGTCCCCGTGCAAGGACATGCAGTGTCTCAACGCGCGCGTTAGCGAGAACGAGCGCAGGAGGCCATCCATGTAAGCTATCGCGCCTCGCTCGCTCTCAGCGCCGTCTCCCTTTCCATGTAAACTGTCCCCCGGTGGCATACGTACGTACCATGATGCCGCCTGGTCTGTTTCAATCCCTTGCCCCGCGCCCGGACCCGGCGCGGCGGCGGAGCTGACCATACTTTTCCACGAGCCCGCGGAGCAGCGGCAATAGCGACACGAAGATGATGATCGAAACGGTGACCGCGGCCCAGGCGTCGGCAATGTCTCCATTGACAGAGTCCACCGTCATGGTCACGACCGCCGCGGCGATCACGGCCACGCTGCGCATCGTGTCTGCCAGCACGTGCGTGTACGCCGAGCACATGTTCGTGTTTGAGGGTCGCGCCTCTTCGTCCGAGTCTTCCATTCCACTGTCGAGCGTCTCAAAGCCGAAGAAGCCCTTGATGCGCACGAAGAAGAACACACTGACGATGTCGATGCCGAGGTTGACGCAACTGAATATTAGCATGATTTTGTCGTTTGCTCGCACCGTCTCCGGCGCGCCCGCGCGAAGCACGAGCGCGGCTTGATTGAGAATGTACAGACTCGTGCCCACGAGGCCCAGGACGCTGATGAGCGGGATGAAGAACTCCAGCTTGAGACGTGTGCGGTCCGAGATCCCGCGGCGCTTGCAGCCCTCCGCGAAAAGGTTCATGCCGTAGGTGATCGTGTCCATAATCATGCACGTCGCGTCTCCGAGGAGCGACAGGCTGTTTCCCGCCAGCGACATGACGAGCTGGGCGATGCCAAAGGACCCGAACAGGACGAATTCCAAGGCCAGCACCGACATGTTGCGATCGTGCGGCAGGGATTCGCGGGCGTTCTGCGCCGCCGCTGGCCCATCGTCACTCGGTCCTGGACGTTCTTGCGTGTTGCCCTTGACCTTCACGACGCACGTGTCGGACGCGGCTTCCCCGGTGTCGCCAGTCGCCTCGTCGACCTCCCCGAGCCCCAGGGTCAAGCTCAGACCGCCGGACACGGGCTGCAAATTGGGCTCTTCATCGTGCTGCTCCTCGAGCACGAGCATGACCGCGGTCCCGACCAATTCGCTCCAGGAGATCGGGATCTACAGCGAGTGGCTGCGCCGTCGGAGATGGGCCCCTGGAGCTCGTCCCGGGCCGCGCGCTGCGCAGCAGGACGGAGCGCAGCGCGACGTTGTTGATGACGCCTCGCGCCAAATTCAGTGGAGCGCATGCGCCATTTTGGGCCATTTGGAGGCCCGCGCAGCAAAGCAATCTGGACGTACCGTACGTACGTAGTACGTATGCACGCTCGCGGGGCGTCGGGCCGCGCGGGGCGTGGAAAATCGAGTGGCTCGGCCCACTCCGAGTCGATGGGGCAGAAATTCGGCGGGGCGCCATCTTGCCGTGGAGTATATTCACCACAGAAGAGATGAAGGTCAAGAACAAGAATGATGTGAGCCGCGGCGACGTTCATGTGTCGAAGAATCATCGTCATCAACGGCGCCGTAGGCCGACGTACGCCTACGTACGAAGTACGTACGTACGCCTGGGCTTCGGCCGTCTTCTTCAATCGATCGGAAAAGTGCAAGTAGCCTAGGCCTTTACGAAATAGTCGATCGACGAATGAGCTTGCTATTCTGGCGCTACGTTTCTGCGTGGATCATGAAGAAGATGAGCGCTCGGACTCGGAGAGCTTGCGGAGCTGGAAAGTCTTTTGCACGAGGCCGCGAATGAGCGGCGCGAGCGAGAGAAATATGATGATGGAAACCGCGATCGCCGCCCAGGCGTCGGCGAGGTTTGCGTCAACGTCGTGGCCCTTGATAGAAACAATCGCGGCGACCACAACGGCCGTGCTCCGCATAGAGTCTGCTGTGACATGCGTGTAGGCCGAGCACATATTCATGTTGCTGCGCCCAGTCTTTGGGTTGTCCGCCGCTGGGCCGGTCTCCTCGGCCGAGACACTGTCGACGGTCCTGAATCCGCACAGGCCTCTCGCGCGCACGAAGAAGAACATACTCACGACATCAATGCCGAGGTTGATGGAGCTGAAGATGATCATGGTGGTATCGTCGGTCTCCCCGGTCGCGCCCTCCTGAATGGTCGCAGCCGCGTCAATTACAATGTAGATACTGGTCGCCACAAGGCCAGCGATGCTTACAAGCGGGATGAAGAGCTCGAGCTGGAGGCGCTTGCGCTCCGAGACGCCGCGAACCTTGAGTCGCTCAGCGACCATGTTCATCCCGTAGGTAACAGCGTCGACAATCATGCATGAAGAGTCTCCAATGAGCGACAAGCTATTGCCGGCAATGGCAAAAATCATCTGCGCGATGGCGAACCCGCCAAAAAGAATAAATACTAGCAGCAGCAGCCACATATTTTGCTGATGCGTCCCCATCTTCGACGCGGCAGGCTCTACGGGCGTGGCCGCGGCTTCCGGGCCCATGCCGGCATCATTTTCCTTCACGGATGCGCCACGAACGTCCTCCAGCTGCTCGAGGTCGAGCTCCACGCTCGTTTCCCCCGGCGCAGCCCGTTGCTCGGGCGACTCAGCGAGCATCTCGCCTTGCCACCGACCGCTATCTTGCTACGTACGTAGCGCGCTCCTCCGCGTGGGTCGTAGACGGGCCACGATGGTCTCGAGGAGCCTTCAAAGACGGGCTTCGTCGAGTCTTCGAAAACTTTGAGCTTGCGTGCGAGCTTGGCTTGCCGTCGCTCACGACCTCGCCACCGCGGTGGCGACGATCGTGGCGACTCGTTTGCGACCCGATCTCTTCAACCTGCACCCAGGATGTCTTCTCCTCTCGGCGCTTCGGCGATTGATCATCGATTGAGGTCTGCTCGAGCGGCGCGGCGGCCAGAAGGCCTTTGGGCGGCGTCGAGTCTTGCGCAACTTGAAGGCCGCGCGGCCAGCCGCACGTTGCGCCAATGGGCCGCGAAGGCTGAATGCGTCCGCGAGTAGGGCGGAATTCAGAGGTTGCCGTGCATTCGCTTCCCCAACAAGACTCCGCAAGATTGGGGGTACGGTCGAAAACTGCCGGGAGCACGCGCCCGCCGGCGCCACGCCGCGAGGCTCGTGCGGGACCGATCGTGGCTCGTGCTGCGAATGCAGGACGAAGTCTGCTGGTTTGATGATTAGAAGTTGGCCAAGAAGCTTCGTCTGCATGGCATGACCGAAGTGACCACCCGAGCTCGAAAGGTTTACCGGCGCCGTGCATCGCTCGCGACACGACCGCGCAAGCGCATCGCCAGCTGTCAGGCGGTGTTGATTGCAGAGCGAGATCCAATTTGAGCGCCTCTTTCATGCAGAGCCCGCGGACCGGGAAGCGAATGGTGGCCATGACGAGAGACCGACCTTCCGCCCCGTGCGGGCAAGACAAGCGTGCACGGTGCAATGCGATCGACCTATTCTGAATCGGGTCGGTTTGGCACGGTTGCAGGTCGCGGCGTAGGGGATCAGGTCTGATTTGGCGTAGGCTACAACCAATTTGATGTAAGAGACTTGGTTCGATCGAAATCGAACTCCGGCCGATGCGAACCCTGCGGCCTGAGCAAGCATGGCATGGTGAATCGACGAGCCGAAACCGCGAGTATCAGGAGCCTCGCAGAACGAGACGCTTGGCAAGATCACACTCGCTTCATTGCCATGACCCGCATGGATCTTACGCGAACAACTCGCGGAACAATGGGCGGCGACGTCCACGAGGATGTTGCCCTTCGGTGGTACCCGTACTACGTATCAAGCTCGTGGGTGCCTTGCCGGGCTTGCCGGGGGCCCGGACGAAGATCAGAAAATACAAGGAGGCTTGGTTCTTGGTTAGAATCTCAGCGAGGGCCACGCGATCGCACCCGAGTAGTATCCACGAACTCGCAAAGCCGACCTGCCCTGCACCGACAGTATTCAACTATTGGTGATGCTTGAGCTGGTTGTACTTTTGCATGAGGCCTTTGAGAAGCGGGTAGAGCGAGGCGAAGATGATGACCGAGACAGCGACGGCGGCCCAGGCATCCGCGATGTTGGAGTTGACGGAAGGAATAGAGATGGAGAGCGCGGCCGCGATCATGACGGCGATGCTGCGCAGAGTGTCGGCGATAACGTGCGTGTAGGCGCTACACATGTTGGTATTCGACTGGTGCTGCAGTTCGTGGGTGGTGTGCTCGGGCGCGAGAAGGCTCTGCTCCCGGTCGCTCTCGCCAGAAAGAAGCACGCGCTCGTCGACGTCGGCGCCGCTGCCCGCAGCAGCGGCCGTGTATCCAAACTCGTCGTCGTCGTCCAGGTCGGCACTCTCGGCCTCTCCCATGACGTCCTCGACGGCGTAGCCCAAAAGGCGGTTGACGCGGGCAAAGTTGAGAACGCTGATCACATCAATCACGAGGTTCACTGTACTGAAGACCAGCATGGTCTTGTCCCCCGTGGTCCCCGAGGCCGGAGGGTGGAGAATGGTGCTGACGGCCTCCTCGAGCACGTAGACGCTCGTGCCAAAGAGAGCGAGGACGCTTGCCAGAGGGGTGAAGAGCTCCAGCTTGATGCGCGTGCGCTCCGAGATGCCGAGGCCCTTGCGGCGTTCGGCGACCATGTTGAGGCCGTAAGTGATCGAGTCGACGACCATGCTCGCGGCGTCGCCCAGGAGCGAGAGGCTGGAACTCGCGAAGGCCGCGAAGATCTCCGCCAGCGCGAAGCCGCCGAAGAGCACGAAGACGACCGCCAGCAGCGCGACGTTGCGCGCGTGGTGCGACCTCCGGAGCGCGTCTCCGCTGTCCTCCGCGCCCTGCGCGACCATCGCCATGCCGGCTGGCTCGCGCGCCTCGTGTCGCTCAGGCTTCTCCTCGCGGTTCGCGCTCTGCGCTGCGGCGCGCTCTGCGCTGCGGCCTGCCAGGCGGAGGGAGGCCGCGCTGACCGCCCCGCACTGCGCGTGCCGCCACGCGCAGGTTAGCCGGCTCGTGCGGGACGCTCGGGCGCGGGTGGATCTTGGGTTTGGTGCTCCAAAGGGAAGGGCTTCAAGATCGAGATCAGGTTGAAGTCGTTTGGGATCATGACGAAGACGGAGTCCATGGCGGAGACGGAGTCCATGACGGAGTCGGAGTCCATGACGGAGATGGCCTCCGAGACGACGCCACGCCGGTCACGGCCGGCCCGCAAAGCGAGAAGAGGACTCCGATCGCCCAGGACGGAGCAGAAGTTTGGGCAGGCGGTCACGGCAAAGAGAACCCCGAGATGCGTAAGGCAGCGCAAGCTTCTGTTGAGCGGGGATTCCGACGAATGGCGATGCGCTTCGCATGCGCATGAACTGGTATAGTAGCAATGGCAGCGAGGCTCTGCGGAGGGGAAGATACCCGCGCGACGTGACCGCAAGCAAGCCTTGGCGCAAGCGTCGACAGCGGACCTGTCGCAGTTCCGGAGAGATCCCCGGCGCAACTTAGGGATTGGCCGCCGCAAGGAAAAAGGAAAAGGAAAAAGGAAAGAGTGCAGTGATAGTGGTGCACACCTTAGGTGTGTGCCGGGATGCGCGGCGGTCGGGGACGGTGCGGGGACCCCGGCGCTGGTGGTGGAGGTCGCGCGTCGCGAGGTCGCGGCCAATTCTGCTCCAGGCCAGGCCAGAGGCCCTCGCGCCACGGCCCGCGGCAGCAGACGAGGTCCGAGAGCGGCCAGAGGCCCAGGTCTGTCCACCGAGAGCAGAGCAGGATGGCGGCCGACGATGGACTCCTGGGCGCGCTGCGCGTGGTGACGGGCGATGTCATGGGCCTCGTCAAGGTCTGGGCGCCGTCGAACGCGAGGACGCTCGTGCGGAGCGGAACTCCGCGCCGCGAAGACCGCGTGGAGGCGCTGACGTGGGCCGACAGCGCGCGCGAAGAGGCCGGCGTGCTCGCGGTCTCGCGAGAGTCCGGTCTGCAACTCTTGCGGGTCCCGCTCCTGACCGAGATGGTGGACCTCAAGAGCGCCAAGAAGGACAAGGATAAGGGAAAGGGCAAGGGCAAGGACGACGGCGAGGATCCCGCCAAGATGAAGCCCACCGAGGCACCGCCGCCCATACGGTGCGAGGCCGTCAAAATGCAGCAGGAACACGCATGCACGGGCCTCGATGCGCTCGAGGACCGCGTCGTGGTCTCGAGTGCCGATGGCACCGTGCAGGTGGTCGCCTTCGATGCAGACCAAAGCGACCCCGCGCAGATCTTCGGCAGCGACCTGCTGGCGACGCACAAGCTGGCGGGCAACGAGTTCTCGCGCATGCGCGTGAGCCCGACGAGCGGGCTCCTCGCGTCCGGGGGCAAGGAGACTCTCTTGTCGTTGTGGGACATGAACAAGTGGAAGCGCTGTTTCCACGCCAAGAACGTGGGACCCGACAAGCTGGACATGCGCATCCCGGTCTGGGTCACGGACATGTGCTTTCTGGGCGGAGTCGAGGGCCCGAACAAGGGCCCGAAGGAAGCCATTGGGGGCGGTTGCCCCGAGCGCCTCGCCACCTGCACTGCCCACGGCCAGGTGCGCCTGTACGATACCCGCGCGCAGCGCCGTGCCGTTGCCGACGTTGACCTCAAGACGGCCACCGAGCTGTACCTCAAGAACGTGGCTGCAGAGACCCGGCACCTCACTACGATTACAGCGCTCGACGACAACACGGTGATTGTCGGAGACGCCGTAGGTGGCCTGCGGTGCGTGGACCTGCGCACGCGCCGCGTTGTCAAGAGCTTCAAGACTTTGAATGGGTCTATCCGCAGCATCTCCAAGCACCCAACCTTGCCGCTCATCTGTGCCGGCGGTCTCGACCGCCACCTCGTTGTGGGCGACGTCCGGACGGGTCTTGTGAAGGTCCGCATGTACGCCCGCCAGCAGCTAACCGGGATCCTGATGAGCGCGAACGCCCCGCCCAAGCCAGCACAGGAGGAAGGCGGTGCTGGTAAGAAGCGGCCACTCGCCCCGATTCCGGACGAAAGCGACCTTGTCGGCGACTTTTCCGAGGACAGCGACGCCGGCAATAGCAGTGATGATGAGGAGGAGGAGAACGAGGAGGAGCAAGGGCCTAAGGCCGCTCGCGCTGGCCGCAAGTCAAAACCAACGGCAAAGAAGGTGCAGACGCAGCCATCCTCGAAGCGAAGGCGGTGACAACAAAAATCAGTTAAAGTTACACGAAGAGTCCTGACGATGACACGGTACACAAACGTCCCGCATGCCCGCTACTCATAAGCAAGTGCTTCATCGGCCTCTTGCCGCCACAGGAGCGCACATCCCAATTGATCAAGATTTGCGGAATCGTGGATGACTGTAGACGAAGGCCCGCCATGGCCCGTCAATTTCTCCCTCGACTTCCAAGGCAGGCCGCGCACCTAGGCTAATTATAGTGTCCAACCTTGTGGGACCGCAAGTGGGCAGACAAGATGAACGCCTCAGGAGGGTCGGGCCAGAATCTTACGTTCTGCGTATTCGTACTGATCTGTCTGTTGTTCAATATCCTTGCAGCTTACCTCCACGAGCCCAGGCCCTTGAGGAGTCTGACGACCCTCTGGGCGCGGGAGCGGGAAGGCGGCGGGTACGGCGGCTGGTACGGCGGCCGGTACGGCGAAAACCCGTTTGCCGGAATTGCTCTGCGCCGTGGATTATAGATGCGCCGCCGTTCTGGCGTGAAAGCGAGTTCGTCCGAGCACGCGTAGACTGGCTCGAGCAAAAGACGTTGCATTTCTTCGGATTGCACATCGACCGCCTTGCCGTTGTCGTCGTAGAGAGGAACTTTTCCGCATAGCATCTGGTCGATGAGGTAGAAGAGGCCGGACCTTACAACCCATGATATCGTATTGTACATCTCGAGAGGGTGCCTCATGTAAAGCGCGAGATCCCCCGTCGCACCCTCGAGCGACAGCAAACGGGCCAAGAGACGAAAGTGACGCAGTTGCCCCTGGTGCCAGAGTTCGTCAATGAGGTACAGGGTCGTCGTCTGAATCACACTCTCGATGTCCGCTAGACTCTTGAAGGGGTTCTGCGGCTGGAAGCAAGTTGCGACGACTGCTTCCGCCCAGCGGTCCATAAAGGTGCGGATCTCATGCGTGGAGAAAGGGCTCGCGTCGCGGAGTGGGGCCAGAGCCTTGGCGATCGAGTGCAGCGAGACGTTGTCCACTCCACGACAGGCGAACTTGTCGTTCAGCATGCGGAGCTTGATGAGGCTGCCCTTTGGCAGAGGATGAACGGAATGGTTGTGAACTTGGGTGCGGTCGGTCTGGTAGCACGAGAAGTCTTTGGCACGCGACGCGGCCGGTTCCACCGCGGAGACAATGCCGTACATGCGCTTCGAAGCGGGGGTGTTCGAGCGCCTCGGCAGCGGGTTCTTTGCAAGCGTTTCCTCGTCGAAGATTCGGCACACCTTGCTGCGGACTTTCCAGGGGAATGACTCACTCACCGCACGCAAGCAAATGAGTGACGGGCCTTCCGTTTCATGCTCCGCGGCGTCGGCCTTTTGAGGTACCTTGCCAGACGCAGCTGCCGCTGTCGCGCCGTTCTGCTTATTGGGGATGGGAATCTCGGTCTCGTCGGCAGCGCAAGCCGGATCGAGGGTTGCCTCAATGATCGTCAGCCAGGGCGTCCTGTAGAACGGGGTTGCGCGCGAGACGAACTTGATCAAGAGGTCCTCGAGTTCCCAGGAAAGATCTCTCTCTGCGAGCACTTTCGCAGTCCACCACGCCGCGGACTCGATGATGTCGGCGTGGACAACGAGCAGCTCGCGGCCCCGAGGCGAGAGATCAGCGGGGCGGTCGAGGATCGAGCAGACGATCTCCTTGCCGGTTCGCGCCATGAAATCCATGAGGAAGGGCGCCTGGTACTTTGTCGCCGCGGCGCGCAGCACAGCGGCGGTCATGACGGGGTCTATGGTGCGGCTGCGCTCCCAGATGCTCTGCACCGCGTGCAGCGAAGCCAGCTCGTCGCTCGTCCAGCGGCCGTGCCAACGCTTCAGCAGCTCCCGGTGGAGCGCATCGCGCTCAGCCGACCGGCCTGGCGCCGCGGCGTTCTGCTCCGCCCCGGCCGCGCGGTCCGTGTCGTTGTTGTCGCGCTTGGAGGAGGAGGTCTCGCGTGGCGCGTCCGCCGGGCGGTCGTTTTCGGGCGGCTTCCCGGCGGCCTCGCGGGCGGCGCGGGCCTCCGCGGCCCTCCGCGCGAGCTCGGCGGGGCTGGCCATCGCGGCTGCGGTCTCCGCGCGCGCGCGCGCGCTCTCCGCGAGCGGCTCCAAGTCAAGTCCCCAAACCTCGAGTTCTGCGCCCAGAACGCCTCGCGTCGCGTCG
>KQ758850.1:15703951-15724596 GCA_001462505.1 Aurantiochytrium sp. T66 | reverse complement strand
CCCCTGCTGCCGCCGCCGCCGCCCCAGACGGCCGGCGTCCACACGCGCGAGGTCCGCCGCACCGTCCAGGTCGAGTTCCGCTCCAAGACGGGCGAGAAGCGCCGCGTGCTCGTCGTCGTCGCCGGCCAGCAGCGGAATTCCGGCAACCTCGCGCCCGCCGAGGACCACCATGTGGAAACCGCGGTTGCCGTCACGCCGCGTCTCCCGCGGCCTGTCCAGGCGCGGCCTCTGCTGCCCGCCCCGCTCGAGGTGGTCCCGCGGCGCCGACACCGCCATCACCACCGCCATCGCCACCGCCGCGACGACCGCCATCGCCACCGCGATGAAGTGCCGCGACAGTCCCTGCGAAAACACCGCTACGATGACAGCCTACGTCCCACCAAGGCAGTCAAGGGGCGCTCCAGCGAGCGAATCCGCTCGAGCAGACAAGCTCGCTCGATGCAGCGGGTCCGCTCGAGCAAGGAGGCCCGCCTCAACAAGGAAACCCGCCTAAGCAAGGAGGCCCGTTCAAGCAAGGAGGCCCGCACCAGCAAACAGGCCCGCTTACGCAAGCAGACCCGCCCAAGCATGGAGGTCCGCTCGCGCAAACAGGGTCGCCCGAGCAAAGAGGTCGAGAAACGTAAATCCTCGCGCTCGGGCGCCAAGGCCCTGCAGTCGCTCGTCGTACCCGACCTTGACCTGTCGCAGCCCGCGTCGCCGGAAATCGTCCGCGCGGACCTTCGCCTCTCTGGGGCCATCCTGCTCCCCCCGCTCTTTGCGTACGGCGTAGCCACCATCGTCCCCATTCCGGGCCTTTTCTGGGTCATTCTGCCGCAGCTTCTCATCCAGCTCGGCTGCGAGGTGTTCCTCGGGGGCAACAAGACCGCGCACGCTGGCGTCTCGCGCAACATGCTCGCAGCCACGATTCTACAGGCACTCACTGCTGTCGTCTTCGTCAGCACCCTCCTCACACGGGACCTCACCCTTCATGCCGTCTTCAAGCTGGTCGCACTCGGAGCCACCGCCTGCGTCGGCCGCGCCATGTTCCAGCTTCGCGAGGCGAACTTTGCGACCCCTTCAAGCGAGGAAGGCGCCCTTCTCGGGAAGAGCAACATCATCATCAAGAGCGATGTGGACGTCTCGCTGCAGGGCCACGAAGGCGCCCTCGCGAGGTCAGTTCCCGTGTCAACGCGCGACGACGCCGACCTGGTGGACGTTGAGGTCATTCCGCTGCGTTTCAGGGTCCTCGCCTCGCTCGTCGTCCCGCCCGTGCTCAGCATCGCGTTAGCTGCGCGCCTGCCCTTTTCTGGTATACTCTCCGTTTCCGTGGCCGCCCCACTGCTCACGCGCTACATCGGGGCCGCGCTCTTGCACCCTGAGCAATCGCTGGGGCGAGACGAGGGTGGTCTCGCGAGCGTCCTCAGTACTGTGGGGGTGGCGCTCTCGCTCCTCAACCCGCTCGCCTACCTTCTCGTCGGTCTCGCGACCGCGAGCTCGGCGCTCGCGGCCGCCGTCTCCGTCCTGATCGGCTTCATCGCCTACGCGACCTGCTTGGGGTCGCTCTCGACCCAGCACACCCTTGCCGCTGCGCGGGCGCCTGCAATTGCGGAGACGAGCATGACCAGCACCGCAACCAAGGCCCTGCAGGCCTGGGCCTTTGGCCTCACCTTTGGCCTCGTCCCCATCCTCTTTCCCGTTCTATACGTACAGGCGCACCGCGGTTCAGACGAGGACATCTTGAGCTTTGTCAGCTCCGCGCACGGGGCGGGTGCCATCGGGACCGCGCTTCTCTGCATCCCGCCGGGAACCCTGGGGCTCGGGGCCCTCATCCGGGGACCGTCCGCAAGCGTCTACTCGCTCATCTTTCCCTGGACATCAGCAAGCGGGCACCAGGGCTGGCTCGCAAGGACAATAGGCGTGCTGGGCTGGATCTCGTACCTTCTCGCCATCGCCATGTTCGCCTCCGGGAACCACGAAGACGTAGACCCCGGCGAGCACGTCTTGGCCGCTGGGTTTTTCTCCTGGGTCCTCATGATGACCTCACTCTTCCTCTTTCGCCCGGAGCGAGCCGACAAGGTCGCGGCAGGCAGTCAGCGGCATCCGTCGGGATCTATCATGGCCATCCTTTTTGAGCCGCACGCGCTGAGCATTCGCCTGGGCCGTTTCATATCCGCCATCGTCCTCGCCACGGGCGCCATGCTCTTCGCTGTCGCGCTGGTCCTTGACTTTTACGCCGATGTACGCGCCGTTCGTCTCGTGGGCACCCCGCTCGTCATTTGCGGCGTCACGGGAAACCTTTACGTGACACATTCCTTTGTGAGCGAGCTCGCGCCAGCTGGCCGCCTTCGCCTGCGCTCGCTCTTTGGCTGGGGCCTCTTCGCCACTTCCATGTGCTTTGGCTGGGCCACCGTCCTGTGCAACTTCCCCGGCGCTGCGGCCCTTTCTGTGGACGCAATGTGCTCCTGGCTCGAGCTCAAACGCTCCATCGCCATGACCGGCCTTCTCGGCTGGGTGGCCCAGGTCATGGTCGGCCACCCGCTCGTGGACTTGGCGCGAGGGGCTCGCAGAGTACGCCGGCGCCAGCATCACCGTCGCCGCTCCCGCGTCAAGGCCACCATGGCGGACGCCGAGACCCAAGCAGTTCTCTCCCCCTCCACTGAGGATGATGGAGGTGTGGCCGCCGGCGAGGACGAGGTTGAACCCGTCTCGACCGATGATGATGTCGATCGTCGCGCCAATGTGCCCAAGCATGAGCACACAGATGGCATGGAGGACGAGGAGGACGAGGAAGAAGAAGACGATGACGACGACGACGACGACGAGAGCCTCGGCGAGTACGGCCTTGAAGAAAGCGGCGACGAGGGAGACGGCGAAGACGTCGAAGAAGAAGAAGAAGAAGGAGAAGATGCGGAGGCCGAGGACGATGACGAGGATAGCGACGAGGATAGCTACTACGGCGGCAGCTACTACGGCGGCAGCTACTATGGCGAGGCCCGCCCAAACGCCAGCGTCGAGCAGGCCGCCAATCCTGGAGCAGCGCCCGTGGCGGTCAACGAAGAGCCGCGCGAAGAAATCCCAGACATTTCCAGTGATGAGGAAGATGCCAGCGCGGCTGACGACAACGAAGACGACGAGGAAGCCCAGCTGGACCGCTCGCCTCTCGTGTCCCCTCCGTACTCGCCGCTCTCGCAAACCTCGGGACAGCCTGCGCACGAGGGGTTTCGGTATGCATCCCCCTTTCCCGACGGCATCTTGGGCTCTGCCGGCGTGGTGGTCCTACCCATTCCAGTCCCTGAAGTGAGCCTGCACGATCTTGACGATGCCACCACCGGAAGCGAGCTGGGCGATTCGCCGAATGGGTCAGTCCTTTCGCCGTTTTCCATTCATTCTCTGCCAACCTCGGACGAGGAAGACGTCGAAGATGGAGAAAAGGAAGAAGATGAAACACATGAGCCTGGACTGGCTTCCGTGCTCAAGGCCAACGTGGCCGATGACGACCAATTTCAAGAGCCTGCCGCCGCCTACGACGTCTCTGTCAAGTCCGACCAAGAGCAAATTGATGATCTTGCGCCGAATTCGCCGCAAGACCCGGCCATTACGGACGTTGCGAAAGAAGACTCAGCGGGGCACGCCGCCACCGGTGGTGATGAGGGACAGGGCGTGCAAGAGGTCGGTCAAGTCACGGACAAGCCAGACTTGGATGGCGTCGGGGCGGATAATGACGCCAAGGTCGAAGAAGCGTCGACCCCGTCGGGCAACTCTCCCGAAGCTGTGGCGCTACGGCCCGTTACCATGCCACGGGATCTTTTTGCGGACATTCCGGTCGGCAACGCCTCGAGTGATGACAATAAAGGCGAAGCGTTAGAGCTTCCCGGCGTGGAAGAAGCTGGGATCGACGAAGGCGATGCAGTGGGCGACGAGGCTGCGACGCCCAAGACTCAGGACACCGTCTTGGATACCCTCGAGGAGGATGCCGGCGAACATGAACCTGTGGCTCCCGGGTATGAGGACGCCAGTCATCTTGCCGAGGCTGCGCCCGAGGACTTAGCTGCGGAGCAAACCGACAAAGAGGAGGTGAACGAGGCGCCACACGGTGCGTCGCCATCCGTAGTTGCGCCCCTCGCGGAAATTCTCGATCACCGGGGCGATTCCGAGTCTGATCGTGAGTCCGATGTCGCCGACGAAGACGGAACAGGCCCGGATGGAACAGCAGAGAAAGCTGACGTTTTCGAGGACGCAGCCTCGCATGTTTCTGGTGAGGAAGCCGAGGCGCAGGATGCCCCAGCGGAAGGGCTTCAAGATGCCCCAGCGGATCTGGTGCAGAATGCCCCAGCGGGTTTCATGGTGCAGGACGGCCCGGCGAACTCGGTACAGGACGTCCCGGCTGATTTGGTGCAGGAGGCCCCGCCTGACTCGGTACAGGAAGCCTCGGCGGATCTGGTGCAGGGCGCGCCGGCGCATGCGGTGCAAGGCACCCCGGCAGATTCGCCGGACGCGGCGAGGCGCGTTGCCCCAGATTTAGATGTGGAGTCTGACGCCGACGACATGGACGATGAGAGCGTGGCCGACCCGCAATTCGTACGCAACGACGCACTTTGGCAAGATCAGGAGCGCACTGAGGTCGTGTCGGTGCACTCGGCGCCGAGATCGACGCGGAGCGATACCCGAGGCGGTCGCTCCGTTGCGCGTGCCACTTACTGGAGCGGCGCGGAGGAAGAGGTCGTTGATGAGATGCACGTGCCCCTGGAAGTGATTGGGAATTACCAGGAGGGGATGAACTCTCGGCCGCCTTTGCCGCTGCCCCCGCCCCTCGAGCTGAGCTCGGACGAGATGGACTCGTTATACTCACTGAGCTCCTCTTCGGAGGACGAACGTGCTGAAGGAGAAGATGAGGTCGTTGACATATTCGCCCGTGACAAGCCGGTCGCCGGGCGGATGGGCACGCCGTTCGGCCCGCGGGTACGAAAGGCCGCGGGCAACAATGGGGGCGGCAAGACGGTCGTGGCGCAGGCGCATCCCGGAAACACCGGCGCGACGGCGCGCCGTGGGAGTTTTGGCTCGACCGCGCTCCCCGAAAGCAGAAGTGTGGTCGAGCGACCCGCAAACGAAGTCGAAGTTGCCCTCAACCTGAGAATCAAGGTCATGGTCGATGTCGAAGGGGGCGGGGCCGTCTCTGGCGTAAAAAGTGTCCAGGCCGAAGTGGTTTCTCAAGACACCCTTCTCAGTGACCCCCGCGAAGCGCCCCGTCTGCCGGACGTGCGTCGAGCCTTCGAGAGCCGCGAGACTGAAGAGTCTGACTTTGGCAGGGGTGAGGACGAGGTCGAGGACGAGGACGAGAGCGGCGTCGTGCACGATGAGGAGGAGGAGGAGGACGCTGGCTCTTATAGCCGCGAGACGAGTCGAGCAGGCCGTGTCTTTGAAATGCTCTTTGGCGCCGAGGGTTCTCTATTTGGAGACGACGGAGACGGTGGGGACGACAAGAGCAGCTCAGGGAGCAGCTCGGTTCGCACGCACTACGGGGCCGCCAAGACCCCGCTTCCGGTCGAAGGGGACTCGAGCGATGAGGACGACTCGAGCGACGGCGACTATCGCTCCGGAGACATTGACGACGACAACACTGTCGTCGAAGGCCTCGCCGTGATTGAGGAGGAGGAGGAGCACGCTGAGGTGCCCCTGACGCCCCCTCGCTCGCGGCGTGCAAGTAGTGGTCTGAGCGGCGCGACGTACGCGACCTCGGAGCGCGTCTTTGTCGCCAACCCGTCTTTGAGCGATGATGATGAGATCTCGAGCGAGGACCTCGACTCGGAGTCCCTTTTCGCGCGTCTCGAAGAGATCATGGTCGGCGCGGTTGATCATGGGTCCTCGGATACAGACGGCGAGGACGACGAAGATGAGGAGGCGCACGGCGAGACTCGAGACGCCAAGACGATGAGTAGTGAATGAATTATACATAGAGTAGGACAAACGTGATACGACGTTGACTGACTTTTTTGATTTGGGATCGGCGGCTCAGGCGTCTGAGTCTTGGGCTTCCTCCATGGCAGCCGCAAAGATCTGAATGTGGCGGGACTTTGTAGAGGCCGACTGCTGACTGAGAGGAATGGTGGCCTGCGACGCGACGTCAAGGCAATTGTAGTGGTAGGCCTGTCCAGAGCCAAAGACGACGACGCGGGGCGTGGTCGGGGCGACGCCCACCCCCGGGCGGGCGGGAGCAGCAGCGTGTGCCGAGAGGCGCAGCTTGCAAATCTCGCAGCGGGCCCCGCCTCTGATCTGCACGGCGCGCTTGCGCCGGCGGTGCAGAGCGCGAAAGAGCTCGAGAGCGTCTTGTCGCAGAATGTCGTTGCAAGTGTGTCTGATTCTCTGTTGGATGCGAATATCCTCAAAGAGCTTGGGCAGCTTGCGCGAAAGGCCGGGAACGACGAGATCGGACGGCATCTCCCGGAAAATCTGCACGAGGTCGACATTGTGCGCTCCCGCGGACTCGAGGAGGCTGCCCACGAGCGCCGGGTCTCGCACGCAGCGGCGGACGAGATCGGCCCAGAGGCCGGCGCCGCCCTCGGCCTCGACGAACTGGATAGCGAAGCGAACGTCGCGCAAATGTTCAATAATGATGGCGAGCGCGCGCTGCACATTCTCGTAGCCGCCGGTTCGGCCGAGGATGTAGACCATTTCCCTGTAGAGCGGGCCGCCGCGGCGCGACTCGCAGACTTGGAGAGCCTCTTGGAGCGAGTAGTGGTTGGCGGACTCGAGGAACTCGAGGAGGTCTTCGGGGCGGTGCTGGGCGTAGAGGCGCACCTGGAGGTTCTGGAAGCGTGCCATGCGCTCGTGGTTGTACTCCTCCCTCCTGCGGCGCGAGAGCTCGTGGAGAAAGGAGAGCAGCGCAGAGTCGGAGAGGGCCTTGAGCTGGTCCACAATGAGCCCCATGAGATTCGCAGTGGCGGTGGCCGCGGTCTCGTCGGCGCCAAACTCGCTCGTGACGAGGTCGACCAGGAGCGAGACAGTGCGGCGCTCGTCGAGGGCGACGAGCACCGGGACGCGGTCGGCGGCGCTAGAGGCGAGTCCGTGGCGCTCAATGAGGGAAAAGATGATCTCGGCGCGCTGCGGGTCGTCCGAGGCAGCGGGGCCGCCGCGCGCGCTTGCCTCGAGGTACTCGTGGAGGGCAAACGTGTATTGACCGTTCATGGTGTAGAGCTCCGCGAGGGCATCGCGCAGGGCCGGCGGGACCTGGTCAAAGGCCTCGTCGACGACGGCCTTGACACGGTCGATCATTTTGCGCACATCAAAGAGGGGCGCGGTGCGCGGCTTGCCCGTGTGATCCGCGGCGCGAGGTGAGGGCTCTGGGCCGAGGCCGTCGCGGTGCAGAAAGGAGACCGCGCGCGCGTGGTTGCTGAGGAGCTCGAGCCACTGTCGGATGAGCTGGAGGAGCGCCTCGTCGTCTCGGACGCGCAAGAGCTCATCGATAACGGACTCGTACACAACCGGCGGGAGCTGAGGGTTGCGCACGGGCAAGTAGCCTGCGAGGGACCGGAGGCGCTCGAGGGACTCGAACTTGGTGGCCCACTGAAGCCAGCGGTCCGGGTCCGCGTCGAGGAGGCGGGGGCAAAGACTGGCGGCCTGGTCGAAGCGGCGCTCCGAGAGCATGAAGCCGAGAAGCTTGTCCTGAAGTTCCCGCAGCGAGTACGAGTGCAGGGCGTCGGGAGGAGCGGCCTCGGCGAGGCTGAGCGCGACGGCGAAGCGACCCTGCTGCAGCGCATAGGCAATGTGGTCTTCGAGGGTGCGTGGCCGCGCGGAGACGAGGTCGAGCGGGCTAAGAATGAAAAGGATGGGCGTCCCGTCGGCGCCAGTGATGAGCTCGTGCGCGGCGCCCAGCGCGTAGTCCTTGGCCTTGTTTGTCTCGTATCCGCGAATGGGCAGCGCCTCCATGGAGACAGGCTCGCCGTCGGAACGCGCAATGACGCGCAGCTCGGGGCATTCGGTCTCGCCGGCCTCGCCGTTCTGCCGGGTGTCTTGCTGGCCCGTTGCGGCGTCTTCGGCGGCGGCGGCGGTGTCAGAGTTTTCTGGGTCGTCGAGGTAGGTGAGAAGCGCGAGCTGGTCGTGGCCAAAGGGGGAGATGCCGCAGATGGTCTCGGTGTGCGAAAACTCGTACAGAGACAAGAGCTCGGCGTAGCGGGGCAGCTTGTTGGGGTCTTGCTGGAGGTCCTCCTTGGTGCGCTCGTAGACGCGGACGATCTTGACAGAGTCGGCCCAGGCGATGATGAGCGTGGAGTCGTCTTCCCAGACCAGGTGGCAGCGCGCGTCGCGAGAGGCGAGCGAGCCCGCGGGTCGGTCGATGAAGGCGATGCGCTTCTCGTGGCCTTGGTCGTAGACCTTGACGCCGGCTTCGTTGGCCCAGGCGATGAGCTGGGTGCGCCACTTGATGGCCGTGATGCGGCCCTCGCCGCGGTGGAGCTCGGTCTCTACCGAGGAGAACCAGCCCTTGCGCTTGAGGACGAGCCGGCCGGCGGCGCCTCCACAGACGAACATCTTGTCACGGTTCCTGGCGTAGCCTGGCTCGAGGGCGACGGCGAAGACGGGCTGGTGAAAGTTATGTTTCTCAAAGGAGAGCTTGCTGGCGTCGTCCTTGGCTTTGCTCGTGGGCCCCACGGCGACGCGGCCGTCGACGGAGCTGCTGGCAAAGGCCTCGCCGGTGGCGTCGAGCGCGATGCAGGTCACGCGGCCGCGGTGGTGCTGGTTTCTGCGAATGAGGACGCCGTCGTGGCGCAGCTCGAAGACGGCGCCGCGCGAGGTGCCCACGAGGAGGATGTCGGTGTGCAGCCCCAGGCATGAGATGCGGAGGCCGGCCTCCTCGAGGATGGTCGACAGCGTGCCGCGGACGCGCTGGTACTTGAGCATGGGCTCCACCTCCTCCTCCTCCTCCTCCTCGCCGTCGCGGGCCTCCGTCTTGGCCTCCTGGCCCGCCATCTCGCCGCTCATGCTCAGCCAGCCCTGCGCCCGGCCCGGCCCGGCGCGGCGCAGAGGCGCGGCGCGGCGCGGGGCGAGCGCGCCAGCCCTGGCCGGCGCCGGAGGCAGCGGGTCCGCGCCGCGCGGGTCGGGGGTCGATGAGAGTCTGCCGCCTGGGGACGAGCGACCAAAGATACAGAATCTCTCGAACAACGTCAGGAGACCATGACCATGCTCACCAGCGAGGCCCCGCCAGGGGCCTGGCGACGCAGCAGCACGCGCCCGTCGACAGCGCCTTGCCGAGGCAGGCGCGACGCCAGCATTAAGTTTCTCTGCGCGAGGTCTCGGGCAAGGCTTAGGTGTCAATAATCAGGTACTTCGGCATCGTCTTGTCACCAGGACTGGCGCCCGCCGTCTCTCTCTCCGGTCTCGCATCGTAGGACGCCCGCACGCGCACAGGACCCAGCATCAAGTCGAGACAGGCTTTCGGTGGCGCGAGCGGCGGCACAAGCACGACAGCGAGGATCCCATAATCTGCATTTTCTTTTCTCGATGACTGAGCCTCGGAGTCAGAGTGACACGATGGCAGCGGTCTCGCCCGCACTGGCACCTCGGCTGCCTCGCGGCCACCCAAAGCAAGCTCCAGAGTTCATGAACGATGCATATGAAATATAATCTCGATCGCCCCTCTAAAAACCTATGTCTCTGCGAAGCACCGGCGAACAAGCTCGCACAGAAGAGACTCCTCATCGTACCACTTGCGCCGCACGGACAGCGACTCCTCCTCGTTGAAGAGCCCCGCGCAAAGCGAAGGCGTCGAGTCAATATAATCGCCGAACGGAGCGTGATTTTTCCAGTGCGTGTCGGCCTCGTGCACAATGACAACGGGCTTGCCCACATCGATTGCGCGCTTGAACTCGGCCTGAACGGCTGCGCTTGCAAAAACGCCGTCCGTCAGCACTAGAACGTACGCGTGGGCGCGGCGCACGCCGTCAAGCATGGCCTTTGGGTTCAGGAACCACAGCTTGAGCCCGCGGTCCGCGAGCTTGAGCCGCAGCGTATCAGCGAGGTCGCCGCCCGTGCTCTGGACGTGGATTAAGAACACGTGCGTTTTCTCGCCGCGAGCGAGCGGCGAAATTAGCATGTGCGCGACGTCGGGCCCATCCTCATCCGTAGGATGGTCTGCGCCGGGCGGCTGTGTGCCAAGATGTACGGTTCTTGGCACGGACCTGCCTCTTGCCGAGCGGAGGCGTCTACAGGCGGCGCTTCCAGACCGCCAATGACGGCTGCGAGCGGCGAGCAAGCAAAGCAAGCTTTCTGCAACAGCGCAACGCGTAGCCACGTCTAGTAAGAATGCAGGTAGCGTCCGGCCTTGGGCCGGCCGGCCCGCCTCCTGCGCCTGAAATGCAAAGCCAATCTATTTCGACCATGTACCTTTGACTTGACTCGGCTCGGCGCGACGGTGGCGCGGAAGCCGCCGACATTATTCGGCTGACAAGCCGCCGTTTAGCGGATACCAGTTAGTCAAGGCAAAGGACCGGATTCGGATCGGTGGAAGTGCGCTGCGTCGCGTGCCGGTCGCTGATGGTGGTGGGAACGGCGTATTGCTCATGCGTAGGACAAGTTGCACTGGCTCGTGCGCAAAAGCAGGATGCTACTGGCGCTGCTGTCCGATCTCGACGACCGTCGCGCGCATGGGACTTCAATGCAAATTGCTCAAGCTCACGCGGAGCATCGAGGTTGAGTCTCCCCGCGGTTTCGGCAACGACCTTGCCTCGGCCGTGACCCTGGCCGCCGCAAACATCGACCCTGACCGAGCTCTTGACCGGGTAAGCTCGCACTTGGCCCCTTGCGTCATCGATGCATGCAGGACGCGCGCTTTGCGCAATGACCTGCGAGCGACCCATCAAGATCGAAGCCAAGATCCGCTCCTTCGACGCATGACCACGCCGAGAGCATCGCCCTTGCCTTGCCGACGCACCACTCGACGACAAACTCTTTAGCCCCCAGGCCGAGTTGTCACGCCTTGTTTCCTTGAGACGCTCATGCGTTAGTCTTGCTTCCGAAGATGCTGTTCGCGAGTCGTTGTTGCCTCCTCAAGGCCTCGCACGCGGCACATTGCGCAGCTCTGCTCTCGCTTGCGCTCTCGCTACCAAGCAGTCTGTGCGTGTTAGCAGCCGCCGACTCACACAATTGCATGGCCTACGCGCCGGCGCGGGCAGCAGTGACCGCCAACAGCGGCCCATTTCGGTCGCGATCTCGTACGAGGCCCACAGCGCTGGAGCTGGAGCGTGCCAAGCGCGACACGTCTAGGCTCTGCCTGCCTCGCGACCGCCGGTAGGCCTAGCAGAGGCTTTGAGGCTCTTGCATGATGAACAAGATGAAATCTATCTCGCCTCGCAAAGCATAGGCGAACCAGCTCGCGTAGGAGGGCTCCTCTCCGTTGAAGAGTGCCCTGTGCAAAGTGAAGGTGTCAAGTCAACATAGTTGCCGACCGGCGCGTAGCTCTTGCGATACGTGCCGGCCTCGTGCACAATGACCACGGGCGTGCCTGCATCGATCGCGCACTTGAGCTCCGCCTGGACGGCTGCGCTGGCAAAGAGGCAGTCCATCGACACCAAGACGTACTACGCTCGACACCAGGATGTACGCTCGACGCCAGGCGTTCCACGCGGACCGATTCCGGCGACGATCCAAAAACGTGTACTTGATCTGGGTCGAAGACGTCCTGCGCGAGAAGAAATCGCTTACGGACAGACTGCACTATAAATTTTCTCGCGTAGCGGTCAAGCAGTGCCGATTGTGTTGCAAGCGATTCGGCGAGTGCGCTAACTTGAGCTCGGGCCTACATCCCGGACTGCACCCCATCCCGCAAAGCCACCCACTGCTCTAGTAACTGCAAGCTGCCAATCCGTCCGCACGTTGCCGCTACCCGGGGACGAGGTCACCCCGTAGCCTCTGGACATTTTCCTACCGCGTTGTTCGTGCAACCCGCTCGGCGGACGAGTCGACCACGCTTTTCGTGCCGTGTCTTGCACGCGCTCGCGTTCAAACCACGTCGCAGCGGATACGGCTACTGCGCGCGCAAGCGGCCGCGATGGCGTAGGCGCAGACCTCGTTTGGCCCCGTGGCTCTTGCCGCCTCTCGCGCCCGGTCATCCTCCGCCAATGATTTTGTCGCGCTGGCGCCGTTGCAAGCTATCATCCTCTCCAGGCGCCGGCGGACGGTCTGGCGGGCGGTCAGGCCGGCGGTGCGAGCTCGCGGGCCCCGCCGTCGCCGTCGGAGTTGGTCTCGAAGTCGGTCTCGAAGGCTCGATCTCGCTGCGGCCGCAGGGAACATGAGAATCACCGGACCCGGGGTGCCCGTGGACAGGGCGCACCAGACTCGGACCGGCGCAGCTGGAAGTCATCGAGATCGATGGATGAAACCTGATGTGCCCCGAAGATCCGGGAGCTGTGAGCCGTAGGACATCCCATCCTCTGTTTATGGGCCAGTCGGCCTGCTCGACCCAAGCTAGCGCCGCGGCCGCCGTTGGCCGGCGAGAGGATGCCCTTGGGTCGCGGACCCCTCTCGCCTGGCATTCATGTTCTCTTTTCCCTGCACGGCCTCAGCGATCTCGCGCTTGAAGCCAATATGCTCCGCGAGCGTGGCACGCTCACCCTGCGAGGCGTCCTGCTTGCCCCTCAAGAGCAGCAGCCGCCACTTGGCCGGGTTGTGGTGGTGCTTGTCTCAGGAACGCAAACGGGCTCGCAGCCGATCGGGCCAGCAAAGTACGCGCGACGCGCCACCGCCGAGCCGAACACGGTACATTCGGCACTCATGCTGCGCTCGCTGCTGCCGTAGGCCAAGTGTTGCACGTTTAATGCACTACGGCCGCCCCAACGTCGGCCGAGCGAGCCCTATGCCACAGGCGCTCGCTCGCCCGCACAAGTGCCCCTCCGGGGACAGCGACGTCTTTCGGAAGCCTGCGACTTTGGACATGGTGCAATGAGCGCACAGCTGAAGCTCGCGCAACAGCCTGCGCTTGTTCGCCGATGAAGGCATCATAATCGGAAAATCTCTTGATAAGTGGAATCATTTAAATACGAGAAGCGCTGGAGGCTCCTGCTGTGGCGCTGTAGGAGCGGCTCGGGCGGGTTGCAGAAGCGGGGTCGGCGGCAGCCTGCGGTCCACAAGGCAAATCCTGATGGCCGGCAAAGCTCGGTCGTCGATGCCCTTGAGGCCCATGGCTCCCTCGATGCGGGGGTGGAGCTGGAATGGGTCTTCGTTGGTCGCGTACATGGCGATGACCTGCATGAAGTTGGTTGGGAGAGGAGCACCGGAGTCTGCCGAGCCAAAAAGCGGGATTTCATGGCGGGCGAGTTGGATCTGTAGCAGGAGAAGGCCGAGGCTGTATGCGTCGCTC
This sequence comes from Aurantiochytrium sp. T66, assembly GCA_001462505.1. Taxonomy (NCBI): domain Eukaryota; class Bigyra; order Thraustochytrida; family Thraustochytriidae; genus Aurantiochytrium; species Aurantiochytrium sp. T66. The sequence goes on along the minus strand of KQ758850.1, from coordinate 15,711,272 downwards.
TGCCTCGTGTGGCCTTGCTCGTGACCGTCAAAGGGCAGGAGCACCTCGGGGGCGGCTGACGCAGAGAAACCGGCCTGGACGGGGCGTTTCATCGTGCGCGTGGTGGCTGCCATCCGGCGAATGCTCGCGTTACCCATGTCCGCGAGCTTCGCCTTGTCCCCGACCATAATGATATTTTCGGCCTTGATGTCTTGGTGCACAACGCCGCGGGCATGGCACTCCCGCACGGCTTCAATGACGCTCCGGCAGATGCGCAGCGCTGCATCGGGTGTGAGAGTGCCGTGGTGTTGCTGCAAGAGTGTGGCGAGGTTCGTCGTGCCGAGCTCGAGGAGCAAGTCAACGCGCTCTTCGCCTCCCGCGTCTCGCGTGATGCTGTAGCCATAGAAGCCAAGCAGCCGGGGGTGGTTCCCGACGCGCACAAGCGCGCGCACCTCGTTGGCGAGGCTCTCAAGGTCCTCCTGGTCCTGGATGCAGGTCGACTTGATGGCGACAGGTACGAGGCCCCTACTAGTCTCCAGCCTACCGACATGGACCGAGCTCCGCTCACTCCGTCCGAGCAATTGAGCTGCGCCATTCTCGCTCGCGCGGGCCCACCGAGTTCGGCTGATCTGCAGTGCTTCGCAGTCGCGGAAATTCGCCATGGTTTCATCGCATGGGTCCTGCACATCGCCGATCGGGTCCAATGCTACGGTCAGAGTCTCGTTGCACGTGGCCCGAAGTTGGCGAACCTCGCGCACCGTTCTCGAGACTCTCATCATCGCGGTGCCCCCACGACCCGCACCAATGAGATTCCCCAATGTGTCGAGGTCCTCACGGGCGCTTGTGCAGAATTCTTCGACTTCCGGGAAGGCATCGAGCGCGTCCGCGTCTAAGGTGCGCAGAGCCTCGGCGTAGCGATGGGCCGCGTTTACGGACGCGTACAATTGCTGTTCCACGGGGACGCCCCTGAGCTGCGCGATGTAGTCGAGAACGGCTAGCGTGGCGCTGATCCTCCGAGACACCTCTGACTCCGGGCCGACGAGCCTCAAAAGCTCTTCTTTGGCTTCTTGTCGCAACCTACGCAGCGGAGTGACCAGCGCGGTCTCGAGACTGGCAATGGCTGCTTCATCGAGGGGACACGGGGCGCCGAGCTTCTTGAACCCAGGAGATAGACTCATGTCGAGCATGTAAGGAATGGAGCTATTTCCCCCAGCCCACCAGTGAGAGCGGGGGTACTGCGGGTATACACCCACCGTGGGCGACCAAATCTCGAAGGCGCCGTCGATGCCAGGGACAGTGACAACCACCCGGAGGCCCATGTTTTGGGCGGTATGCACGACGTAGCGTGCACGATTCGGCTGCCATGGATGCACCTCAATCAGCTCGCCGACGCCTGTGGTCACCTTAATCATCATACCCACGCTCTTGGAAGCGGCGAGAGCGCGAATGACCGGATGCATCCATGCCCAGCCCTCCATCGATGCCCAGCCCTCCATCGCGTCGAGGTACTGCTGTGACGTCGGCCAACGGAAGGTGCCTTCGGCTATAGGGCTTATATGTGTGATCTGATCGTTGGTCCATGTGCCGCCCTCGAGCACCGTGCGCGCCTCTATGAGACGGGATCCAGCATCAAGCAAGTCCGTCAGTGTCGTGGCGAGGCCGTTCTCGACAATCGGATCGTTCTTCGCAAAGCTGTCCCTGAACCGAGTGGTCGCGGCGACGACAATGTCGCGCAGCTGGTCCAGGTCGTCTTCGAGCGAGGCGCGTACTCGTCCCGCCACGAGCGGAAGGCTCGTGTTGCAGAAGGCAAGAAAGGCCTCGCCGTCTGCGACGAGCGGGTCGAGCTGCGCCCCGAAGTCCACCATGAAGCGCGGGCCCTGGGGCCCACATTGAACCTCGCGAACCAACCTGCACGTGGCGAGGGCGACCACGCTCCAGGTTTGCGGCGCGATGATGAAGTCTGGAAGCAGGCACGCTACCTTGAGCTGTCGCACCACGTCCACGAAGAGACCCGTGCGCTCGACGCCTGCAAAGCGCAGAATGTCGGCAGCGATGTGAAGTGGACAGTGGTCCCCCGAAACGCCAGCACCATTGACTGGGTTGATATGATGGATGCCATTCCAAGTGCGCTCGCCAGTGGAGCGACTCAGCCTAAAGCCTTCGGCCACGGCCGCGAGGAACGCGTCGCGATCAGCGCTCAGGTCGCCAAAGTGCTTCCTGCTGCAGAAGCGCTTCAGCTCGTCAATCCTCTGGGCTGCGGCATAAGCTAGAGCCCGGTGGGTCTCGGCATCGAGGCGGTCTCTCAGGTCCAAGTGCATGGTCACCACCGCGTGGCGAGTGAACTCGGCGTGGGCGCGGAATTCGTGTTGGAGCTCGCTGAAGCGCACCTCCATGAGCATCTCCAGCTCGTCGAAGCGTTCGTGCATCTCCGTGCGAAGCTGCGCCACCTGCTCCGAGATGGCGTTCAGCATGTCGGAAACGTAGTCCGAGCTGCCGGAGTCGCCGAGGCAGCCCGCAATCTGAAGGATGCAGGCTGTGGCCGAAATGAGCCTGCTTCCGGCGCCGAGCCAGGCGAGCGTGCGGCGCGCTGGAGCTTGCTTGAACGTCCGGATGGCGGCAGCGATATTGATCGCCTGATTGCCAATCGCAGCGACCTTGCGCAAGCCGGGCTGGTTCGCCACGATGCCGACCCTGTCAATGGCATCGCAGACGCCCGCTGCGCCCTGAAGCGTCTGCTCAAATTCCGCGGCATTGCGCTGGGCGACCAGGTCCTCGCGCTGGGCGGCGCGTGCTGCCTCCAGCGCCTCCAGCACCTTCTTCACATCGAGCCTGAGCGGCCCGCCGTTGACGTCGAGCTCAAAGCGCTCCAGCGCAGCGAGCATCTCGTCGAGCTGCTCGGCCGTAAACGTCTGCATCCGGTCCATGAGGTCGGTCTGGTTGGCGAGGATTGTGAGCGTCTGCTCGTCCAGCTGCTGACGGACCTCGAACTGCATCTCCTTGTACTGCTCGGCCTGTGCGGCAAAAGTACGCCGCGCGTCCTCGTTCAGATGCACGTCGAGGTACTTGCAGACCTGGTAGATCGCGTCCCGGGTCTCGTTGCAGTTCGGGGCGATGCGCAGGAGGGCCTTTTGAACGGCTGTCGCGACCTCTGCCGGATGGTCGGCGTGGGCAATCAGTTCATCGGCACGCCTCGTCAAGACGTCTTGGTAAACCTTGGCATTCTCTTTGCGCTTGTGCTTGTCGTATCTATCGATCGCCTTCTCCGTGATGTCTCCTACTCTCGTCCCGGGTCACCGAAAGGAACAAGCACCGCCTGAACGAAGACCGACACCGGCACGCCCGATACCGTGGGCACCTCCTTGCGCCGCCACTCCTTGGAAGTCCCGTCAGTAGCAAGGCGCGCCTCGTTAAGGCTCTCGACGACGTCGTTCGCGATCTTCGTTTCGAGCTCCATCGTGTCGTCGGGCTTCTCGCTTCTTCTTGAACAGGTTCTTCGAGGCGTACTTGCAGGGCTTTCGATCTCAAAGGAGGTCAAAGTTGCAGGACTGTCGATCGCAAAGGAGGCCGAGGTTGCAGGTCTGCTGCCGCTCAGCCCTCGCTCGCTGCCCGTGAGTTCGACTCTGGTTGCGAGGATCGTGCGGAGCCCTGCGCCGCGACTAAAAATTTTCACCTTGTTCTCCGCCGACCGACTCGAGTCGGGCGCGTGTTGAACGGTCTGGCTTTCCCAGGCTCTCACAGCCGTCTTGCAGACAGTCGGTGCCCCGCTGCAGCGCTCGCGATTCGGCTGCGAGCATCGCCGTGCGCAGCGCAGCCATGTTCTCCAGCGCGTGGCGCCTCTGTCGACTGGCGATCTCTCTGGCTCTCATGGCTCTCATAGGCGAGTGAGGTGTCGCGCCCACAGTCCCCACAGTCGCCGGAGCGACCCGCGGCAGCGCCCACTCACAAATGTCAGTCCCCACTGGCTTGCGATCCTTGCTCGCTCGTTTGCTCGTTCGCTCGTTCGATCGTTCGCTCGCTCGCTCGTTCGCGTGAGCACGTGCCCCGGCAGGCAGTACGTAGTAGCTCTTGCTCCGACCGACCGAGTCGGCGCAGCCCACGTCGTCTCGATTGCCTCGCCAAGCGCGCGCGCGCGGCCCTGCACTGCCTATCTTTTTAGGTTCCCCGCTGGTATCCTGGTTTTTCGGATGCTCCCTGCCTTCAGCCAGAACGATTTGGGTCGTCCTGAAAAGGTTCCTCCTGAGAAGGCTCGTCTGTCGGCTGGCCGGATCAAGCTCGAAACTTCGAAAGCCCCATCGCGAAAGATCTTGATCAGGGAAGCGTTACCGGATTTTGTGTCACGTTTTTGTGGAAAGCCGGATCCATGCATCGCAGAAGAAGTACGTAGCACCCGGGTACGTACTACGTACGTACGTAGGGTACGTAAATGTTCTCCCGGGAACTTGAAAAGGAGCTCGCCGGATTCTGTGTTACGTTTTGCGGAAAGCTGAGCACGGAGAGAGTTATCATGGCCTGGCACGACGTCGGCTCTTGGTGCGCGCATGCTCCGGGGTCCGAAGAAGATTTTTTCATCGCTCGTGCATTGGCATTAGGCCTCTAGAGTTAGCATCAGCATCGGCACCGGCGCATTGGCAGGCAACGATCGAGCGGGAGAGTAGGATGCTGGAAGCTGGAGATCTGGCTTTGGCTACTAGCCTGAGTAGATGCGCTGAGAGAATAATTCGCGGGGAAGAGAAAACGAGGCGTCATGCTGCACCGGAATGGGCCTTGAGTCCCGTCGCAGGGAGGAAGAGGGGAGGAGCTCTTAGAGGCGTGCGCACGGGTAGTAGAGGTTCGCAGACAGAGCTTGCTTCTGCGGGTGCAAGAACGGACGCCGGCCCAGCGCCCTCTAGGCTCATTTTCCCGCAATCTTTATCTTGCGGATCTTTGCTCTTCAAGCAATCTTTGCGTCCAGCCTTGCGCGGATATGCTTGAGACGTCCTAGAGCTCTGGCCGTCTTGAACGCGAGTCCGCACCCGCGCGTAGAGAGAGTCGTCTAGTCGCTTGCGAAATGATGGCAACGGGACGGCTTGTGTGCAGCTGCTTGGCGGACCTCGCATCCAAGATCTGGGCTCAAGGCTCCTTGAAATGTAGTAGGGGGTACGTCGCGAGCTGTCCGAGCAAGCGAAGAAAGCCGAGCAAGCCAAGCCTGAGCATGCCAAGCCTGAGCAAGCCAAGCCTGAGCATGCCAAGCCTGAGCATGCCAAGCCTGAGCATGCCAAGCCTGAGCAAGCCAAGGAAATCGATGTTGCTGGGATCAAAGTCATACCCGTGCAGCGCAGGCGCAGGATAAGCGCGCCGTGCAGCTTGTTCGAGCAGCTTCGTCAAGTTCGTCGTCCATCCCAAGGTGATCGCCCACGCAAGGGCTCGGAATCCAGTCACCGCGAAGATCATTACGTGGCCGCCCTTTGGCTGCCAGACTTGGCCGGGCTCATGGGTCAAATTGGCCCGTCTTGCGTGGACGATGGGGCAAATACCGATAAAGATACGACCCAAACCTCGATCCAAACCGCGTCCGCGCCGATCTTGCTCGTCTCGCGCCCGCGCGCGCGCTCTGCGCAGAGCGCGCGCGCCCGCCTTCGCCTTCGCCTTCGCCGCCCCGGCCGCCTGCTCGCGGCCCGCGCGCGCGCCGGGCCTCCTTCCCTGCGCCGCAGCACCGGAGTCGGTCAGAACTGATCGAGCTCGAAGATCGGCCGCTCGGGAGGAGACCAGCGGCGCCGCCGCTCGCAGCCGAGCCCGCGCGCGGAGAGGGCGCGGAGGTGCGGGCGCGGGTGAAGCGCACGCGGGAGGCCAGCTGGCTCGCGGCCAATTCTCCGGCGCCTCGTCGATGCGCTGGCTGAGAGGCGGCAATCCGCGCAAGGACCTAGCCTACGGGCGAACATGGCCGGCACGCGACACGCAGGGCGTGGCCAGCGCGCAATGCTGCGCGTGGACATGAAGGACCTCATTGATCGTGAGGATCTGGAGGGTATCCGGAGCGCCGTGGAGGCAGATCCGGGCGTGCTCGAGGTACTCATCCAGCAAGCACAACCTGGACGCCCTGACGAGTCCAGTCTGCTTTACACACTGGCGCGCAACGACGCGGTGGAAATCGTCCAGTGCCTTCTGGATCTCGGTCGGCGGTTTGGCGTAGACTTGGTGCGCGCGGGGAACTATCTGGACCTCCCGCTCATGCGGGCCTGTCGCCTTGGGCACGTTTCGATTCTTCAGCTCTTGCTCGAGCACGACGCTCGCACAGGCCATGTGCGCGATCGTGCCATTGACATGCGGTGCCGCGGTGGCATGTCGGCGCTCATGGAGGCCTGTAGGCATGGCCAGATCAGAGCTGCTCAGCTTTTACTCGAGCGCGGCGCCAACGTTGAACTGCAGAACAATAAAGGCCGAACCGCGCTTATGCTGGCCTGCATGCGAGGCCGCCTCGAGATTGCCCAGCTTTTGCTTGATCGCGGCGCCGACGTTAACCTCCAGATACCCGCGGACATGATGGCGGTTCGGATGGCCCGCGCGCAAGGCCGGCTTAGCGTTTTTCAGCTTGAGCTCGAGCGCCACGTCAGACACAAGCTGCTGATCGAGAAAGGCTGGACCGCGCTTATGCTAGCCAGCACACGAGGCCGCATCGAGACTGCCCAGCTTTTGCTGGAGTGCGGCGCCAAGTTCGAGCTCCAGAATGGAGATGGCCGGACCGCACTTATGCTAGCGTGCGCGCGCGGCCGCATCGAAATCGCTCGGCTGCTGCTAGAGCGCGGCGCCAACACTGAACGGAAGGACAAGGAAGGCCAGACCGCGCTTTTGCTGGCCTGCAAAGAAGGTCACGACGAGCTAGCGCAGCTCTTGCTTGGGCGCGGTGTCAACATTGACCTCCAACAGCGCGACGGCATGACGGCGCTTATGTTGGCTTGCTCCTATGGCCGGACCAAAGCTGTTGAGGTACTGCTCAAGTGCGGCGCAAACATTGAGCTGCACGACAAGGAAGGCCGGACCGCGCTTTTGCTGGCCTGCGGACAGTGTCGCATCAAGATCGCACAGCTGCTGCTTGAGCGCGGCGCCAACATTAACACACAGCGGCACGATGGCCAGACCGCGCTTATGCTGTTTTGCAAAGGAGGCCACCTTGAGAAGTCTCAATTTCTGCTCAGCCGCGGCGCCAAGGTCGACCTGCAGGCGAGCGATGGCACGAAGGCTCTTATGCTGGCCTGCCTGGATGGCCAGAGCAGGATTACCCGGGTTCTGCTTGAGTGGGGTGCCAAGATTGACCTGCAGCGGAGCGACGGCCGGGCCGCGCTCATGCTGGTTTGTGAAAGCGGCG
>KQ758850.1:15669591-15687359 GCA_001462505.1 Aurantiochytrium sp. T66 | reverse complement strand
TGCGCCCGCGCGGTCGCGAGCCGGGCGGCGCGCGGGGCTTTGGCGGGTTTTGTGTTGCGGTTCTGCGCCGTTAGGCTGGGACCTTCTCGTGTCTTGACGTCGACAACAGCGCCGACGACAACGACGACGACGTGGTGCCTCGGCCTTCACTCCCCGAGAAAGAACTTGGGCAAGAGCAACGCATGTGCAAGAGTCAACGCATATGCAAGCTCGCGGGGCTTCTTCGCAATGAGGTGAGCCACAGAGACTCGTTTCCAGGATTGTCTGCGACCATCCCGCACCTTGAGGCGAAAAGCCTAGAGGATGTAAACCTGCAGGAGTCCAGAAGCACGTTCGGGTATGCAATCTGCGACGGGGCATGGCCAATATATCGTCGTCTCTGCTTTAGGCTTTCTTGGCAGCGAGATTCTTCTTGAAGAGGGACACGCGCTTGGGCTTGGCCGATGCAGAATCGTCGGTAGATGTCGCGGGCGGGTTTGCGTCTGCTGCTGTAGGCGCGCTTAATGATGCAGGCGCCGAAGGAGGGGGCGCGGGCCGCTCGAGAATCTCGCCGGAGAACGCCGCATTATGGGCCTTGGAGTCGTGATTATTCACTTCGCTAGGCCCAGCAGCTTTGACGGCCACGGAGCCTTGATCAGACGCCTCTGGCTCAGCGCGCCGGTTCTGGTTCAAAAAGGTATTGTAAAACTCGTCCATGGACATTTCGGCCTCGGCACGCTCGCGCTCCTCTTGCGCCGCTAGGGCCGCCTCTGCAGCGGCCAGCGCCTCTGGGTCGTTCTCCTCTTCTAGCTTGGCAAATTGGTCCCAAATCGCGCGGGATCGCGACCGCTCTTCTTCCGTGAGGGCCCGGGGTGCTGGGCTGGTGACTGGCCTGGCCTCACGTGATAACGCTTCAGCCTCTTCCAACGTTTCGTGCACCTCCACAAAGCCCTTTGGATCCTTGGTAAGCCGCGGTCCCCCAGCACTCGATTTTGCCGCATTTTCACCTTGGCTCCTGCTGCTACTGCTGCTGCTGTTGCCTTTCGGACGCCCAGACGAAGCACCGCCAGCTTGCGCCGCGAGAGCTTCCTTGATAGCGCGAATGTCGGCCTGCACGGTGGTCTTGCGCCGCTCCAGGACGCCGCACGCCTGGAAAGCAGACTGCTTGGAGAACATCCCGGCTCCCAGGTTCACCATGACCTCATTGGTGCGCTCCAGCGTGCCGCGCGTGAATGCGACCTGGAGGATGATCCCATGGTGGACGAGCAATAGCAGGCAGCAGGCTCTTCGCGTTAGACCTCGGTCGCGGCAGCCAAGCACGCCCCGCACTCCAAACGTACCTTGCCCACGGGCACGACGACCTTGTGCTTGAGGCTCTGCGGGAGCGACGTCAACGTCGCCTGCACGGCCTCGAGGTCCGAGTACAGCGCGACGAGCTCCTGCGCCTTGGCCTTGAGCGCCTCGGCGCTGTACCGCGTCGCGAGCGCCGCCGGCGCCGCCATTTTCGCCGCCTGCCTGCCTGCTGCTTGCGCGGGCGGCAAGGGGAGATCTCCGCCGCCTCAGGAACGTCGCGAGCGAGCGCGGCGCGCCGCGAGTCCCACGGCGGCGCGAGCTTTGGTCTGGGCTCGAGACTTATCGGCCGCCGGCGGCCCGGGGTGCGCGAGGAATGCGCGAACGCTCAAGTGCACACCCCCGCGGCGAGAACCCGAACCCGGGGAGGGACGGGGCGCTAGTGTCCCCATGGCAGTGATGTGAATCACTCACTGACGGTCAATGTTTGCGGCCCGCAGATGACCCTGGGCCCCACGCACGAGGACGAGCTCTGCGCTACGGACGACAGAGCGTCGCGGGGCTATAGGTGGCTAACTGGATTTATTGCGAAGGAAATGATAGCAGCGCCGAAAAGTCAAGCGTCGCCGAACTCCTACTCTTGGGCGAAAGTCCGCGGCGAGAATGGACTCGCGGACCATGATGATGATGGCATGAATGGAAAGAACTTGAAGAAGAAGGATGGGAATGGATTACTGTATTCGAGCTGGAGATGCAGTGCTGGGACGTCGCTTGCGTCAGAGGAGGAAGAAGCCTGCGCATATTATTCCTGGGTGCTGCTTGCTCTTGAGGGGCTCGCCAAACCTCTTGGTGCTCACGAAACGTGACGCAAAACCACAATCGCCAAAGCCTTGCCGCGCGTCGCATCCGCGCGCCGACGTCAGACCCACGCGAGCGTGCAATGTCGTCGTTCCTGCGCCGCGTCAAGAACCGCCCTGCGCCTCTTAGTGCGATTCAATGCGACGACGTCAGCTCTCCCCGTAGCGAATGTCTCGACGAGCAGCAAGTTGAGCACATGTTTGCTCTTGCCGCAAAGGGCGCAGAGCACGCGGACGGTGCGATGGAAGACGACACAGAGCAGAAGGAATCGTCCGAGGCCACCGAGCCGGGCCTCGAGGTCTCGTCCTCTCAGCCTGCATCGCCCAGGAAGACGAAAAAGTCAAAGGCCGACCGCCTCGCCTTGCAATCGCTCGACTTTTTCAACGAGGCCCAGCGCGACGCCGTTGATGAAATGCGCCAGCGATGCGCAGAAGCCATGGCCCAAGCTGGCGTACACGAGGGCGGCGAGGACGACGTTCTGCTCTGGGACACGCGCATGCTCCGCTTTCTACGCGGGCACAAGTTCGATGTGCAAACAGCCTGCGACATGTTCACCCAAATGCTCACCTGGCGCAAGGACCAATGCATCGATGCTATCCGCGAGGAAATCGTCAGCGCTCGCATGCGACCGGCAGACTTTCCGCATCACGGGCGCGTTGTTCGCTTCATGCCCGTACATCACGACCACGGCTTTGATCTCGAGGGGCGTCCAGTTCAGGTAGAGCTCCTCGGGCGCATCGACACCAAAAAGCTCCTCAGCAGCTTCCATGAGGAAGAGTTCCTGCGCCATCACATCTACTCCATGGAGTACATGTCGCTGCAACTCGAAAGGCTCTCGCGCGAGCGTCAGACAATTGTCCGCATGGTGCTCATCTTCGATCTTGCAGGTTTCGGCATGAACCACATGCGCAAGTCTGCCCTCGACCTTTTGCAAAAGGCGCTCAAAATCACGCAAGATTACTACCCCGAGTCCATGCACTGCTGCTTCATCATCAATGCGCCCAAGGTGTTCTCCATCCTCTGGCAGGTTGTCAAGCCCCTCCTCGCGGAGCGCACCGTGAAAAAGGTCCAGGTGCTCGGCTCCTCGTACACAAGTGAGCTCCTCAAGTACATTCCCGCAGCGAGCATTCCCGCTTCCCTCGGCGGCGCGCGGCCCGACGAATGGCCTTTGGTCTTCGAGCGCACTGACACCGGCGGGGTCGACGATGACTATGACACGCTCGCGCTCTCCAAGGGCGAGTCGCGCACGCTCAAGATCATGGTAGCAACCGATTCCTACGTGGCGTGGGGCTTCTTCGTCCACGCGGGCGATCTCACGTTTGAGTGCGTCTTCCAGGAGCATGAGGCGGTCCAAGACAATGAAGAAGTCTGCAATCACCGCGGCAAGGTCGAGTCGACCGGCGGCTCCTTCGCGACGAGTCTCCCCGGGACGCTTCTGCTCACCTTCGACAATTCCGCCTCGTGGATCAAGGCAAAGACTGTATCATATTATGTGTGCGTGGCACCGCTCGCAGAGCGCCGAGACCTCGACAGTCCGCGCGATGGCCGGCTCCGCAAGTTCTTCACAAGCCCTATCAACTGAACTTCATTGCGACCAACGAGAATCTTGCCTCGGCACTGGCTACGATAGTCGCGGGGGTCTCGTCCGCCCCCTGTGACATTCTTTAGGATGCAAGGGAATCAAATAGAAAGCTTCGCTTCACGTTGAGATTACAGCGAACGAATAGCAGGAGCATGCCCTCTCTTCTACACGCGCGACGCCGAGAGAATCCTAGTCCCAACATGGCTCTCAGCTCGCCGCGTAACCTTGCTGCGCAAGAGCCCGATTCAGCTCTGCGACCTTGACGGTCATGATTTGCTCATGCTCGTGCGTAATACGCATAATGCGCTCGCTCGCCTTGGCTCGCTCGTGGCCAAAGCGCTGGTCCAGGCGCTTGCGCTCCTTGCCAGACTTGGTCTTGCGCAGGAGGGACTCCCGCCGCCGCTCGTGGGTTTGTTCCTCCTCGAGAATGCTCAAAAGGTGCATGTTCTGCTTTCGCTTGAGGGCTTTGATCTCTTCTTCGAGACGCGCGCGGGGGTCCTTGAGTTTGCCGCCAGCTTTCTTGGATTTCGGCCTGTCGCCATGGTGCCCTGGGCTTTCGGGTTTCGGCGACTTCTTCACGGGCGCGGTTCTCGGCCTTGTACCTTGCGCTCTCCGCGTCGACGATGGCGCCCTCTTTGACGAGGTTGGCCAGGCTTGCTGCTGAGACGATGGCGGGTGCTTTGGCTCTCGCGGAGGCTCATCGGCTTCGCGCTTCCCAGCAGAGAAAGTCGAGGTCGGAGAATCTGTAGACCCGTTTCTGTAGACCACGGCGTGGGCCCCTTTTGGCCTGCCCGGGGCCAGAGGCCGGGGCGCCGCCGAGGCGGGGCGTGACTCGCGCTGCGCCAGCGTCGGCTTGGTCTTTTCCGTCGGCGTCCGCGATGAATGCACCTGCGGGAGCGCCGCGGATGTCGGCGAGGCCGCCAGACTGAGGTCCATTCCGCGCATTTCTTTGGGCAGCACCAGCTTGCCGGTGGCGCGCATGTGCTCAAAGGTCTTGACGATCTCCTTCTTTTGTTTCTCGGCGTCGAGACTCTGCTGCTTGCGCAGTTCAATAAGTTTTTCGCGCTGATCGCGAATTTTGGCCGCCCGCTCGCCCTCGCGCTGGATTTTGTCCATGATGCGTTTGCGCTTGTACTCCTCCATGCGCCGCTTCCTCTCAATAAGTTCGAGGCGGTCCTGCTCCCGAAGACGGACGAGCTCCTCCTGGACAGCGTTCGTGGTCTTCTCTCGCGCCGCGCGCCGCGCCGCAGCGGCTTCCTTTTGCTGACGCTTGCGGAAGATGGCAGCGCACTTGGCTTGCTGGGCATCGATCATCTGCTCGTATGCGCGGCGCCGTGCCTCGTCGCGCTCGCTCGACTCTCGCGCCTTTTGGCGGTTCTCCAGTTCCTGCGCCATCTTGCGGCGAAGCAGCCGCTGCGCGGTGTGTCTTTCGAGGTCCTCGGCTCGCCCGCGTCGCTGCTCGGCCTGCTGCTCCATCTGCTGTCGCGTGCGCTCGATGAGGGCCGCCTTCTCCGCGGCGCGCTCGAGGGCCTCCAAACGCTCTTTCTCGCGTCGCTTGTTAAAGGCGCGTTGCCGCGCCTGCGCGGATCTCTGCTTCTTCTCAAAGTCCTGACGCTGCTGCTCGAGCAGTCGGTCCTGATTATCCATCGCCAGCTGGACGCGCTGCATTTGCTCGCTGCGCTTGCGCTCGTGATCCCTGGCATACTGCTCACGCTTCGCAGCGAGGGCGCTCTCCCGCTCGCGCTGCTTGCGGTCCATCTCCCGCTTCTTTTGCAAGAGCTCGCTTTGCTGGGCCTCGAAGATCTTTCGCGTGGCTTCCTGCCGCTTTTGCTGACGTCGAGCCTGTTCTTCCTCCCGACGGCGCGACTCCTTGCGACGCTCGATCTCCTGCTGCCGGTCCATCTCAGCCTGCAGCTTGGCGGCCTTGGCCTCCTTGGCGCTCAGGATGCGACGCTGGCGCTCCTCTTCGCGCTCGAGCTCGAGTCTTTCTTGCTCTTTGCGTGCTCGGCGGGCCTCTTCCTCGGCGGCGCGCTCGCGCCTGCGTCGCTCCCTGTCGAGCTTTGCTTTGGCCTCGCGCTCCATTTTTGCTTTGTTCTCCTTGTGCTGCTGCGCCATGCGGACCTCGTACGCGAGGAGCTGCTGGATGTCCTGCTTTTGCCGCTCCTTGAGCCTTTCGAGCTGGGCATGCTCTTTTTGTAGCAGGGCAGCCTCCCTGGCCTCGGCGTCTTCGTCGCTGCCGTCTGCGGTGGCGCGGGCAAGTTTCTGCGCGCGGATGCGCATCTCCTCCTCGTGCGCGATCTTGTCGTGCTCTTCCAGCACGATGCGCATCTTTTCGCGCCGCTTGCGCACGAAATGTTCATAGCGCACCTCCTGCACAGCCGGGTCGAGGTTCGCTTCTGCGAACGATTCGAGCGTCCGGGACTCGAGCTCCTTGGGCAGAATACCGGCGCGCGCGCACGCTTCCAGCATGGCTTCTTGCTTCAGATCGAGCTCATCGCCGCCGCCGCCGCTGTCTCTGAGCTCGTCGCGCATTCTGTCGCGATCGCTCTAGAAGCCGTCTTCACGTCCTGGTCTTGGACGTGCACGCGCGAGTCTCCAACGAAGGGAGCGAGCACCTTGCTCCTCCGCAAGCAATTTCGCGTCCGCTTGGCCTCGCGCTCTGCCTTCTGCCTCGACCGGCAGGCGGCAGCTTCCCTGCGCAGCACGGCCCTCGCTCGGAGTACTTTGCTCTCCGGCCGACCGCCGCGCCCGCGTCGCGTTTATCACAAACGAGGCCGGTCAGCTTGCAGCTCGACTCGAAGGGACTCAGTTCGTTCTCCTCTGTGGACAGACACTTTTAGCATGACGTTCCGCGCAGCCGTGGCTCCGCCCTCGCGCGCGCTGGGCGGCTCCAGACCCCGGGCTCCGAGCCGAGCTACGGGCGCAGCCTGAAAGGACTCCACGGGCCCCGATCAGGATCAGGATTCTGGTTCGAGTTCTTCCGCCCTGAACGGATAAATCGATTGGCCTTCTTTTTTTGGACCATTTCACTCGTGAACCCCTTAATTTAAAAAATTAAGTTTAAAAAATCTCATGCCACCTTATTATTGATGGATCTCCGTCCAAAGACGACGGCCTGCTGCTGTCTTGTGGATGAGACAGAGATGAGAAGGAGGCTTGGCAAGGCAAAGGCAGTGCGCCAGGCCTCTTTTGCTTGGCAGCTGCAACTGCAACTGCCCGAGGATCTTGCCGCGGCAAGTTAGTAATGAAGCCACGTCGAATGCAGGCATGCTTGGACAATGGCCATTTTTTGCGGCTTGCATACGTAGTTCCTAACCTAGCTCGCGATAGGCTTACTACGAACCCTTACGATGAAGAAGTGCCAGGCCTGGATTGATTGTTGTTTGATCTTCTTCGGGTCTGCATCATCCCTCAGAATCGCCGGCGCTCGCATGGTTATCATACTCGTGATGCCCTACGTACATTTCTGTGCTCGTCTCGCGAGACTCATCCGTCCCGTCTTCGTGTCCGCGTCGTTGGTGCTGGCCGCCAGCGTCGCCAGCAAGCGCTGTTCTAGAGGCATCGCGCGCAGAGAGCTTGGGCGTCGCGCTTGGTCTCGTCCATCTTGTCGAAGGAGAGTCGAGTATCATTAGGTTGTTGAAGGCGTACGTAAGCCCCGCTCCAGAGCCGCAAACGCGAGACCGCGCGCGATGGGCGACGAGGACGACGAGCTCGTGGCCTGGGGCCAGGTGCTCGTGGGTCCGCCCGGATCCGGCAAGAGCACCTACTGCCGCGGGATGCGAGAGTTTCTCGCGGGGATCGACCGGTACGTGGACGGACGCCAGAGACCATGGACGACCTCGCGCGAGCGAGCGAGCGCGCGGCCGCTTCGGCTGTGCTCGCGCGCGGGGCGCCGGGCGCCGCGAGAGACGCTGCGCGCGAGAAAGGACCTGCGTTGCGTCTGCGAACGGAATAACTGACGGACGGGCGTCGCGGGCGGCGCTTGCTCGACGACTGGCCTCGCCGTGCGCAGCGACGTGATGATCGTGAACCTGGACCCTGCCAACGAGAACGCGTCGTATGAGGCAGAGGCGGACATTGGCGACCTCATCCGCCTCGACGACGCCATGGAGGAGCTCGGGCTCGGACCGAACGGAGGCATCATCTACTGCCTCGAATTCCTGGAAACCAACGTAGAGTGGCTTCTGGAGAAATTGAGAAAGGCCATGCGGGGCAAGATGCGGCCTTACTTCCTCTTCGACCTGCCCGGCCAGGTCGAGATCTCCACGCATCACGAATCTCTGCGGAATGTGATGAATCGCCTCATCAAGGAGCTCGATCTCCGCCTCACGGCCGTGCACCTGATCGACGCCTACCATTGCTCGGACCCCAGCAAGTATATCGCTGCGGTCTTTCTGGCGCTGTCGGCCATGCTCCGCCTTGAAATGCCGCACGTCAACGTCCTTTCCAAGATCGACCTAGTTGAGAACTATGGGTCGCTCGACTTCGGCCTCGAATTTTATGCCATGGCTCAGGATCTCGGCCACTTGCTACCTCTGCTTCGCCACAACGATGGGAGAGCCGCCTCCAAGTCCCGCCAGCCGACAATACAAGAAGACGCTGCTGCCGCCGCAGCTGACGCCGAGGCAGAAGAGACGGCGGCAAAATCCGAATCGAAACCTTCTTCCACGCTGCAACAAGAAGAGAGCGCGTCAACAGCGGCCTTCAACAAGCGTTTTGGCGAGCTCAACGAAGCGCTCATCAATCTCATCGACCAGTACAGTCTCGTGGCCTTTCATCCGCTTAACATCCAAGATCGCCCTAGCATCGCGCGCCTGGTCAAGCACATCGACAAGACGAACGGTTTCCACGAAAGCATGACCAACGATGAGCTCGCGCTCTTCGAGAACCTCGCTCCGGTCGACTACGCCGACCTCCAGGAGCAGTATTTTGCCGACGCCTGAGCGCCTTTTGCGTCGCTTCACGCCATGTTCCCTATCGCCCAATCAGCTAGATTTCCTCGCTCCTCGCCGCGCCAGTATCGCAGCGCCGGGCGCACGCAGCCTGAGCGCGCCCGCAAGCTTGCCGAAAACGTACTGTGGGCAGGCTCATCGCGCCGCAACCGTCCGCCAGAAGACTTGGCGACCTCGCGGAGCCTCGAGGTCGGCGTCCGCGGGCAAGCGCCCCAAAGGGTCTCGGAATCGTCTCGAGCCTCGAGCTCGCGGCGCGGGTCTCGGCGGCGCGGTCGGGGCTGTGGGCGAGCTCGTCGAGCCCGCAACCGTCGCCGACAACGCAAGAACTACTCCAAAGCCCGCACGCAACAACCCACGACCCCGGCTCGCTCGCGCGCGCGAGGCACGGGGAGCGGAGCACGCACGGAGGGGCCGCCTGCCTGCGCGCGCAGCATAGTATGCGCGGCAGCCGCGCGCGCGAGGGCGGGGCCTCCGGCATGGCGCGGCATCATCGTCATGGTCACGACCTTGGGCCGGCGCGGCGACCCGGCGCGGCGCAGCAGAGCGCGGCCGCGGAGCGCGGCGCCGCCGCGGCGGCGGCGAAGACGCGGAGGGCGAGCAGGGAGTCCCGGGGGACCGACGCGAGCTACGTGGCGGCGCTCAAGGAGCAGCTGTCGTACCTGGAGATGGAGTGCGCGGTGCTCAAGAACTCGCGGCAGCAGCAGCAGCAGCAGCATGTGCAGCTGCACGGCGGCAAGGCGCACTCGGTGGTCTCGACGAGATCCTGCATGGACGACTCGCTCTCTGAACTCATGGACCGGTGCCGCCAGCTCGAGGCCGAACACCGCGCGGAAATCAAGCATCGAGAGGCCGAGCAGGAGGCCCTCTTGCGCGAGATCTCGGACCTTCGCACCGAGGTGGAATGCAGGAAGGAGGACCAGCGCCTTGTGCGCAAGCGAGCCGAGGACATTGCCAGCGAGCGCGCGGCGAGCCTCGAGCGCGAGTGCGCGCGGCTTGCCAAGGATATCGTCGAGCAGCAGAGCGCTAGGGAGCGCCTGGAGGCCGCGCTCGTGGCGCAAAGAGCAGCCGAGGAAAGCTTCGCGACCGAGCGTGCACGTCGCGAGGCGTCAGAGTCGCGCCTCGAGGCCCAGGTCACGGATCTGAGCGCCCAGCTTGCGGCCGCAAAGACTCGCGTCGCCGACCTCGAGGGATCTTGCGGCGTGGACCGCGTCCGGCTTGTAGAACTCGAAGATAAGCACACTTCATTCGCCGAAGAGACCGGGACCTTCCGCATGAGGACCGAGGCGGCGGAGGAAAGCGCAAAGCAGCTCTCTGCAGAGCTTGCGCGCACGCGCAACCACCTCCAAAAGGCGGAGGAGCGCGCTCAGACCCTCGCGGAGGAAAACGACCAATTGGTGGAGGCCAACGCGGGTCTGCACGAAAACCTGCGCAAACTGCAGCACCAGCTGAGCGGGTCGGCAGGTCGCGAGGCTGAGGCTTCGAAGCAGCGCGATGCGGCGCTCAAGCAGGCGGCCACTCAGGCAGTCCAGTACGAGTCCATGAAGCAGGAACTCGAGCGGGCGCAAGACTTTCTCCAAGCTGAGGCGACGCGGCACCGCCGCGAATCAGAGGCCTTTGCGGATGCACGCGCGCGCATCGAGGTGCTCGAGACCAATCTGCGTGCGAAGGCTCAGGCGCACGCGGATGGTGAGGCGCACCGAAAGCGCGTCGAAGATCACATGGGTCAGCTTGTCGCCCAAAATGCGTCGCTTAAAGCGCAACTCGACGCCGCGCGGGTTCAGACCGAGGCAGCCGAGGGGCGTGCGCTTGAAGCGGAGCAAGCTCGCGTGTGGGCCTTGCAAAAGCACGATGAGGACGCGGACGAGCGCGTCGAAAATCGCGCGCACCAAATTGACCTCGATCGGCTGCAGCACGTCATGCAGAGCCAGATCGCGGCCACGCTCGGCACTTTCCTCAAACAGGAGCGTCCCATCTCCTCCTCTTCATCTTTGGCAGAATCGTCATCAGCGGTGACTTCGCAAATGTCTTCGCGACAGGTCGAGGGCAAGGGCGATATGTAAGTCAGAGAAGAGCATCTTCATTTTTTGACGAGGAAACGCTCGCGAGACGCGGCGCTTGCGCAGCCAAGGAGGCAAAGACATCCTGAGCTGCTGGTGGTCCTTATACTACACGTCGGCGCGCTCGAGGCTGCCAGCCTCAGATGAGAATGGTACGCTGGTCCACGGCGAAAGCCAGGATGCGGAATACGATGCGGTCGATGAGACCGCCGCGCGCGGTCGCCCGCGGGTCTGGTGGGTCTGTAAGGTACTTCTTGAAGAGCGCCGCGACGAGCTCCTGGCTCTGGCGAGCGAATCGGAGTGCGGGCCTGCACGCGACCCGCTCTCGGACGATATTCGCCACAAGCGACGCCGGAAAGGCCACGTCCTCGTCGAGACGGTTGCCGGACAGGTCTAAAAGATGCAAACCGCGGTTGTGCTCGAGCGTCGACATGAGGACTGTGGCAGGGTGCAGCGTGCAGCGGATCTCCGCCTTGCGATGCGCCGGCTGGGTCTTGCGGAATCGCACGAGCTCGATGCGGCGCAGCGCCAAGCTGCGCAGCCTCGAGTTTGCGCGAATGACCTCTGCCATGGCTTCCATGGCGCGCGTGCAGGCGTCCTGGTCGCGCAGCGGATTCCTCGAAAGGTCGAGATGCGCGAACTGTCGCGGGGGCGACTGCGAGAGCGCGCGGCCAATTTGCTCGTACGCGAGCTCAGAGAACTCGTTGCCCGCGAGGCAGAGACGCGCGAGCGTGCGAGAGCTCTTGAGGGCCTGGCAAAGTAGCGCAGCTCCGCGATCGCCGAGGCGGTTATCCGCCAGGTTGAGGCTGCGAAGGCTCCTGTGCAAGGCAATGGACTTTATGATGATTGCGAGCGCGTGCGCGCCCAGCGTGTTGGCTTCGAGGTTGAGGGCGGCCAGCGCCGGACAAGCCCCGATCATGTGCGCGAGCGAATAAGGCGCCGCGCTGAGCCGATCGCCAAGCGCGTTGTGCCCGAGGTCGATGTGAACGAGCGCTCGAGGCCTGCAAAAGGCCTGGTTGTTGACAAAGGCCGTGTACGCGGCGGGGCCCATAAAATTGCGACCCATGTTGAGTTCCTTGAGCGCCGGGCACGCCCGAACGACGCGGCCGAGCGCAATGGCGGCCTCGGTGTCCTTCTCGAATGTGGGATTTCCCGCCTCGTCGGCGCCGTCCCAAGGCCCTCTGCCGAGCCAGTTCCCGAAGAGGTCGAGGGCGCGAAGGTTCTTAGAGCACGAATAGGCCATGGCGCCGAGCACGATCCGAAGCTCTGCGGCCTCGAGCTTGCTTTCCCGCAAGCTGAGCGATACAAGGTCGAGCTGGGCGCAGATGGCGTCCGCGAGATTGTGCGCGAGGCACACGCGTTCGCTAAGCTTTCGGCGCGACCCCAAACCGCACTTTTGAAGCGATAGCGCACGCGCCTGCGAGAAGACGGCGAGGGCGTCGAGGGTCTCTGTCTGGCACCCCTGCCAGCCGACCATGTGGAGCTCAAAGGGGTCTTCCTTGCTCGTCAGCGTGGCGAGTGTATCGCGGAGCGGACTTGGCGGGAGCTCGCTAATCTCCCGGAGCCATTTCTCTGCTCGGGTTTGGAGTTCGCGCTCCTTTTGCTCTCGGGCGGCAAGCTCGGCCTTTTCTCGCATGCGCTGCTGAAGGTCGCTGGCCAAGTTGGCCATTTTGGCGATGCCTTTCCAGTGACGGTACACGGCCTGAATACGCTGCGCTGCGGCAACTTCTTTGGCGCGTTGCGCGCGGCCTTGGGCCTGGCGCTCCCTGCGCAGGGCCTCGTCGTCGCCAAGGAAATCGTTGCGTCGCTTCTCCGGCCGACTGAGCACCAAGATGCCCGCTCTCGGCGCGCTGCGCTCACAGAGTGGGGGCAAGCTTCCGAGCACCGCGCCTGCGCCCTGAACGGGCACCGGCGCGAGCTTGGACCGCGTGGCGCGCACGAGGACCTTTGGGTCTCGCAGCATCTTCTTGCGCTGCTCTTCGCGCCAGCGCTCCAGCTGCCGCTTGGGCAGCCGGTGCGGCGAGGCTTCCGACGACATCGTGCTTCGCAGCGAGCGGCCCGCGAGCGGCCCTTCTTCGGCGTGCGTCCGGCGCCCGCGACCGCGCGCCGCTGCAGCGCTTTATCTATCGGCCTTGGTCGGATCAGTCTGCCGCGCTCGCGGCGACCGCTGTGGGGCGGGGCGCGGCGCTCTCAGCTTTATTCGTGACACGCTCGTGACACGTTCCCCATTATGGTGTGCACCGTCAGCAATGGACGTCCAATGGACGACCAATGGACGGACGGTTGGACCAATCGCCCATTGGCCATTCATTGCCAGTCAGTCCATTGCCAGGCCGTTGCCAGTCTCTTTTCGTTTATCAGCGCTTTAGCGTGTCAGTCAGCAGATTCATTAGCGATGGCCATCGAACTGGCATGGCCAAGCCATTGACTGGTCTCGAAGGGGGTCCGTCGTCGCTGGGTGATCAGACCATTTATTTGTTGTTCATTTCATGGTAGACCTTTTGACTCGGATTTAAGTTGTCGGACCACGACCACGTCACGTCATCTATCGACCGCGCAGTCTTCATGCTCGGGGAACCAATGCAAGCCATCAATCGAGAGAATCAGAGTTCTCTGTAAAGGCCCCGCTCGCCGTGCGCAAAGAGGACGTCCACGCGGAAAGGCAAGGTACAGCAACATGACGAAGGTGTTAATTAACTTCTAACAAAAAAACGGTAAGAAAGATGTCAGCTAAAAATAGGCTGCGCGCGCATAATGATGAGCGGCAGCAAAGTAAAATAAGAATCATCAGGCGTCTTGGGAGCGTGCCGTGTAGTAGCCGCGCTCCGAAGCAGACGACGCGTAAGAGGAGCCGGAGCTGAACCGACGGCTGGCGCGCCAATTGGAGGCGCCTTCGGCGATTCCGTCCGCAAACCCGGCGGCGCCCTCCGCGAGCTTGTTGCCCGCAAGCGAAACCATGGACATGACGCCGTCGGAGCACGAGGGCATCTCGTAGTCGTCCTCGCCACGGTCGGAGCGCGCGTCATTGTTGTTATCAGCGCCATACGCACTGCGACCATGCGTTTCGCTGCCGGCAAAGCTCTTTTCGTCAAAACGGCGCCGCGAACGACGCTGGCTCCAGCGACGCTTTGCTGACGCGCTGCTGTCGCCCCTGAAGCGAGAATAGCGGTTTCTCGGGCTTTGCGCGGTCGCGTCGCGGTTGCGGCGCCAAGAGAGACGCGGCGTGCTGCGCTGGCTGCTGCGCGGCGAGCGGCCTGCACGGTATCCGTCATCGTCGACTTCTTGGCGCTCGTCCTCAGACGCCGCCATCGTGCGCGTTCGATGGCGCTCGCGGCCACGCGGGACCAGAGGCTCATGCACCACGGGGTCTTCGTCTTCTTCGTAGTCGTCGCCGTCCTCGGCGAGAGTGGGCTCTTCTTCGCCCTCATCGTACATATCACCGTCGAGATCAGAGTCCATGGCGGCTTCCGCGTGGCGAGGCTCGAGGTCCTCTTCTTCCTCCTCTTCGACGACATTGTCGAGGTTTGCGCGAGAGTCACCAGCCTGACGCCCGCCCGCTTGAGCAACGGTGCTGCTGGTAACATGTCGCGCTTCCGCCCCGTCAAGGTCGTTCTCTTCTTCCTCCTCGTACTCGTCATAATCTTGGGCGATATCAGGCACGGGCCTGGGCGTCCTGTGGGGCTCGGAAGAGGAGCGCTGCATCGAGAGTCTGCGGATCAGATTGGTCGCGCTCCGTCGATTCTCGGAGAAGCTGCGGGTGAGCGACCTGCGAAGAGTGGTGAGCTTGGTCTGGCTGGTCTGCAGGTGTCCACTGGCCCTGTCGCCGAGAGCCTCTTTGGGGTCTGGGTAACCAAAAGTGGTTGTGCGCTGCGGGGGCGCCGAGAGGAAGCGCATGAGATTCGGCGTCTGAGAGCTCGTGGCGGAATTGCCGACTTTGCCTTGGTCTTTGGGGGCGTCATAGGCCGAAAAGGTCAGCTTGCGCCCGGAAGAGGAGTCCGCTGTATTTGCCCGGTTCAGAGCCTGGCGGCGCAGTTCGGGTTGCAGCCGCACGCTCGTCGGACGCGGGTCGAAACGCTGCCAGCGATTCTCGCTGATGCGAGCGGGGTCCTCTGCAGCTGACGACGCTCCGGCCGTCGGGCGGGGCTCGAGGCTCTTGGAGCGGAGCGGGGCGGTCTTGGACAAGAGCGGCGCCGGGGCGGAAGATGCGATGATGGGGTTGACGAGAACGATGCTCGAATGCGAGCGCGCCTTGCGCTTGAGCGGCCCATGCGGCCGCGAAGGCGAGGTGAGGTCGGACGCGAGAGCGTTGAGCTTTTGCTGCCGCAGCTGGGACGCGCGGGAAGACGCGGGAAAGAGGCCTCCCCGCATGGACTGGCGCATGGACAGACGTACGGACTGACGCACGTTGGCGTTTTCGCGCTGCCAGGCCTTGGCGCGCTGGACTCCTTTCCGGGTGAGCCGCACGATGGCTCCGTCGTCGCGCCCGTGGAAGAGCTGGCCCTGTCCATCGTACTCAACGAGGCCGCGGCGCCTGGCGCGGGTCAGCACCCCCGACGCCGAGTCCGCGTGCACCTCGTACTCGTGGTAGAGCGTCTCGAAGGAAACGGCGTACTCGCCGGTGTGCTCGCCGAGGGCGCGGTCGTCGTCGGCGATCTCCACGACGACCACGAGGAGCTTGGTGATTTCACGCTCGACCCAGGCCTGCGCCTCTTCCGCTCGCCTTCTCGACGAGGAGCTCCTCTCGCCGAAGCGTTTCCCGGTGCGCTTCGAGGCCTCCCGCGACCCGCGTCTCCCGGACGCCGCGAGCGCCTCGCCGGCGCGCGACGGCATGGCTGCCTGGCTGCCTGGCTGCCTGGCCGGCGCGAGCGCGCGCGACGGTACGCGCGGCGGACTTGGCTTGGCGCCCAGGGATGGATGGGATCGCAATGTAATGTATTGGCGCCTCCCTCCGCCTCACGGGCGGCGCGCGGGCGCCGGGGCGGGGGCGCGGAGGGGGGCGGGGGCGCGGGACGGGGGTCCGGCGCGCGCGGCGCGGGGCGGCCTGCGCGCGCCCGGGCAGCGCGAGCCTCTGGGTGACAGTGAATCGAATTTGGCGGATAAGGAAGGCCGCCAGGAGTTTGCCCAATTTTGCCCCTCCTCACGTGGACGATAGGCAAACAAGTTATACCCTCGCGCTGCTTCCGACGGGCCAGGGCAGGACGCGAAAGGACGACGGATCGCGCGGCCGCCGGGGCCCGCCGCAGGCCGCGCGAAGAGGCCCAGGAGCGCCGCAGCGGGACGGCCACGGGTTCCGACGGGCGGCGCGAGGTTCTTGAAAAAAAAACTTGAAAGATTTTAGTGAAAAAACCCTTTCGCGATCGAGCGGCGCGCTAGCGCCTTAATCGCCGCGCGCCTTATTCTTCCGAAACTCCCTTGTATATCATAGGATACGCCACATACGCCTTAATATCGCTCACCTTGGCTCTTTTCCTTTGGGTGCATAAGTGCTACAGCGTTCCAGAACAAGGACAGTTAAGGTATACAAGTTATCGGGGAAACTAGCATCGCATAGTTGACTGCTAGCGAGTCGCTTCTGTGGAGCGGCGCGCACTTTCGACACTGATGACGTCGCCAAAAGGCGGCATGGCCAAACAAACTCAAACTTTCCTTTTCCAAACTTTGGACTCTATTTGCCAAACTGTCCCAAACAATGCAAACATAGTAAAGGTACGTACTACCTTACCAGCAGGCTAGTGACTGCTGATCGATACATCGATCATCGGATCATCATGACCATCATTTCTCGTCCGTGCTGTGCCGTCCCGTGCCCGTGCCGTGCCGCAAGTCAAGGCCGAGGGGCTTTTGGACATGATCGTGATGTCGGGCCTGGAAAGCAGAAAAGCCTGATGAGAGTGAGGTGTGAAGGTCACACGTTCGCGAAGTAGGACAGGACAGGACAGGCCAAGAGCTCATCAGATCGGCCAAGAAAAGGCGTTGCCGCGTTGGTGCTGGTGCTGCGTGCCAGTGCAGTGCGCGAGGTGAGGCCTGGCGGATGCCACGCAGAGCCAGTCACCAGCGTGTGTAGTAGTACTACGTACGGACCTCTACGTACGGTCTACGTACGTAATACGATGAAAACGAAGGCCTTGAGCCTTGCCTTTGCAAACTGACATGAGCATGTTGCACAAAAAGGCAAATCGCAAGACTGTCTCACTGCTCGTCGACTCACGAATGAACTCGTGAAGGTCCTCGAACCTACCGGGTACGTACGTACCATGGTACACAGTATTGCTGCACCCCGAGTCAATATTCATAAATAGGACGTAGCCTAGCCTTTGCAAAGTCCTCGCAAACATGGGCGTCATCACGGCTTCGGCACGTGCCCGTAGGAGCAACTCGCAACTGTTCATCAATCGATCAACGTTCGTACCATGGTACTAGTACGTACGTATACGTACGTACGTACGTACGTACGCCTTGTTCGTGACCCCTCTCCAAGTTCTCCGTGCCGCCCGGCCCAGCTCGGCCTCTGCACAAGATAGATAGTCTACAACACGCCGTCCGTCCGTGGGCGTCGCGATCCGTGCTATCAGAATGCCTCTTTTGCCCGAGCCAACGGCTCACTTCGTGAGTATCCAGCGAGCCTGACGAGGCCCGTGCGTTCGCGGCGATGGCCCCGAGACGCAGGGGCCTCGGCGCGCGAGGACGTTCGCGCTTTGGGCCTTGAAGTTTGTCGCCTTGTACGTGCAAGAGCAGGTCGCAATATCTTTCCGGGTTTTCGAGACCCCGAAGGCGGAGAACTTACTCGCAGACCCGCCCGAGTCGCCCGGCCCCGCGCGCGCGCCGGACTCCGCCGAGCCCCGAGGCCAGGCCGCGCGCGCCCGCCCGCCCCGCGAGCTCTCTCTCTCGCCTCGCCGCCGGCGCTGCAGGCAGGCCGGCCGGCCGGCGCGCGCGAGGTGGGCGGGATGCACAACAACGCCAACAACGCCGCAGGCTACGGCGGCGCGGCGCCCGCGTACGGCGCCGCGAACAGCGCGACGGGCTACGCGGCCTCCGCGGGAGGCTACGGGC
>KQ758850.1:15654066-15666698 GCA_001462505.1 Aurantiochytrium sp. T66 | reverse complement strand
GAGGGCGGCGGCGAAGGATGAGGATGGGGCATCGGCGACGACCATGCCGACGACGACAACAACGGCACCAGCGTCCGCGCTAGCGGCGCGCGCGGGGGGCCGCCGCGAGGACGCCGCGGCGGACGCCGACGCCGACGCCGACGCCGAAGGCCGCGCAGAGAAAAACGATGAAGAAGAGGCCGCCGGCGACGAAGAGGAAGCCGACGAGGACGGCGATCGCAAGGAAGGAGAAGAAGATCGCGCGAGAGCCGCAGCCGATCACGCGGCGGCAGCGGCGGCGCCTGCGAACGGATCCGACCTGAGGAAGAAGAAGAAGGCCGCGGCCGTGCCAGGGAAGAAGAAGACCGCCGGCGAGGCGGATAGAAAAGCGAAGGCAGAAACGAAGCCTGCGCTCCGGGACGAAAAGGTCGCCACCGACGCCGCGGTCGCTGCGGAGAGCGACGCAACGCAGACAGTGGCCGCCACTGCCGCCGCCTCGTCCAAGCGAGGCCCCCGGGGCGACCTGGCAAGCGCAAATGCGAGCGCGCACGGAACGAAGCAGCCCCAGATGGGTCTCGACAAGAAACGGAGAGTCACCGCCGAGGACCTCTTGGCGCAAACGGACGAAGGCACGGTTCCGCCGAACGTAACACCACCACCCGCATCCGCGCTGCCATCGCCTTCAAATCCACCAAAGCCCACGACCGCGCAGACGCGCCCAGTCGCGGCGCAGCAAGTCGCACGAACCGAGGCTTCGCGCCTGTGCTGCCCGCTCGGCCAGGTCACGGCGTGGTGGGAACCGCTGCGACGCATCGAGGTCTCCATCGAGGGCGCATCTGACGCTGGTCTCGAGAGAGAAGCGCGGATTTTGCTCTCCATGGCCGGCATCGTCGAAACTCTTCAGCTGCGCGAAGCCGACGAAGGCCTCGCGGGCCACGCTGTCATGAGCCGTGTGAGCGAGGCCATTCTGGCTGCGGAGATCTGCCACCAGCAGCACCTGGCCCACGGCGAGGCCGAGATCTTGGTGACCTGGGCCCAAGGCCACGAGATCAACGCAGAGGACCTCAATCGAGTCATTGTTACCTTTGGAAACGAAGACCCTGGCATCTCTCTCGACTGGGTTACGGATAACCTCGGCGAGGCCACCGGTCGCAACCAGGCCATCGAGGACCGCGTCTTTCACCGCTTTTCGCACCTCGGCGCCATCGGGAGCGTCCGCACCCTTATTGCAAACAGTGAGGTGCCCAACGAGCAGGATGTCAACGGGGTAGCAGTCATTACCTTCATGAAACCCTCCGCAGCCCTGCGCGCCGTGGAGGACTGGGCCGTGCGGGGCCCATGCCTGACGCAAGCGCCGGTGATACGCTGTCTTCACGGCATTGGCGACCTTCTTCTCGCCGGAATCGGCGCAGAGGATGTTCCCCAGCAGCACGCCAAGCTTGCGCCCCTCAACAAGCGAACGCGCTCTGCGTCGCCCGTTTGCGGCGGCGGCGGCGGCGGCGGTGGCGGCGGCGGCCACTATGCCGCTGCACCGTTCGCGGGCCGAGCACACGGCGTACACGGGGTGGACTTTCGGGACCAGACCATCGAGTACTCGCTCCACCAGCCAAAGCGTTCCAAAGCAGCCGTCTCGTCGGCGGCGAGAAAACCAGAAGTGGCAGACCACCCTCTCGCTTCGTCGCGCACGCTTCGCATCGTCAACGTGTCGGCGAGCTCTCGCGACGCGGTACAAGAATTTGTGGCAAATCTCCCGGGCCTCGAGTTCATCGAGCTGCCCCCTCCCGATAGCGGAGAGACCTCTGGGACGGCGCGCTTCTCGAGCACCGCTGCCGCAGAGTCCGCTGCACGCTCTTTAGACGAACTCAAACTCGAGGACGCGCGGGGCAATGCCGTTGTCCTCGAATGGACCCCCGAAGATCCGCTCAGGCAGGACCCTGGCGCTGGGCTCGCTTCCGACACACGCAAGCGGCGCACAAAGGAGCGCGAAAACGAGGGTGAGTGCGAACGAGAGCAGCCCGCGCCCAAACATCAGGCAACCGAGGCCGGCCAAACAACCCGACGCCCGCGCTCCGATTTCGTGGCTGCCACAGCTCCCGGGGAGGAGGACGCAAGCAGGGAGAGCGCGCGAATCCTCGGGTCCAGCGTCGCGCGGTCGTTCTCGACATCCTCCCTGCGCCGGGGCCGGCCTCGTCCCGCGTCCACGGGCCGCGATAACGCGCGCCGCCGCGCCGAACTTGAGCGTGAGCTCGAGCTCGAGGCGGCGCAGCGCAAGACCAACGATGACAACGCAGATCGTCTCGCAGACAACTTTCGCTCGGCTGTGGCCTTTTCATCCTCGGCCTCGACGTCCTCGTCGTCACCTTCGCTGTCGCCCTCGTCGGCCCGTGGCCGCCGCGGCAGCGCAAACTCCTTCACACGCCATCCGCATTCGGACAACGCGGCGGACGCAAATGGCGCGGGTCGACACCGAAGTTCATCTCGGGATTCTAGTCGCCGGCGCAAGGGCTCCGACCCCAGCGAAGGTCCTCAACCCGGCGGAGGGGCCCTCGTCGCCGCCCCCGGCAGCCACTATCTGGAAGATGCCGCGCAGCGCTACGACCCGGGCTTGCAGTATGCTGCGGCGGCCGCCGCTTCAATGCATCATCCACACATATTTCACTCGCATCACGCCCAGCAGCCGGTGCACGCCTCGCCCGGTTACCCGGGTTTTCACCCAGCTGCAAACATGCCCGGCCACCCGCAAATGATGGGGCACCCGTCTGCCCAGGGCCCATCCGCTGGGCCTGCACACTATTACGTCCCGCCTCCAGGGCACCCGCACGGGACGCCGCCAATGTACAACCCTGGCATGCCTACTTGGCCGCCTCCGCTCTATGGGCCGACTCCGCAGGGCCTACCGGGTTACGCGCCTCAGTCGGGGCCGTACACGCATATGACGCAGGGCTCGCCCGCGATCTCTTCCGTCACGCCTTCGGTTCCTTCCACGCCGCCCTCATCGCAGCGCGCGGAGATGCACGCCTTCTCGCCCTCGGTTCACGGCGAAGACGTCGGTGTCGACGCGCATAGTGCAATGACCAATGGCACCGACTATCCGAGTGGGACGCCGGTGAGGGCCAACAGCCATGCTGCCAGCGGCAATGGTGGTGGCAGCGGCACGAGGAATAGCAACTCCAGAGGCGCTGCCGCCTCTGGCGGAGGCGCAGGGGGACCCGCTTCGGGACCCTCGGCGAGCAATGGCCGGCACCGCGACCGTAAGGACCGGAGCGGTCACGTTCCTGGCGCCAGTACCGGGAGCGGCAACGGGATCGGCCCCGGAGGCTCCGTCGCCTCGGCGCCGCTCGAAACATCGCGACTGTATGTAAGCTTTTCGCGACCGCTGCCGGAGGACGTGCTCAAAGAAAAGTTCGAGCAGGCGGCGCCCGGCCTCGAGTACGTGAGCCGACACACCAACAAGTGCTTCGCCTTTGTCAAATATAGTGCCGAGGACGCCGCCAAGCTCGCCATGTGGCGGCTGAACGGCGCGGAGGTGCTCGGACAGGCCCTTCGGGTCTCCATCGCGCAACCACCGCGTGCCGGCCCGGGTAGCCATGGTCCCGGCAGCGCCACCTCGTCGAGCCGCAAGCGTCAGCGCACTTTTGATCCTGATCAACACAGAAAATGAAACTACTGATTTGTCTCTCGGGTATATCAACTGCCGCCACAGCAATCGCACGCGCGCGCCTTCTCCTCGTGCGCATCCGTGAGATTACATGTGCCCCGAAGTCTCGTACGAAGGAATCTGGTACTTGATATTGATGTAGGCATCGCGGCCCCCGGTCTGCTCCAACACCTCAAGTGTCTCGTTGACCAAATCGATGAGGTTTTCGCGCTTCTGTTGGCCGTAGTCAATCTGGTCTCCGAGGTTGTCCCGCTGATCCAGGAGTAGTACCAGGTTGAATACGGGAAGAATCTGCCTGTAGTATGGCACGAGCGCCTCCCCGATGTATGGTGCCGATCGAGCGAGGTGCTGGAGCACCTGAAGAACCCGACTGATGGTCTTCCGGTTCTTGGTGTTGAGAGCCTTTTTCATGGGCATGACCAGCTGCGGGACCACTGGTAGGATCTTCTCTCCTCCCTGGTCCAAAAGATCCAGGGTGCCCGAATGCGCAAGGAAGACGTACGGCTCGCGCGTCTCTCGCAGGCCCTCAAAGAACATGGGGAGATCTGTCGGTACTTTGTGGTCAGTCGTGCTGCCAGACATAAACACGCAGCAAACGAACTTACAGTGATGATAGTCGAGATCTGCGGGCGAAATCTTCCACTGGACGCGCCGCTTGGCTCCGTGGTCTGAGTTCGCGCCCCACTTGGTTAGCTTGCTGTACTTTTTCGTGACAGATCCGCACATGAGCATGCAACGTACCAATGCAGACCGGAATGTCGCCGCGGTCATAGAAGTTGCGAAAGGGCGTGCTGATGTGAACGATCTTGCCGTTCTTCTTCCAGGCACCGGCGCGGGGCGGCGGAGGCATGGGCCGAGCCTTGGGCTTGGCCATGCTGCTAGCGAGTCGCACAGCTTTCAACTTCTTGGCAGGCTTTACGGCCGGCATCCGAGGCATATCCATCGATTCCTTCTGAGCTCCTGGACCGGGCATCACCTTTGGGCAATAGGCGCTGCGATAATTGTGCGCGCGTTGCGCGGTCGTGACAATCCTTGGGTTTGGATGCCCGTGCGATGTCCTCACATTCTTCTTGGTCCTCGTCTCGCCGCCACCACCGCCCCATGCGGCCTTGCGACGCTCGGCATCGGGCCCAATATGGTCCGCGAAGGGCATCTTTCTGCTGCTCTTCGCGGCGGATCTCGCTACGCGGGACGCTGTGCCGCGAGACCTTCCTTCGCGGCGCAAGTCCTCTGCTCGCTGGCGAGGCGCCTCGCCACGCGAGCCGCGACGGCCGGCTGGCCTCTCCTTCAGGTTTGTTTGCCGAGGTGGTTTGCTCGCTATGATTCCCTCGCCAAGGCAAGGCTTCCGTCCATCTAATGAACCGGGCGTCCAAGTTGACTTCCGCCCTCGTTAGACCCCAAAACCTGGCGAACCTTAAGCAAGAGAAAGCCAACAAGAAAGCAAGCAAAAGCGTCCTCAGCCAGCAGGTTCGCCGAGACTCATCGCCCGCTGGCCCGGCGCGCGAAGCCTCCGTAGCAAAGGAAAGGCGCAGCGTCGCCGGCCTGAGCGCCCGCCTCCCAAGCATCGCGGTCCGGCTCTGTCCGCTCGCGTCAACGGATGTTTACGCGGAACTCACACAGATCACGTACGGAACTGCCGTCGCTCCCCGCTTTTTGGGGGGGCTTTGGAGTTGCCGAGACGTTGCGGAGAATCAGGAGGCGGGGCAGCGCAGCTGGCAGAACATCCGCCTCGGGGCGCGTGTCGAAAAGTTCTTGCTGAGGACGATGTCATTCCTTCACTCGTCCTGGAAGGGAGACCCGGAGAGGATTCGATGATGACCGTCAAAGCTCACGGACGGTCGCCAACTTGCGAGCGGCCTAAGGTGTGGTCAACGGACACTTCATACGCAAGACTCGAGTCTTGCTTGCGACGGTGGTGGTGCTTGATGCCCAAGTGAAGCGGTACATTGGATGTCGCTCGGCACGAAGAAGTGAAGAACGTGGGCGACAACAAGAACGACGACGCCGGCGACAACGACGACGTTTGGCAGAAATCGAGGCCCGGCGTGGGCGTGGTGCCCCATAGCCTCCTGCCGGCGAGACGAGCTGCACGGCGTTGCGATACGAGGCGACGATGGCAGCTCCGGGAAACCGGTTGCCGCGGGAGGTCCTGCGATGGCTCCAGAGTCTGGACCTGTCGTACACGATCAAGAACGTGCGCCGCGACTTCGCGAATGGCTTCCTCTTTGCTGAGATTTGCGCGAGGTACTTCCCGAGCGAGGTGAACATGCACAACTTCAGCACAGGGACCAGCATGACGAGCAAGAATGATAATTGGTTCCTCTTGAAGAAGCTCTTGGCAAAATGCGGGATGACGTGCTCGCCGGACCTGGTCACCGAGATCGTTCACAGCAAGGAGGGCGCCGCCGTGGACCTGGTTGAGCGGCTGTACGTCTTCTTGACCAAACGCGAGATCCATAAAGCAGCGCTTCCGCAGCGCGAGCTTCGCGTCCCAGCCTTCGCGCGCGACACCGCGTCCAACCTCATTAAGCGGAGGCTCAAGGATCCCGATCTCATCCACATGCAGGATGAGGTCGCTCGCGAGCACAGTCTCATCAAGAGTTTGAGCGAGCACAATTCGAGGTCCCTGCAGGAGCGCAGGGCCCAGCGCGACGCCATGGAGTCGAGCTTGTACTCCGAGAGCAACTCGGATGCCAAGGCTTCCTCAACTGCGTCGCTGAGTCGGCCCTCGGGCGTGGCCTCAAGAATCTCGTCCGATCCAGCCCAGCAGAGCCTGTCGAGCCCGGTCGGTCACGCCTCACAGAAACGGGTAGAGGTCAAGATGGTTCAGGTCAAGCAGATCAACACCAATCTATCGGCGCTCCGTGCGCGCCAGATGGCGGGTCGAGCCTCGCCCATCGAGGTGGGCGCGTTCGGGAGCGGTCGCGGATCCGCACGATCTAAGACCGGTGCCACCGGCTCGCTGCCCCGAGAATCCTTACTCGGAGCCTTGTCGCAAACTATCGCGGATGTCTTGCTACCTGAGCAGAGTCTGGTGCCGGCAAGCAAGGACGGGGAGCCCGTGCTGCAGACTTTTGTCCGCACGCTCGCCGACGACGCGGCCCACGCGCAGACAAGAGCGACGCCTTCGCGAACGCCCCTGAGCGACGGCGACCTCATGCGAGTCTTTGGCGCACTGGCGGAGCGACTCGACGCCATCGACCTGCCCATCGAGTCGCGAGAATTCTGGCGCGTCACGCAGCTCTTCGTGTCTATGCTCGAGCTCGTCGAGGAGGGCAGCGATGCCTTTCACGCGTGCACCGAGGCCTTCGTGCGCTTTGGTCACATGATGGTACGCCAGGTGGACCTGCACCAAGAGCCGGGAGACCGGCGCGCGCTCCTTGACTCCTTCCTGGACGCCGCGCTGGTGCGTCTTGTCGAGCTTCTGCGCTCCACGCCGCGCAAAAGGCACGCCTGCCTGACAGTGCTCAACGCTTTCGCAGAGCACGAGCCTAGTGCGCGGCGCTGGATGATCAAGCGCCTTCACGAGGGTCTCAACGACCTTGGACCCTTCCTACAGTGTCTGACAATTCTCATCTTCATGGAGCAGAGTCTCAGTGCGTCCGGGCCGGGCATGGCGCTCCTCGACCTCTACACGTACTACGCTTTGATTGGTCTCGCTCACGAGTCGCCCTCTCTCCGCGCCGCCTCGCTCGCCATGTTTGCGGTCATTCTGCAGCACGACCCGACCACGGCAGACCGATTGCTCCCGAAAATGTCCCAGCTCGCGCACGACTCTTGGTGGGAGGTCCAGTGTCAGCTCCTCATCGTCGCCTCCAAGCTCCTGGACGGCCTCGTGCTCGCACTCGACGACGCCCTGGCCGCTTCGGCCGACCCGAACGCGGATGCCGCCCTGAGCCCCGACCCCGGGGCTGCCGACGACGCCGAGACCGAGACGCTGCGCCCGATGACGGCGGAGCTTGTCAACGAGTCCGCCGTTGACGACCTTCAGGACCAGCTCTCGGCGGCCGTCGATGTCGTTTGCGCCGTCTTCTCCGTGGACGCCTCGCTCAACGTGCGCAAGGTCGGCCTCGCCTACCTCGCGCGCCACGTGCAGACGCACCCGCGCCTCGGCGAGGTCATCGTGGACGTCCTCCTTGACATGTCCCGGCGCGCCTCGCAGCAGCGCCAGGACGACGCAACCACCGCGAGCAAGGCCGAGATCGACGCCGACGCCAACGAGCACGGGCTCGTGCGGCTGCTGGGGCTCGTCCCGGAAATCGAAGAGCTGCCGCTGCCCAGCGCCTCTGGAGGTCGATACCACCTGCCGCCCATTGTGAGCTCGTGGGACGCGCGCGGCGTTGCTCAGGAGCTCCTGCGCGTCGTGCGCGAGAGCGATCTGCAGAACCTCGAATATTGGCACCTGGAGATCCTCAATGCTCTCGTGCAAGACGCCCATCGCACCGTCGACGCCTCCCGCAGCGCCATCAGCTCCTCCCGGAGCGCTAGCGCCAGCGCGATCATTCATACTGGCACCAGCGAGGAAAAGCTCCGCGACGAAGGCGACGCGGAGGGCAGCGCGGAGTCAAAGTTCCCGGACGCCGACCAGGCCTTCCAGGACGAGCTCTTTGTCCACTTCAAGGACTTGGTCTTCATTGCCCTATGCGACCCAAGCAACTACAGCCTCGCCAACTTTATCACGCGGACGTGGGCGCTCTCGCCGAGACTCGAGGTTTTGGAAGCACGATCGTTCTCTGGCGCCATGCGCATTCTCTACAGCCAGCCGCCGCGCGAAGCGACTTGGAACGGCCAGCAAGCGGTTGCCGATCTCCTGCTCGATCTGTGCGCTGCCGGCCCGCGCCTGGCCGCCCAGGTGACCTCGTGCGTCTCCGCACTCTGCACAGACTATCCGGAGCTCCTCGAGAACGACATCCTCTGCGACGTCGAGCAGCGGCTAGAGTCCGTGTGATCGATCGCCTGCTGCTGGACGTCCGAGCTGCAGGGCTGCAGAAAGCCATCTTGTCGCCCCACTGCCGCGCGTGCTCGTTTCCAGGAATACGAAGTAGTATGTACGTATAACACAGAGGAAGATCACTTTCAGACGCTCAAAATCACGCAAGCTCGAGCACGGCTGCCGTAACGGAGCGCGGGTACCCCTTATACACGCCAGACATCATAACACTCGTACTGCCCGAGTACGCCTGCAGCCGACGCATACCCCAGCCGTCGTTTTCGTGAATCTGCTGCTCGCTTAGAGCGTCGCGATACTCGCGCTCGTGCGCTCTGCGGCTCCAGGATTCGGAGAACGGGTCGTTTGGGGAAGAGATCCAGGGTTGCATTTGCTGCGCAGAGCTTCGTGCGAGCTCGGACCGCCACATGCAGGCTGCAGACGGGTGCTCGTAGAGAGAAAACGGGTCGTCGGCCTGCTGCACGTAGGCCTGAGAGACGGCGTCGATGCCGTCGACGAGAATGCCCAATGAGGGGTCGAGAAGCGCCTCGGCCGCGGACATGGACGGTGTCAGGGAAATTGAGCTGTCGTTGGATGCGTTGTCGCCATCCTCATCGACATCTTCGAGAGCAGCATCGCCGCTCCCTCGCAGAACTTGCATTGCGCTGCGAGGCCCAAAGAGCCGAGCGCGCATATCAGGCGACACACTGGCCCGGGTCGCCGAAGAGGCCGTAGAATTCACCGTCTCGTTTGACTCCCCAGCGTGTCGCAAGCGGTTGGCGCCACGCTCACTCATGCGCGTCGACATCCTCGCATTGTAAAAGTCGAGGCCTGACGAGGACCGGTCTGCCCGGGTGCCGGGCTGCGGCGAGGACTGCGGCGACTGCGGCGACTGCAGCAGCTGTTTCTGGTGCTGATGGTGTTGAGCCGATGCAAGCTGTGTAGAGTCGTGCGCAGGGCCCTCCTCGTAGCGAGGGTCGACAAGCTCGCGCGGGCGAAAGTAAGGCTTTGAGAAGAGTGCGTCAAAGCTCGTGAGGTCGTCTCCTTGCCCGCGGTCGTCCTGCGTTACACCGCTCGAGGCGGGCGCGAGCATCTCGTACGGGTGCTCCGCGAGGGAGCGAAGCGGGACGACGATGCGCTCGGCAAAGCTGCCGAGAGGCTTGGACCACCACTGCCCGAGATCGAGGACGCGCGGCCGCAGCGAGAAGTTGGGCTGGTAGGTAACCCCGCGGTTGTGCAGGTAAAAGTCGCCGGTCCCGTCTGCGTTCTCGCGCTGCCTTTTGTGGTGCTCGGGTCTATAGAGGCCGAGGAAGACGTTGATGGCATCTTGCTTGGCGTGGTCCGTGAATGCATTCGAGTAGTAGCGTTTCAGGGAGGTGTAGAATGCCTGCTGCCGCGTCGAGGTCGACCCGCTGGAGACAAGCTTGCCGGACTTGCGGTGTGCGTCGGACCCCCCGTACTGCAGCGCGATGCGATCCCCGAGCTCTTCGTACATTTCCATGAGCACAGCAGCAATGGGGGTGTCGGTGGTGATGCGCTCGCCGGCGCTCAGGATGCCAAGCGCAATGAGCTGCTCATTGACGACGTGGAGTCCGATAAAGAACTGGGCAAGGTTCGTGCGGTCGAGACAATCTATGCAATTTGTGCGGATGACCCCGTGTTGGATACGATCCGCGCATCGCTTGCCCGCGCCGCCTGTTTGCGCCGAGGGCCGCGCCGGGCGGGCCGGCGACGTGTCAGAGGGCGCGGATTGGGCGTCCATGAGGTCGGTGAATCTTAGCTGTCCCTCCTCCTCCTCGTCGTCGTACTCCTCGTCGTCAGCAAGCTCGCTTCCGTGTTTATGCGGTGTGCGCGCCTCAGGCGCAGGTGACTCTCCGTGCTCGTTGCTGAATCCCACGGCCCCGCTTGAAGGGTTTGGTGACGAGTCGATGAAGTCCACCTCGTCGTCTTGCTCGGCGCTGTCAAAGTTGGAGGTGGATGCGCCAGGGGCGGCATCCTGAGCCAGGGACTGTCGACGCTTGCTGCCAAAGCCGAGCGTGAACAGCTCTTCTTCTTCCTGGTCGCCTTCGCGCTTGGACTTCGAGGCGGCAAATCTTTCTCGCGGATTTCCATCCCCAGCGCCTGCTTGGTTGATGTCGTCACCGGCGTCTCCGTCGTCGCCGTCCTCATCGCCGGCCTTGCCAACGGACGAGCGAGGCGTGTATCCGTTCTCACCGGCGTCGTCATCAATGTCGTCCTCGCCCGCATTTTTGGTCGCGACGACGCTAGAGGCGTCCTTGACGCTGGCGTCGTCATCGTCGTCATTCTCTAGGTCATCATCTTGCGTGACGTAAGCCAGCGAGGCTTGGCGGCTAACGCGGCTCGCGCGACTAGACTCGCGGACGGGGCGCGCGCGATCCCCGGTGCGCAGCTTGAGGGCCGAGTTGAATTCGACCTTGATGAAGCAGGACTTGCGGCCGGACCACCGTAGCGGGACCTGCCGCAGCGCCGCCCCGAGCTCGAAGCCGGGCCCGCGCTTCACCGCGCAGCCAAATGGAAAGATTTCCGGCGCCCGAAGGTCTGCGCGCAGATCGCGCGAGACGCTTGCGAGCCAGTGGGGCGCGTTGCCATTGACCTCCGTGAAGCGCAGCGCCTTGGCGGGGGTCATGAAGAAGGAGGTCTCGCGCACACCCTGCCTGGCAACGGTGTCGAGCGCGCGCAGCAGCGAGCTCGGGTTGACCTTGCTGAGCCGTGTAAAGTCCACGGCCCAGTACTCGATGGCCTTGCTGGCCGGAAGCGTGGAGTTGAGCACCTCGATGGCGCGTCCAAAGTCACAGCCGACAATGGTCTCGCGCTTGCGCTTTTCGGTGAGCTTGACGAGGTTTAGCACGAGAATGGCGTCGCCGTAGCGTCTAATGAGGTCCATGAAGTGCCTACGCGTGGCATTGTACCACGGGTCAAAGCGCTGACGTTTGATGGGCGGCTTGGGCATGGCCATGCTCGAGTCCTGCGACCAAAAGGTGGGTATGGACCCACGCATCTGCACGTAGGCGCTAATGCCGCCCGGGTCGTTCGCCAAGAGCATGTGATCCTGAACGATCTGCTCGATTTCTACGTCGTTGGCCACGTAGCCGTCGTCATTGACCCCGCGCTTAAGGTAGCGCGTGCCGGCGTAGACGCGCGAGCGGCGGGCCACGAGGGTGAGCGTGAGGCTCCGCGAAATGATTGAGCAGCGCTGCTGCTTGAAGGACCCGTGGACGAGCGCCACGGTCCAAGGCGACAAGAAGACGGACCGCGAGCTCGTCTGCAGGGCCTCAAGGAGGGGCCGGGCCAGGTACTCGTTCCATATGAACATGTTGTCTTCGGCGATGGCCTTTGCAGCCCCTGGCGGCACGGCCGAGGGGTCGCGCTCACGCGCGCGCGCGGCGATCCGGGACGCGACGTTGCGCTGCACGGACATGGACAGGTTGTAGGTGTAGGACCAGTAGAAGGACTTGGAAAGGTCGACGAGCTTGAAGAGCGACTTGAACTCCTCCTCCATGGCGGTAAGCGGGTCCTGGGTCCCCGAAAAGATGGACCAGGCTGACTTGCGCGCGGGCGTGCCGGCGCTGGCGTCGACTGCGGCCTCGTCAAAGAGGGGCACCATGTGTGACCCCTGGGCGGTGTAGATGACGTGCTCGTCGAGCTGACCCATCTCGACCCTGTTGGAGATGAGAACGAGGTAGAAACCTTTGACGAAGCGCACGACGCCGGCGATGGCAACGGCGTCCACGATGCGTGTCAGGCCGCCCGTGCGCCGGCCCTTGCTCTCCGCGAGGCGCTCCAGCACGCTCTGCAGCTCGGCTTCGGTGTATAGTCCGGGGTCCTCGTAGACGAAATCCTTGAACTTGCGCGCCTCGGGAAGCATGCTCCGCGCCTTCTCGAAGCGCAGCAGGCGGTACCGCTCCGCATTCTCGCGCGCGGGAAGCTCGTCCCTGCCCTCGAGCGAGGCCGCGAACTCGCGGCCGGCCACCGTCAGCAGGCACTTGCCCACCACGTACACGAAGTTCTTCGAGTCGTACACGCGCACGTGGCCCACCTTGGCGCGCT
>KQ758850.1:15600707-15617509 GCA_001462505.1 Aurantiochytrium sp. T66 | reverse complement strand
GGAGCAGCCCCGCCGGTGAGCCTCGAGGAGGAGTACCCGCCTAACGACGAGCCGGGCGCGCAGAGCCGCGCGTAGAGCGGCAACGGGCGCGGCAGCAGCAGCAGCAGCAGCGGCGGCAGCAGCAGCAGCGGCGACGACGAGAGGAGGAGGAGGAGGATGCGGCGCGGGAGGACCATCCCGTCGGACCGCGCGCGCAGCATGGCGCCGTCGCCGAGGAGCGTGTCCGATGACAGCGACCCCGGCGCCGGCGACGTCCACAGGCTGAGCGCGAGGAGCAAGCAAGCCGTGCGGCTGTACCGCTGCGCGGCTAGGAAATACGAGGCGAACGAGATGAAGGAGTGTCTGGAGCTCCTCGAGCAGGCCCTCATGCACAACGAAAACCTGCAGGTCGCGCGCGACCTGCGAGACAAGGTGTCCGCGCTACACCGCGTCGGCCGCTCGCCGGCATGGGCCAACTGCAGTGTCACCAGGTCATGCCCGACCTTGTTCCAGGCCTCCTCGAGCAGCAGTGCTAGCGAGTGGTCCTCGGACGGGGCCGCGCACGGCCGCGGGGCAACCACCGCCGTTGATGGCCCCTGCGGCGTTGGCGGGGAGTCTAACGACCGCCCCTGCGTACCAATGCCGTTTGCGAGTATCTCGCCGGGAACTCGGCGGACCCTTTTCTCAGAACACCGCGGCAGCCGGCACAGCAGTCCCGATTCTGTCAAGAGCACCGCCAGCGGCCGCAGCCGCGTGCACAGCAGCAGGCGGCGGTCCTCCGGCAGCCGCCGCAGCCTGGGCGTCCACAAGAGCGTGGACAGCGTTCCGTTCTTCCAGTTGGGCAAATCGTCGTCGTTTAGCGAGGGCGTGCCGACCTCGCGCGGCCGCGCCGCCGCCTCGCATCAGCAGCAGCAGCGCCAGGCACTCATGCGCACCAAGTCCCAGTCCTTTGCGCAGCAGATGAGCGCGCTCTCGCCCATGGCCCCGCGCAATCACGGCCTCAAGAGCTCGCGCGACTCGAAGCGCTTGCGTCTCAGTCTAGACAGCGTGGGCAGCACGGGGCCCTTTCATTTTAACGGCATGAGCGAGACCCTCGACGACGACGAAAGCCATCACATTCACACGCACAACAGGAGCAGCAGTAGACCCGATGCTCTCGGCGCTTCGTCGAATCTGCGCACCAGCAGGAGCACGGGCGCTCGGCGGCTCGCGAGCCAAAGCGACTGCGACAGCTTCGTCGACACCGAAGCTACCG
Source organism: Aurantiochytrium sp. T66 (assembly GCA_001462505.1). NCBI lineage: Eukaryota > Bigyra > Thraustochytrida > Thraustochytriidae > Aurantiochytrium > Aurantiochytrium sp. T66. The sequence continues at coordinate 15,616,275 of KQ758850.1, read as the reverse complement.
GCCCTCTCGCGGCGGCCATCCCGGTCGCCCCAGAAGTTGCCGCGCTTCACGATTTAGAGCGCACCACCGGGTACTCGCCCACCTTTACGGCCCGGAGCGACACGCAGAAGGAGTCCTGCAACCTGTCAGCCGCCGGCGACGCGCCGACCCCGGTGGCCACCCACAGCCCGATCCTCCCGCGGTCGCGCCAGCGCACGCCGAAACTCCAGGACGAGTCGCCCGACTCACTCCTCGAATTCCGCCGCAGCACGAGCGAGGCCTCGCTGCACGCAGACGACGGCAGCTTTATCTCCCCGCAGCCTTTCCCCAGGGTCCTCTCCACGCCCAAGGTCCCCGGGTCCGCGTGCTCGGCCATGTCGGGCATCGAGGGCCCCGCCCTGACCGAGTCTCCCGAGGTGCTTACGCGCCACGACGGGAGTAAGATCGAGCTCGGCACCGTGCGTCGTCGTTTCGGCCAGCTCGAGGTCGAAGAGAAGGACCCGGCCATGTCGGATGCCCGCTCGATTTCCATGGAGGAGATCGACAAATGTGCAACGTCACCCGCCGACATCGCGGCCGCCCGGCCCTCGCCGTCCACCCTCCGCTATGCTGCCGACGCGCAGCACCGAGCGAGCCAGCGCAACCACAGCCAACACGCCTCGATGCCAATGCCGATGCCAACGCCGGCCAAGCGCTCCGACGCCGGTCTGTGCGGCGGGATCCCGCGGCGGCAGCAGCGCAAAGCCAAGCAGCGCGACAGGCTCTCGGCCTGCCCGCCCGTGACCGCGCTCAGCAACACCGCGAGCGTCGGGATGCGCGCGCAGCGCCCCGGCAAGGAGAACGGAGTCTCGTACGCGTACCGCGGCAGCGCCGTCAAGCAGTGTGCCAAGACGCCGGCGCGGCAGCTGGGCGCCCCGCCGTGCTTTGAGACCCCGACGCGCGACCAGCAGTTCCAGATGGCCAGCGCGCAGTTCGACACCTCTATTGTGGTCGCCGCGCTGCGCAAGGCGGGCATCGACATGCTCGCCCTAGACTTTGACAACACCCTCATCGACACGCACACCAAGGGCCAGTTTCGCGGCGCTGTCGAGGACCTCATCATCCGTCCAGTCTTTCGAGCCGTGATTCCTGCGGTGCTCAAGGCGGGCATTACGCTCTCCATTGTGACCTTCAGCCCGCAGGTCCACGTCGTCAAGTCTCTCTTGGCGCATACCTTTCCGGACTGCGACCTCGGCGTCAACACCTTTGTCTGTGGGGCCTTGCCTTCGTCCATGGTCACCTCGCGCAGCGTGTCTCCGGGCGGCGTGCCGCTCTGCTGCTCGCCACGGCAGACGGGCAAGCGCCCGCACATCCGCATGGTCTGCGAGGAGCACGCCTGGGCCACGGGCTGCGACGTTTTGCTTCCGGCCCAGGTCCTCCTCGTCGACGACGACAAGGCCAACATTGACTCCGCCAAGCGCGCTGGCATCAACGCCGTCTGGTTTCGCGCGGACTGGGATCCTTCCGCCGCCGAGTGCCAGCTCTATGTAGACTTGCAAACACCTGTGTGAACACTGATCTTCTGATCCCCCTCTGACAGCCTGCCTGCCTGCCTGGCCAGCACGATGTCGCCCATCAAGAGAGAGGCGCGGCGCGCGGGGGGCCTTCTATGGGGCTGGGAATCGGGTAGGGCAAGTACGCATAGATTTACATCCCATAGTACTAGTACTAGTGAAAACTAGTGAAAACTAGTACTAGAATCCGTTCAACGGCAACATCGAGGCCCCTCGTCGCCGCCGAGTCCGATTGCGGCGCGCGGGTCGGCGCCGCGGCGCGCGCTCGGGCAGGCGCGCGGCGCAAACAAACCCCGGGGGGGCGGCGCGCGATGGAGCGGCCCGCCGAGGCGGCCGAGGCCGCTGAGATGCAGAATGTGGACGTCCAAGGGTCGCGGTGCCAGGAGGCCACGCGCCTGCTTCTGCTACGGGAGAAGTACGAGGCCCTGCAGGCGCGGGGCGCGGACGCAGGCACGCTCGCGTGCCTGCACGAGGCCTGCGAGGCGAAAAAGGGACTCTACGGCCCGCGGCACCAGTGGACCTGCGAGAGCGTGCAGGACTATGCGACCTGCGTCAACATCGTCGCCGCCAAGTACCTGCGCACGGGCGAGATCGACAACGCACAGAAGCTTCTTCTCAAGGCGCACGATCTGCTGGATCGCGACGATCGCGCTAGCTCGGCGACCTTGATTAATCTCGCCGTGTGCAGGTATTCTCGCGAGATGCCCGAGGATGCCATCAGCTACCTGACGGCAGCGGACGGCAGCGCACACTACTTTCGCGCTGAGCGGCATCTCAATCTTTGCGCAGCGCACTTTAAGCGAAAAGGGCTTGAGCGTGCACTCTTTCATGCGCAAAGCGCAGCGCGCTTCGCGCAGATTGCGGTCACCGACCTCGCGAGCCGCAATCTGCCAGCCTGTTTCTCCAAGGAAGCCCTCGTGCTCCTCGCGCTGGCGTACCATAGCCTCGGCGTCGCGCTCGTGTCGCACGGCTATAGACGGTCGTGGTCCTGCACGGGCAAGCAGGAGCGCGAGCGCGGCGTGGTCCAGATGCTTGAGGGCGTCAAGTGGCATATTAAAGCTTACGAGGAGGTTGCGCTAGGCAATAAATGGGCAGTGCCGAGCACCCTCACGCATGGCTTATGGCTCGCCTTTGTCATCGCGTGCAAGCGGGTCTATCCGGTTGTCGACCAGGCCAACGTTGCAGACTTTATGCAAAATCGCGCAGATTTGCGTCTGGTGGTGCGTATCGTTGTGCATCAGACGAGGGCCACGCAGATCCAGCGGTCCCTGCGCGCCGCAATGATTCGCTGGGAGTCCAAGGCGGTCTCGCGAATACAAGCGAGCACGCGAAACTATCTCCAGTCCAAACGTCGACTCGAGGTGCAAGAAAAGGCGGTCGCCAGTGCAGAACCCGATGCTCGCCTTGAGGACGCTGACGCACCGGTGACCTCGGTGTCACCACGGACTCGAGAATCAGCAAGTCCTAGGTCCCGACCTGGTGGCAGTAACCAGTCCGAGGAAGCGAGCGATGAGACACAAACTTCAGACAAGCCTAGACGTCGGAAACTCCGACGTCGGAGGCGGGCGTCGGGGCCACGCCAGCCTGAACGGCGACGATTTCTGCGGACTCCACTTTTGCCCAAATTGCGCAAGCATGTGAAGACGCGCCCTCTCGGCCATGATCCAGACCTCTGACCTTAATTCCACCATATTGGTCCATGGCAAGCTCAGCCCGCCCATCTCAAGTGTCCGCCACGACATCCACGACCCTAGGCGTGACAGCATCTCTGATTTATCTACCTCTGATTCCCCCCACAACTGAATTTCCGCTTTTACTTTCCTGCCCGCTGACCATTTTCGAGCCCCCGAAGCCTCTGTGGCTCACGAACGCCAAGTCGCCATGCAGGGCCTAATATTGCACATCATTCATCGACCCCGGCGTCCAACACTTCCCGAGCCTCGAGAGCGATACGACACGCTTGGCGGGTTTCTCGCCAGCGCGAAGGCTGCAATGCTCGGCGAGAACTCGTGTCGGCCCGCAGCCCCGCGACTGTGATCGGCGTCTCGTCTCGTGCCCGCGTTCGGGAGCGGCCCGAACTGGGACGACGCTGGGACGCTGGGACGATTTTGGGTCAGCAGAGCAGAGCTGGGGTTAGCCTCGGGTGAAACGGTGTGCGCGGTCGTCATCCGATCATTGGTTGAGCGTGATCAGACTCGGAGTCATCATGACGAAGAGTTAGTAGTAGTAGTCACGGTAGTCTAGTAGGCGTAGTAGTACAGGTATAAGGCCAGGTCAACGGAAACCCCTACTTCGGGTGGGCCGCCCATTACCGCGAGATTGCCCGCTCCTCCGCCCGCTTTCGGGGCCGGCCGGCATACCTGCTCGTCGCCCGCGCTCGCGTCGCGGCGGCGCAGAGGTCCGTCGACAACGTCCGCGCGAGACCTGCGCGGGACCCGGGCCATTCGGAGCGGGCTCCGGCGGGGTCGGCGACAATAACGGTTGTGGGTGTGAGCCGCAGAGAACCCTTGTTCGTGCGCGAACTCGAGACCCCGAGCTGCGTGACGACGGGCTCGCGGACGTGTTATTCTATTCGCGAGGAAGCGCCGTGGCCGATGGGCACCTGGTGCGATGATGGCAGCAAGCGGAGCACCGACGGGCTCGTGGCCGAAACGAGCCGCAACAGCTCGACGTCCTCGACCAGCTCGATACCGTCCCTGATCGACGCTTCCGACACGGCGCGGCTCTTGCAACTCCGCGCGGCGAGCGCAAGCAACAACAACAATAACAACAACAACAACGACAACGACAACAATAACAAGAAGAACCACAACAACATCAACGAGACGGCGAAAATCATAGCAGAACCTACTTCGAGCAGTATTAGCGACGGCACGCGCATCAATGTGCAGCCCGAGCGCGGTGCAAGCACACCCGGCCTTCCAGATTCCCGCCCGGCGATAGCAGAAGAGTCCACTGGTGCTCAAAAGGAGGACGAGGAGGCGGAGACCATGACAATTCGGCTTGCGGACCTTTCCGAAGGTCTGGCAAGGGAGTTTGAGGCCTTGCGCTTTGACGTTTCGGAAGCGTCCTCGCTCGACTGGACCGCGCGATCCACCAAGAGCGCCCCGGCTTCAGCAGCTAGAAGCCTGTCGAAATCAAGGACGCCGACGTCCCATCACGGCTTTGCGCTCAAGAGGAGCGACCAGCTCAGCGCCGAGGACATCCGTCTCTATAACAGCTTTCACAAAGCCACGGGCCTCGGCTACATGTCGACGACCGAGCTTTGGCAGCGACGTCTGAGCGCGGACAGCAGCGTGGCCGGTGACGACGAGCGCAATACGAAGGAGCGTGCCGCCAGCGATGCCAAAGGCCGCAATAGCGCAGCATCAAGCAACTCGGGTCTGAGCAGCCTTGCACGCCAGTTCTCGTCCAAGCTGTCCAAGCTCACAGAGTCCCGAAAGCGCCACATCGATTCGGTGAGCGAAGAACGCGAGCTGCGCGCGGGGCCGACGCCCGACGCGCCGAAAAACGTTGAGCTGATACCCGCCAAGAGCCGCCTGACCAGACCCACAGTGTCGAGCGCATCGCGCGAGGTAAGTCGGGGCGAGGCCGCCCGCCTCGAGGCCGCGCGCCGGCAAAAGTTGCAGCAACAAGTTTCGGTCAACGAGGAGAGACGCTACCGCAAGCTCATGCGCAAGGACACCGCGAGCTCGAGTGGGCGCAAGCGCATGATGCGCAAGTATTCGTCGGGCCCGAACTATGCCCGCAGCGAAGAGGTTTCTGCCGGGATGTACGTGACCGATTCCGGGTCCTGGGTCAGCACTAGCGAGCCGGGTCCCTCGCCCGAGAGCAAGACGCAGGGAATTCCGGCGGCGCACATGCTCTCCACGGCAACCGAAGGCGCGCAGACGTGGGGCACCGTGTGGGGCACACGGGATCAAATCGATGGCGTCTGGGTCGGCCCTGCAAACGATATTGCCTCGCCAGTGAACAAGTCCGCCTGGGCTTCCCGAGACTCCAAGTGCGAGGACACAGACGATGACGACAACGCTTTTCTATACTCCAAGCCCCCTGCGCGCACTCCGAAGCTCTCGCAGGGGTCTCGCAAGATCCTCAGGTCCAATCCGGACCAGCGCAGGCCGATTCTCGAGCACATCAGACACTGGCCCGCAAAGCAAGCGCTGCGGCAAGCCCAAGCAGCCGAGGCCGGCGATTTGGGCGCCCATCATGGTAGTGGTGACCCGTCGCTCGAGAGGCCACGAACTGCGGGCCACGAACGGCTCGCGCAACTGCGCCGCCGTGCCGACGTGGCGCGGCGTTCGGAGTCGGCAGAGGCCGACAGCCTCGTCTCGCTTGTGGCGACCCTTCCCGATGGCTTTCGAGAGAATGTCGTGCGAATGATTGAGACGCTCCCTGGGTCCGTGGACGGCCAGGCGACGATGCTGCGCGAGTCTTTGCATCCGGCGGCCGCCGAGAACCGCCATTGGGCCCACAGCGACCTTGTTCAGGAGCACGCAGACATTCACGCAGCCGCCTCGCAAGACGACGAGACTGCAAAGGCATCCGCGCGAGAGGCCAGCCTCGACGCGCCTGCCGCAGAAGGCCGGCCGCCATCGCAGCAAAAGGTTGTCAAGAAGGCCGTCTACCGGCCGGACGCCATCGACTCGCATGTGGAACGCCTTCGAGATTTCCGCAAGCAGCAGGAGCTCAAGACGCAGGCGGCGGAGCGGGCCATGGTGGCCTCGGGATGGACACCGGCCTCGACCGTCCAGCGGCCATTCAAGCTGTCCACGGGCAGCCGAAAGAGCGCCCGCAGGTCGTCGTCGTCGACGTCGTCGTCAACGTCTTGGGCTCCGTCCGGCAAGAGCTCAAAGAAGAATGGCAAGAGGGTCGTGGTTGCAGCACCTCGACGGAAACGAAAGGCCAGGTCCAAGCGCAGTTCGGGCAGGCCCGCGGCCGCAAGGGCTGTGGAGCAGCCTGCGGCGTGCGAGGAGAAGCATGACATCGAGTACGAGCGTGTGCAAGAAGCCAAGGACGACGTTTACGAGAGCGAAGGCGAGCCAAATCAGGAGGTCGACGATGGCTGCACGCGCGGCCCGCGGCACCCGCTTGTGGACCATCGTTTCTGCAGCCACGCGCATGAACATTATCGCAGTCCTTGTCCGCACGCTTCGTGCCACGGTCCCTACAGGGTCGAAGTTCCTGCGTGGGGGCGTCGGCAGACCGAGTGGCTTCCTTGGCGGAATGCCGCGTCGTTTGTGCCGCCCACAGCGTCATCCCCGATTTGCGAGGATCGGTCCAAGGACTTTTCGCCATTTGCAAACCTTCCAGAGGAAGAGCGCAAGTTTCTTGACGAAATCGAAACTGAGCTAGGCTTTTCCGTGACACCGTCCTCGGCAGGACCGCTGATGGCGCTTCGCGCCAAGGTCAAGAGGCCTGATACTGCCCAGCCTGAGCTTTTCCGATGCGCTGCAGATATTGATCATTTCCTCGAGAACAGCTACTAGTAAGAGGGGAAGGAAACGATATTCTTATGTGTACATGCACTCGCTCTCAGCGAGGCCTCGTTCCTCCGAGTCCGTCTCTTACCATGCTTCTCTCGCAAGCCAGGTCTCGTCTAGCTGATTTCGTCTGCGCTGGCTTCGTTGTCAACGTGTGTGGCTGACAAAAGGGGGATCGTGGCGGTGTTGTTGTCTGCGGCGGCAGAAAGGTCTCGATGGCCACCGAGCTCCGGAGACGCCAGATGGACAGTTTCCGAGTCGAGGTCGCTCACCGAGGATAGCTGGCGCTCAAATCGTCGTTCGGCTTCGGCTACCAAAGCTGGATCCGAAGGTGGCTTGGGGTGCATGCTTGCAAAGAGCCGCGCTACCATGTTCATGATTGGCTTCTCCACGACGAGGTAGAGCACGAGCGCGGTGGCGTAGGCAAGAACCAGGTAGCCGATGGCCTCGAGCACCACGCTGAACCCCTCCCAGGCCTTGAGGTACTTGGCAAGGCCCTCACGCGTAATCATGATCACGAGGTGCACCAGGTACGCAGTGTAGGTGAGCCTGGCCAAGGGCGCCCAGATGCGGTGGCCGAGGACAATCTTGAGCCCAAAGATGTCATAGCGATCGTCGCACATGAGCACGTAAGAAAACGTCGCCAGCGGCAAGGCCCACAGAGAGTACCCGAGGGCGTCGTACACGGCAGCTACCTGAGCGGACCAATTTGGCGATGCAAAGAACCCGTAGCGGTATTGCGCGAAGTAAACATTGCACTGATGCTCGCTCTCTCTGCAGGCGTACTGGTTGTAGAGGACGCTCACCACGGCCAGCATGGCTGCGATGGCGGCCGAGAGAATGAGGCTGACGTGGGAAGCCGAAATTGGCCACCGCTTCCAGGACGAGCAGTCTTCCGGGGCGTCGCGCTTGGCGCTCTCTGACCTCTCATAGTGCAGGAAGGCCAACGCGGCGCCAATTGCGTAGGGAGAGACACGGCAGTACGGCTTGACGTATACATTTCCCTGTGTTTTGAAGGTGCCAGGCTCGTGGTTGCTGATGACGAGAATGTAAGTGATGATGATCTGGAAGAAGACGAGGAAGGCGCAAGGGCCGTACTTGAAGAGGACGGCCTTTGGACCCGGCGCGAGGCGAAAGTGCCCGAACTTGAAGAGTTGCACCAGAAGAGGGACCAGCAGGAAGAACTGGAAGTCATTGGCCAAGTACCAGCTCCACCCGGCGCACGAGACAAGGGCGCCGGCGCCGCCGAGGGGGAAGATGTTGTTGACGTAGAGCATGTTGTAGAGAAAGTTCCCCTCGCAGGCTTGGCTCGCGGCAGGCACTGCGCTCCAGTATGGCCCGCTCCCCAGATGCGGAATGACCTTCCAGAAGGCGAGCACCACAAGCGCGTAAATTGGAGTCAGACGGAGGTAGCGGCCGAGCACGAGAGTGCCATAGGTCTTGAGCGAGATGCGCTCTGTCGCAAAGCGCGTCAGCACGCCCCAGGTCGCGAGAAAGCCCGACATGAAGAAGAAGGTGTCGACCGCGTACTCTGCCCCGCGAATGAAGACAAAGGGGAATGACTCGAGGACGTCGGCAACGGCGTTCGGGTTTCGCCCGGGATACGCGTACAGCAAAAGGGTGTGGCCCAGGATCACCCAGGCCATGGACCAGAATCGGATGCCATTGAGGACGGCAAAGTCGCCCGGGGTCGTGGCGACCAAGCGCGGGCCGTTGTGGTTGAGCGCGAAGAAATCAACGATCACGCCGACGCGCGGCGCGTAAGATCCCCGCGCGTACGTTCGCAAGGCTGTGCAGAGAACGACGGCCGCGAGAAAGGCGAGGAAAATGACCACCGTCAGAATGCCAGCAGCGTCCATGGGCGGGGCGGCTGCTTCGTCCTGGTCGGTGCATGAGACGGCGACGCTGTGGAGCAGAGTATTCACTTCTTTGTCGATGGCGATGCGTTCCTGTTCGCTGACGCGCAGCGCCGCCAGCAGGCGGTCGATCGCGCGCAAGATTTGCTGTGAGAAGCCGTCCTTGAGGGCGACGGGGTCGCAGGCCTGCGAGATGCACTGGTCGAGCGAGAACGTCCCGAGTGGGAGCGCGCCCGCGAGCTTGAGCTTTTTGCTGAGGACGGGCAAGAGGACGATGGACGTCGAAGTGATGCGGCAGAAATGCGCCGTGCGGAAGGTCTGGCAGAGGTCGTAGTTGCCCTCGTAGACCATGGGCAGCGCAAGCGGGATCACGCCCATGGGCAGGTGGCCCGACGCCACCGAGCAGGGCAGGGAAACCTCCGCCCCGTAGGCCTCCCAGGAGTCCCAGCACGCAGTCGGCAGGCACGAGGCCGCGACCGTGGCCACGTCGCTCGCGTCGTACGCCGTGGCCGTCCGCAGCGCGCCGAGGAGCATCGTGAGCGTTGCCATGCCGGCGGCGAGGCGCGGTAGGCGTCCCGTCATGATGCCCAGGATCGCCGGCACGATCACGGGCAGGAGTTTGAGGCTGTCGTCGTCGTCGTCGTCGTCGTCGTCGAGCTCGAGCTCGAGCTCGCGCTCGGCCTCGAGCTCGGCCTCGAGGAGCTCGAGGAGCTCGACCGCGCCGCGCGAGAGCCCGCTGGACGCTCCCGGTGCAGTGTCGCGCGCGCGGCGGCGGCGCGGGGCTCGAAGCAGGCTGACTGGGGAGCAGGATCCGAAGTGGGATCGATCGAGGTCGCGCAGCAAGCAGCAAGCGGCCTAATCGGCGCTCGTTGCGGCCCGTTACGCCGCTTCGCGTCACGGTCCGAGTCCGAGTCCGAGTCCGAGTCCGCGTCGCGGTCGCGTCCGGGTCGCGCGAGTCGCGCACGGCCAGGCCCCGATCGCGCGACTCTGAACTCTCTAAACTGATCTGCAGACGGCGACGACGAAGAAGGTGATGATGGCGGACGAGGAGGTCGACGGGCATGACGACCGCGACGAGGTCCGGGACCACCGCGATGACGGGCATTCCGAGGACCACGACGAGGGCGAAGAGGACGGCGATGGCGACGAGGACGCGAAGAAGAGCGCGACGGAGGGAGGATCGTGGGACGACGAGGAGCATCGAGAAGAGGGCCGAGAGCAGGAGCAGGAACACGGAGAGATGCGCGAAGCTCGACAAACGGGGGAAAACGCGCAAGACGATCGTGACGCACGATCGTTTAGCACGGCGGAAGAGGATGGGGATGATAGCTCTACCGAGGGAGGAGACTCGCGAGGACAAAGTCGCCAAGAAGATGAAGAAGAAGAGCAACAACAACACCATCAACAAGAACAACAACAACAGCAACAACAAGCGGGCCCCGAGGACGCTAGCGACAGCTCCAGTAGCTCGAATGGTGGCGAAAGCTCGGACGACGACGACAAGCCAGACCCCAACGACGCCGCGAGTTTGGACAGCGAAAGGTCAAGCGAGATCGCTAATGCTCGTGGCCACGAGAGGCCGGAGGAGGGTGAAGACGAAGACGAGGTCGATCAGGCCCGCGTCGAGAGCGAGAGCGACGGCGAAAGCGTGCAAGTATGCACCGCGTGGAGAGAAGACCTTGGCCACTTTGTGGAGGCCTACCTTGCGGAGGGCCACCGGTGTCGCGGCTCGCTGCGCGAGGCGGTGGAGCTGATTAGCGAGGGCCAGCTTTCGGAGATGAAGTCGGGCTTTGCTCATGGCTTGCGGCCAGGGGACGCCAGTGATTCAGAGAGCAATGGAGACGATGACGACGAGGAGGACGATGACGACGATGTCGACGAAGAAAACCGCACGCCGGTCTCGGCGTCGGACTCGGAAGACGACGACCTGCCTTACAAGGGCGCGCAGTTTGGCGCGCTCGAGGTCGAGAAGCTGAAGCGAGGCTTGACTCGATGGCGACGCGAGCTCAAGTTTGAGGAGAGCAGGAGCCTGCGTGTATCTCTCGGCGTCCTGCTGGAGTGCGGGCCGCTGCTCTTGGACACCCTGGAGCCGCTGGCGCAGTTCTGGTCCCTGCAGCTGGTTCACTCGGGCTCGCTGTGCGACCAGCTGTTGAACAGCTGGACCGGTGAGCTTTTTGCGAACGCGCTGTGCATGTACACGGCGAGCTTGGCGGACGAGACCAAGGTCGCGGACCGGCTCGCGAGCGCGGCGAAGTTCCTCGCGGGGGAGCCGGAGCGGTCTTCTCGGGGCCTGTGCGACTCGCTGGTGCGTCTCACGGACCTCGTGACATCCTCTGAGCAGGCGCGCGTGGATCTCCGCGCCAGCGTGGCGCGCTTGCTTCGTGACCGACGCATGCAGCAGGCGGCGTTGCTGGCCATGTGCAAGCCGTTCGCGCGCTCGGTGCAGGAGATGGAGAAGATGAACTACCTCGTCTCGACGGCCAATCCGCTGGCCATTCCGCTCGAACGAGGGATTTCCCTGCTGGAGCACGTGTCATCGTACTGCGACCCTGTGCGCGGCAGGACTGAGATGGGGCCCGAGGACCGGACAATCTGCCGCGTGCTCATGGAGGAAATGACGGGCCGCCACGTGGCCGTCGTGGACCACTGTGGGCGCGACCGCCTGTCGAGCCGCATCCAGCGTGCCGTGGCGCTCGGCTTTGGCGATCGCGACCTGGACACGACCGTGTCTGCGGAACGCGCTGCAGCGCAAGAGCTGGAGGATGCCGTGCGGCGCCTCGAGGCGAAATTTGCTACCTTTCGCGACGAGATGAACGACGTGGTGCTGGCAACGGCGCGGCTCGTGCTGCGCGCTGCTGGCGACGGGGCGCCCTGAGCGACCGGAAGTCCTTTTCAAAAGCTGTTCCCGGAAGGAGGGGCCCGGAAGCGAGGGAATGATAAAGAAAAGACCCTGAGCGACCGGAAGTCCTTTTCATAGGCTGTTCCCGGAAGGAGGGGCCCGGAAGCGAGGGAATGCTACAGAAAAGACGACGACAGTAGTAAAACGTGTAAATGGATCTAGCAATAATTTCAGGCATGCGCGAGTGCGCGCGCGTCGGGCTCGTGCTCTTCTTCGCGCTCGTACTCGATCTGGATAGTCTTGCCGGATCCCCCGGCCTTTTTGGTCTTGGATTTCTTGCTGGGCCGCTTGGACGAGGGCGGCGCGCCGGCGCTGACTTTCCTTGGTCGTTTGCCGTTCGCGGCGGGCTCGTCGGCGTCGTCGTCATCGGCGTCGTCGTCAGCGTCGTCACCGGCGCCGCCCGACCAGGGGTCGTAGTCCTCGAGATCGGAGTCCTCGTCCGAGTCCGCGGGGCCCTCGACAAACTCGATCTTACCGGTGAGCTCGTCGTCCTCAAAGTCCTCGTCCTCGTACTCTTCTTCCTCCTCCTCTTCCTCCTCCTCCTCGACCTGCTTGAGCGCGCTCTCGTATTCCTGGGAGGGGAAGTTGTAGATGTCTCCGTAGGTGCCCTGCTTGAGACGCTCGAGAAGCTCCTTTTCGATGGACTTGTCGAGCATGGCGGCGGCGAGGGCCTTCCTCTCCCGTTTTTTCTCTTGGCGCTCGGCCTTTTGGTCGATGGCGACGGTCTTGGGTTTCGTTTTCTTGCGCAGCTTGCGCATGCGGATGAGGTACTGGTGGATTTTGGTGAGGCGCTGCTTGCACTTGTGCTTGAGGAGCGGGGACCAGAACTCGATGTGCTCCTCGACGGTTGCGATTGCCTGTGCGTAGTTCCTCGGCAAGAGGACGCGCTCCCAGAGGTACTTTGGCGTGTGTGCGCGCTCTGCGGTTTTCATGTAGAGGTAGATGCGGCCTTCGTGCTCCTTGATGGTGGCGTACTGGCTGTTTGCGAGCGGGCAGCTCGATCGGTTGCAGAGTCCGGTCACATTGTCGGAGTTCCTGCAGAACTTTTGCTTCTGCTGCTTGATGGTCACCTTGTAGGCGCACTGGCTCGTGTTGCCGATGACGTTCCAGATGAGGTCATCGTGCTGCATCGTGTCCTGTTGCTGCTGCTGCTCTTGCTGCTGCTGCTGCTGCTGCTGCTGCCTGTCGTCGTCGCGCGGTCCTCCCTACGCGACGCGGGTCAGTCCGTGTTCGGGCTCCGTCGCCGACCGACCCCGAGCCGGCGCGGTCCAGCAGGAGGCCGTCGGCGAGCCCGCCCGGGCCCGGGACCCCCGCGCGCGCCGCAGCAAGCCCGCCCCGCGCGCTCCAGCGACCGGAGTTGAGTTCTCGCGGCGCTCGAGTTCTACGCCACTCGTGTCTCGAGACCACTCGAGGCCCATCTAGACACCATTGTATACACTATTGTATACACCATTGTATACACCATTGTATACACTATTGTATACACTATTGTATACACCGCTATTGTATACACCTTCGTAGACACGCGCGCAGGCGGCCATCGTCATCACAAGAATGCGGCCGTGAACCAGAAGCCAGCCAGCGCGTGCCGAGCGTGCTTGTTTGCTTGCTTTGCTTGGGTTCACAGGCCCGGCCCGCGGGCAATTCTCGCCTGGCCCTGGCTGTTCGGCCGCGCCCTGCGTCCGTAGGACTTCCTAGGCCCCAGCTACGCCCCGCAGCAGCCCGTGCAAAAGTCCGGGCCTCTTCTCGAGGACGCTTCTCCGGCCGCGCAGCCTGCGACGCCAGGCCTAGCAGCCGCGATCGGCGCGACCCAGATCCGTCAATGGACGGTGCGGAGATATTGAATGCGTCGCGTCGAGCAAACCCCGATCGAGGTCATCGAGCTCGAGCGCATCACATGGACCAGCTTGACGCGTTGAAGTTGAAGAAGAAGAAGAACTCGTGCCGGACTAGGCCTAGCAGCGCGGCATTGACGACGACGACGAGGACGAGGACGAGCCACGCACGCACGCACGCACGCACGCACGCACGCACGCACGTGCGCGTTGGCATCATTGACGCCGGGTTCTCAGGCTCTCATCACAGCCCAGCAATTTTCTCGACCGAGGAGCCGAGCTCAGCGAGGTTATCAGATCCGCGCTCCTCTCGCGCGTTCGTGGCCTCGCGCCAATCCGCTCGCATTCGCGCTACCGCCTCTCTCCGCTCCGCCTCCGAGCTGCGTCGCGCGCGAGCGAGCGAGCGAAGGATCGAACGTACCCAGCCTGGGTACGTAAGGTAACGAACGCCAAGGCCAGGTCGTCGTTGTCGGGCGTCTCCGGAGCGACCCGCGCGCGTACTCGCACACGGCGTTCGACAGGGACCTCGAGGCCGTCTTCAGTCGCGTAGGGCTGTCGTGCAGGTTAAGAGTGTCGTCCAGGTCGTCCCTCTCGTGCGTGCTGGGGCGCGAGTCGCGCGACGCGACGCCCGTCGCGACACGAGCGGGTCTAAGATCCGTCGGTGCGGCGAAGAAGCAGGAGACGAAGACGGACGTCCTCCGCGGCATTCGCGCGGCCCACGCCCCGACCCAGACCCGCAACGATCCTCAAGCTCCGCACGCACGCTCGCTCGCACGCACGCACGCACGCACGCTCGCACGCTCGCTCGCACGCTCGCTCGCACGCTCGCACGGGCGCGAGCGGCACGGACACGGACCTGCGCGGAAAAGTCCTACGTGGACGCCGCCTGGAGCGACAGTTTCCGCCGGAGCGACGAGCAGCGCGCAGACGAACGGCGAGCGGCGAGCGGCTCGACGAGCAGAGCTGAGCTGAGATCGCGAGCTTGAAAACCAGGGTAGAACAGTAGCAGCTGGAGCAGCAGGAGCAGCGAAAATGTCGTGGAGGGCGCGCGTCGCGGCAGTGGTCATGTCCTCGATTGGACGCATGTCTCATCAGGGACGCCACGGCGTGACGGCGGAAGCTGCCGGGAGCGTCGCGCGCGAGCATCGCCGCGATATGATGCAGTGGGCTGCCGCCAGAGGGGCAGACAAGACTTTTCCGCGCGACATGCTCGCCATGAGCGTCTTCGGGCTCGCCTACGGGTACTCGATCGGGGTGCCCTTCTCGGCCGAGATGCATCTCGAGCCGCGCTGGCGGTTCACTCCCGAAGAGCGCGCCGCGTACGCCTCCATGTAAAATAGTTCTAGGATGATTTCTCCGCAGACCCTCGGGATACGATCTCTCCGCAGACCTTCAGGATCACCGTAATAAGGAGCGCTCTTCCGCGAGGAGGATTGCGATACTGACGGTGCAGATTAGCCAACCAACATAACCCCTCCATGGCGAGCTCGCTTCGACATTCTCGAGAGCCCTGCCAGGTCATGTTCTCAAATAGATATTTTATTTCTTTCTTCATCCACCAACCCTTGGGCGCTTCGGATGTGGCTGGATGTACTCTGCTTGCCGCCGCTCAACCTCTCAACGTCGCCATGAAGAAGAGCATGCTGAAGCGACGTGCTGAAGAGAGCATAGGGCTTGTGCATCATCACCCCATCAACCATGGCAAGACTCTGCTCCTTGGGTCTGCCATAAACATGGCCTTGGTTGGAATCGCATTCTTGCCATAAACAACCGGAGTCATAGTCCTGGGCAAGAGCCCGCCAGCCAGGTTGCAGTGCTTCATCGCCGCCAACGTGTTCCCAGCTCCGAGAGTGCGGAGTCCCTGAAGCGGCAATTCCGTGCACATCCATCCCTCCATCTCCAGGTTTCTCCAGTTCGTCCTTCTCGACGTCATCTTCCGTAGGTGCTCCTCGTCGTCGTCGCT
>KQ758850.1:15578046-15590996 GCA_001462505.1 Aurantiochytrium sp. T66 | reverse complement strand
GCCGGCTGCGCGAGCCGCGTCGTCGCCCCCGCCGCCGCCGTCGCCGCCGCTGCCGCCGCCGCGCCGCCGCGCGGCAGCAACCAGGACGAGGCCCGCGCGGACGGAGTCCTGCCCGGGGACGTGGACTGGGCCGGAAACCTCGTCCGTGTGAACCGCCGCAAGACCTTCAGGGACGACCTCCGGCAGCGCGGCAACGTGCGCGTCGAGGACGGCTTCTTGGTGGCCCAGCAGGACCAGGGCATCCCGCGCCGACGCGCCTCAACCTTGCAGAACGACCCGCGCGAATCCTCGCAGGGCGTCTGGCAGTCCTCCCCGGGAGGACTCGAGCCGTCACAGTGGAGGACCTCGTACCAGGACGGACTCTGCGGCACTGGCCGGTCCTCCGGGTCCGCGAGCTCGGGCCCGGGCAGGCCGGGCGCCTTGACGCCGACGACGGCCTTTTCGCGAAGCAATCCTCTGGCCCAGCAGCCTCAGCAAGTTGCGATGCAGCCGCGCGCCAAGCCAACGTATGACAAGGAGAAGGGCGATTTTGTCAGGGGCCTGGATACCCACTCGATCGCTAAGAGCCTGAAGCGGCAAGGCTTGCGACCGACGCAGCCACCGATGTCCGGCTCGAGCTCTTCGGAAAGCAAATCAGCTGGGAACGACGTACTCATTTTGGAGAACTTCAAGCATCACATCCCGGGGACGACGCTGTACACGACGCACAGGCCGCGATGATCGCGCACGAGAAGCAGTCGCGAGGATGAGGAGAGGCGAGATAGGGTATTGAACACAAGATAATTGATGTACGTATGTATAATTGTCAAGGCTGGACCATGCTGCAGGACGCAAAGAGGAGCTCGAGCTCGTCTCGCAACGAGCTGACCCACGCCACTTCGGTCTCCATAAGAACGCGAACCTTGTCTCCGCTGCCGTGGTCGGAACCGTTGGAGGAGAGGGAGTCGCGGCCGCGGGTATGCGGGATAACGAAGGACTGGCGGGTGTTATGGTGGCAGTCCATCTCGTCGATTTCGACGATGCAGCCGCTGAGAGTGGTAGGCGCGCCCGAGTCGAAAAAGCCACGGGCGACGCCGGGCTTGGCCGGGTCGATGTAGAGGCGGCCCGACTTGTGGAAGGAGGCGAGGAGGGAGTCCTGCAGAAAGAGGACTGCCACCTTGCCGTTGCCGAGCTTGCGCTTGTGCGCGTTGCTCACGTGGACCGGGACGGGCGCGCTCCAGCTGCGCGAGGAGTGGAGGCGTTTGAGGAGTACCCCGCTGTGTACGTACTCTTTGCCTGCAAAGAAGAACTTGCGGGTCTTGCTCGTGTGCAGCAGGAGGACCGCCTCGGCGTCCTCAATGGCCTCGACAGTCCCGCTGGGAGACGCCGAGCGGAGCTGCTGGACCGCTTTGGCGAAGGACTCCATAACCTGCAGCGACGGCATTGTCCTCCTGCGCAGCTCACGTCACGTCACGTCACGCTCTGCCAACGCGCTCGTCTCCGCCTCTCCTTCGCCTTCTGCGAGGCGGACCGCGCGTCCAAGTTGGCCGCCGCGTCACTGCTGCACCCGCGCAACGCAACGCAACGCAACGCAACGCAACGCAACGCAACGCTCTTCTGCTCTTCTCGTGTGCCTCGCTCCCTCGACCTCCGCTCGCTCGCTCGCTCGCTCGCTCGCGCGCGGGTCAGGGTCTGTCTCGGGCGTCGCGGCCCGTCCGTCTGCGCCTGCGCCTGCGCCTGCGCCTGCGCGTGCAGCTGCGCGGCGCCGAACCGCCGGGGTCGTGCGAAGATGCTCCGTGCGGCTCTGAATCGCTCACAACAGTGGAGGTCGTCGTCGACGATGTGGAGATCCTCGACGATGACGACGACGATGACGACGACGACGAGGACGACGACGAGGACGACGACGTGGAGACCCGCCCGGATAATGCCGCCGAAGACGCCGCCCAGAAGATCTTCAACACGATGCGATGATCGCCGTGCCGATCGCAATTTACGCGAGTCTCTGCAGTGCCGTCCGTGGAGGCTCGACTTCTTCGCCGAGGCCGACCGTCCGAGCCAGCGAGCGGCGCAGCGCAGCGCCGAGGCTGATCTTTGCTGGTTTAATTGTGCGCGAGGAAACTTGCGACCGTCCTCGAGGAGAGGAGAGGAGCCGGCAGGAGCGACGCCGCCGCGATCAAAGCGGGACGGGACGCCGCCGCGGAGGGGAAGACCGGGACTGCGACAGGGCCTTTATCGATGGTGCCCGTCAAGATGGCGGGCGGGCCGGGCGCAGATGCAGGTCCAAAAGGCCTGCCTCTTGTATCTTTTGCAGTTCCCGCTTGTCCCGACGCTGCCTCTGATCAGACTGATTCAGACACACAAGGGGCGCGGGTCCATGCACTCAGATTTTGGGCGGAATTCGTAGTCCGCGCCAAGATCTGGCCGCTTGTCGTGTCCCAGAGCCAAGGACGCCTGCCCACACGCGATCGTGCATTTCGTGGTGACCGTTCACGGCGCCTCAGGCTTGGCGCTCATGGCAACCGACCGACCGTCAACTTCAACGATCAAGCGAACGATAACTCTGACCGTGACCCCAAGGCGGACAGTCGCATACGTACCATGGTACGTACAGTAGTACGTACCCTTGGTCCTCGGTACTCTACATACATCATGATTGAAGGGCGCTCTCGGCGATCAGGCAGGCCATGTCATGCATGCCGTCAGCGTGGCAGGCACGCCAAGAGATCGAGGGTGGCTATCGTGACATCGACGCCCGCGTTGCTCTGTCCGCGACGAGAGGTCACATTTTGCGCAATCTAGGCTAGCTAGCAAGTGTGCACGACACGAACGCCCTTCCTCGAGCCTTCGTCGGGAGTCCTCTGCGAGGCTACGACTTTTTGCAGGCAGGTGCACAACGATGCGGCAAGGTCAGGTCCCACGTTCTCAAGAACTTGTTCCGGCAGGCTGCGCGCAGCAAACGAGCGATTAATAATCGGGCGCTCGCGCGCGCGCTTGCACGCTCGCACGCTCGCTCACATCGAGCCACGTCCGCACGTCCGCACGCACGCTCGCCGTGAATCGCGCGGTCGGTGAGGGGCCTTCGGTCGACGGAGTCAAGGGCGTGCTTGATTCGTCGTGGACCGCGCTGGCCAATTCTCGCCTCTGGTCAGCGCTGGTTCCACGGGCTTCTTCGGCCACGCGCGCGCTTCCCGACGCACGCCAGGCGCACGCCAGGCGTCGCCAGCCCGGGCAGCCTTGCGGAAAAAAAAAACACGAGACGACCGAGACCGTCAGGACGCCCTCGCGCGGCGCGGTAAAAATGTTCGAGCCCAGCACGCCCCACAGCGGGTTTCCACAGCGGATCCTCTCACTGCGGTATTACGGTGTGGCTGTGGAGGTGTGGAGCGCTAGCCGCTGCAGCGCCGCTTCTCGCGCTCGTCAGCGAAGAAGGCCGCATCGCATCACGGCCGCACCGACGGGCCTGCGCTGGCTAGGGCGCGGGCCGGCCTCGCGTCGCGCCAATTGCGTCGCGCCAGCCAGCCCGGGGACTTGCTGGAGCCGCATGCTTGACGCAGGGATCGACGCCGCCTCGCTCACGCACGAGTGTCCGGGATTCCTGGCGGCGTCGCGGCGTCGTCGTCTTCTCGGGCCAGGCCAGGCCAGGCTGCCCTCCCTCGTGCTGATCGCATCGCCACCGCCTGCGAGGCTGCGACCATGTGGCGTTTCGTGCTTGATTTCTACTCGGCGGGATTATCGCCGCCCGCCGTTTGTCTGTTGGCGCGCCCACAAAGCCTTCGCAGGCGCATCGGCGACCCGACTCGCGCGAGCGAAAGCTAGCGCGTGAATCGAGTCTTGTCTTATTGGCAGGGGATTTGCGTACTGCGCGAGGCGCCCGTGGCGAACGAGATCGTCGGATCGACGAGCTGAGGTCAGCCGTGCTGCGCCCGGTCCGCTTGTGGATTATGTGGGTGGGGCGGGCGCCACTGTGCGTCCTTTGTTGAGGCAGACTCGTCAGCAATGGACCGGCCATGGCGTGCTGTATCCTCGATTTCGCAACGCCTCCCTCCTTCGCGACGCGTAGATAGGTTCATTCGATCGATGCCTGGTCGCGTCTGAGTTGGAGGACGGCTTTCGACGATCGCTAGCAGTATTTAGAATCATCCAGGACGAGTCGAGTGTCGTGCATTTGGTTCGACGAGGCCTGGCATCATGGCACGGTGGCCAGGCCCCATCTGAAGGCCGAGGCGACTGACTCGTGCCAATTCGGGTCGACTGGAGTCAAGACCAGCATACGTACGTACGTACGTACGTACGTACATACGTACGCCAGGACGAAACGAACCCCCTCTCCGATCCGTTGGCGGTGATCGAATCAGACGGATCGGATCGTACTAGGCCTAGTACCCCCTCCCGGGGACCGCGCTAACCGCGAAGCCCGTCGTCAAGTTGGTTTCCTCGCTCGAGACGACGAAGATGTGGTGATGCCGTGATGGGTGGCCGGCCCAGGTCTCGGAGCCACGCCGCGATAACGTAGGGGTTGGCCAGAATTCGGGCGCGCGAACTTTCACGAGCGGCGGACCAGGCCCGAGCGACGGCTAGAGCGACGGCTAGCCCGGAGCCCTCGGAGCTAGGGGTTGCGAAACTTGAAACCTGCGATTCGTGCCCCTGCCTGCGACGAGATCGTAGTTTGTGAAATCGCCGGGGCGCTAAGCTGCTAGTAGCTTCCGCGCAGCTTGCGCTACAAGGAGCCGCCCTGGCCAGGCCTCTGCCTGCCACGGAGCTCTTCCGTCTCCGACCGCGCAGTCCTGGTCGAAGCTGGCCAAAGCTGGCCGGTATCTTTTTTAGAAGCTAGGCGCGTCATGTGGGAAGCTACTCCCCAGGCTCTAGCACCCCACACCCGCGAATTCGTTAAGCAAGCCTCCCACACCCCACCAAGAACGCAATGCTGAGCTCTTGGCCCAGAGAGCTATAGGTTCCCACATCTAGCTTGGGGGAGAAGCTGAGCGAGAAGCAGTCGCAGGTTTCCTGGGATCCTTTTGGGGGCTGGCCGGGGCCTGGCGCGGCTTTCCTTCCTCCCTCTCCCTTGCCCGTCGCCACGCGCCCGAGGCGCCTCGCGCGCGCGCGAGGCGCCTCGCGCCCCGTGGCCTTTGGCGAGGCTCGCGGCTCCGGCCCCGGGTGGAGGGATGGATGGCCAGCGCCGCGCCGCGAGCCCATGCGTCGCCGGCCTCGCACCGCACGCGCTCGAGCGCAGGCTCGCGGTCACACCGCACGTGGTTTTTTCTATCTATTATTATTTTTTCTCGCGTCCAGGCCATGGCCAGGCCAGGTTCGGGGCAGGCCAGCCAGCGGCATTGGTCAGCCAGGCGAGGCCGGCCAGCACAGCACGGCGGCAGTCTCCACGGCGCGAGCACGCAAGCACAAGCAAGCACAAGCAGAGCGAGACAAGCAAGCGCAAGCAACTCAAAGCAAGCAAGCAAAGCAAAGCAAACGAACGAACGCCGGCGCAGACGGTCAAACGCCTGTTCTCCTCAAAGGCTCCCTAGGACTCTCGCTATGAGTCCCCACTGGGCGTCCGCCTCGCGCGGGGCGTTCCTTTTGGCAGCCTCCCGAAGCCTCATTGAAGCGCTGACTCGCGTTCTGATCTACACAGTGTGCCTGCCTGCCTGCCGTCACCGCGAGCGTTCTGCTTGCACAAACCGAGGTCGCCGCTCCGCTCCGAGTCCGCCGGCCCAGGCCAGCACGCCGCGCGACCGCTCCAAGACCGCCGTAGTACGTACGTCGATGGTACGTACGCACGTACGTATATACGTACGGTTATGCACGTAGTACGTGCGACCGACCGCGGTTTCTTCGGCGGGGCGGATCATCGAGAAATCGAGAAAATGAAAATGAATGAGGCTCACTTGACGGTCAGACGTTCTCGCGGAGTTCTTTGCAGCTGCGGGGCCCGCAGGGGGCGGCCGCTGCGGGGCGGGAAGAGGCGGAGCCGCCAGGACAGCGTCACGAGCGCGCCGCCCGTCGCGCCGCCCGTCGCGCGGCGAGGCAAACACGCAACCATCCTCAAGACCCTTTCCCTCCCGCAAGCAATCGCAAGCACGCGCAAGCAGCAAGCAGCAAGCGGCAGCAAGCCACGCTCGCGCAGACGAAGCAGCAGCAGCAGCAGCAGCTTCTTAGCAGCATTCAGAACAGCAGATGGTCGCGCTCGTGGGCATGGCGCGCGAGCAGCAGGGCGTGGCCGTGGCCAAGGCGAACATGGCCATGCTCAAGGCCAGGCAGCAGCACCAGCAGCAGATGAAGCAGCAGGCGGCCCTGGAGGCGGCGAACCAGGACCTCGGCGAGGAGGAGCGCGCAGTGGACAGCTTTAGTGTACCCGTGCCGCCCAGGCCCTCTACCGGGTACCTCGCGCGCCTCTGGGACAACCTCTACGGCGAGCAGGCGCAGGCGCAGAAGGAGAGCCTGACGACCGGGACCCTCAAGAAGTGCGCCAGCGGCTTCAAGACCCGCCACCGCCGCCGCTCCACGCTCCGCGAGGACGTCATGGAGCGCATCAACGACGGCGCGCAGGTGACCAAGATGCTCAACGAAGTCCGCGACCTCCTCGAGGGCTCGTCCGGCTCTGTCTCGCGCTCCAGCAGCACGGCCAGTGCCAGCTCGAGCACTAGCCTTAGCTCCAGCCTCAGCACCGGCAGCAAGACCGAGGACCCCGTCGTCTACGCCAACGGCCCCCTCAAACGCCTCCCGCCCGCGGCCTCGACCGGCGCCGCCCAGAAGGCGCGCCGCGCCGTGCCCGCTGGAGCCGCTGTCCCCAACAAGAACGCAGACTTTGTGGTCACCGCGCCGGCATCTGAGGCCGCCAATGTCCCAGCATCAGCCGCCGCCGCCAACAAGGTGAAGCGCCAGTGCGTCTGCCCCCACGCCGACGGTGGCTCGTGCGACGCGCGCTCCAACAGCAGCAAGGCATCCTCGCCCAAGTCGTCCTTTTGGCGCACCATTCGCCGGCGCGTTCTCCTGGTCTAAGCACGCCAAGCTAGCGAGCGAGCGAGTCAGCGGGCCCCGTAGAACCGGGTTCCTGGCTCTTCTGTCTCGGCCAGCCCGTGTGACCTGACCTCGTGGCCCGCCGTCAATTTTTCTCAGGGCACCGCGCCTGTACATTCATTTTTAGCGCGCGCAGCCTGCCCGTATCGCGGAAGCAAGGTACCAAATGAGGGATCCCGGCCCGGAGTGGTCCGTCGACCAGCGCGAGCGACCTGAGTTCCTCCCCCCGATTTTTCCACGCGACGCCAAGCGACGCGGAGCAAACATACAGACCAAACAGTCTCCGTGCTCCTCGCGTGGCACCCAGGAGGGGGGAGATAAGCTCGCTCGTGCTGGCTACGGACCACAATGGGCCGGTCGCCTCTCATTTTTGTCTCGCGTCCCGCGTTCCCTTTGTGTCTCCCCCACTCTATTTACAGAGCGGGTCCAGGCCAAGTCGTCGAGCTCCACCGCCATGGAGCTCGCCTTGCGCCTATTTTTTACTACATTTCTCAAGATGATCAAATCGCTGCGCGACGAGAGGAAGTCTGCAGCTTCAACAACAACATTATTCCTCGTCGCCTGGCCTGCGATCGCAACATGTTCGCCGCCTTGCGACCCTTTTTAAAATTCCTGACCATGGTTTCTGTCCCTGGTACCCTATCCGAATCAACAGTTCAATCAAATCGAATTTCCTCGATATCCTCAACTTTTGTCTCAGCGTCGTGTGTTCACGCCTTGAAGAGGTCGAAGAGCCCAAAGACCATCGTGAAAGTGACCGCGGAAACCCACAAACAGCTTGGCAGCATTCTACAACCTACCGGTCATGTCCTCCACATGGGACAATGTCGTGACGCGTCGGAGGAAGTCGTACTACGTACGTCGCGAGGTCCTCCTCGATCGCTTCGATCACGAAGCAATATCGCAATATCCTGGCCTCTGCAGGCGGACTTCAGAGGTTTCGCAGTCCGCTGGCCGAAATCATCATTCGCGTTCTGCGTCGAGGCCGATGCTGTCCCGACGACGAGGACGTCTGCAACTGGCCGCTATCGAGGCGACGACAATGTCCACGATGTCCTCGACAACGTAGACCCCAGGTAGTAGCTAGCTCTTTTCATATAATAATCAATATTACGACAGACGGACGACTTGTCGTTGTGTGGATCTCTGATGATCTTGTGGCTTGTATGTGTGGTGACAATCTTTGGGTCTTCTAGTTTTGCTCGTTCTACTTCTGATCCCTGTCATGCAGCGTACTAGACGCCTAAAGCGTCGCGCAGCAATGAATAAGCGCCAAACTGAATGGCCGAGTTGGGGACGACACGCACGAGGTAAGGCGTGATACCCTGGAAAAAGCGGCCGATGCCCTCGCTGCGATACAGCTTGCGATAGCAGTCCAGCGCGCCAGTGAACTCCACGGCGCTCCCGTTGTGCCCCTGCATCTGCATGATGCGGCGCACGGTGTCGTTGGGATACATGATGAAGCCGGCGCAGGCGCCCCCGAACGCGCCGGCGGTGAGTTTGTTGAATACCTTGTGGTTAGGCAGCAACTCTTCGAGAAGGCTAATCGATGCATCAAAGACCGCGAACTTGATACCTTCGTAGGGAATCGCACCGAGCAGCGTCGGAGCCACGCCCAGGTACCACGAGAAAATTCCCTCCGTTTTCATCATGTGCGTCAACGTTCCCATCATTCCCCTTTGTACGCCATCCGGGCGTACGAATTTGCCTGCCATCCGCGTACGCGCCACATCGAGCGGGTAAGTCAGCAGGCAGGCCGTCATGCCGGCCACCGAACCAGACGTAAAGGACAGCCAAACGGGAACTTCTCGTCGCTGCTGCAGCGTAGAAGAGACTAGCCGCCCGTCCACGAGCGTGAGGCTCGGGTCTAGGAATTGCTTTGCTAGCGCCACCTTGTACATGTCATTGAAACTAAAGAGAATTCCGCGCGAGGGAAACACCCGTGCGCAGTTTACAAAGTTTCCACGCCAAAGACCCAGCACGCCCTCCTTCTCCACGACCAGCCGCGCGGTCGTGATCATGCTCTTGCGCGCGTACCCGGTCTGGGCCATAATGCGCACGCGTTCGAGCGGTGCCACGGTCGTCTTGGCCACGCATCCGGCGACACCGCCGACGATGAGTCTCTGCCACATGCACGCGCCATCGTTCGCTTCGTCAGTCTCCAGATCACAATGCCCGCTCGCTCGCTCGCAAATAGCCACGCCGGCCCGCGCTGCGATCTCACGATGCGCGGGAAGCCTCGGGCCTGGGGCCTGGGGCCGGTTCCCGGGTTCCGGGCTCGGCCCTTCTGCTTCTTCGCCGCCAGCCGACTTACCGTGACCTGCTTTTCCCTGTCGCCGCGCGTCCTCTTGCGCGCCTTCTCTGCGCTATTCGTCGCCGCGGTCGCCGCCGTCGCCGTCGCCGTCGTCGTCGTCGTCGTCGTCGTCGTCGTCGTCGTCGTCGTCGTCGTCGTCGCGGCCCCGACGAGCGCCTCCGCGCCCGATGGCCCCTCGGGCGCCACGACGACGCCCGCCCCGGACGGGCTCTCGGACATGCTGCGGCCGCGATCGAGCGGGCGGGCGGGCGGGCGGCCGCGTCCGCGCGCGCGAGGAGTTCGGAGTTGTTGAGTTCTCGGCACTGCCGGGACTGCAGCTTGGCTGGTTAGCGCAAGTGGTTTATCTACTGGCCTATTCTGCCCCGTAGTTCGTTCATCGCCGCTGCTAACACTCACGCTAGCTTCTACTCCGAGCAGGCTCTGCTGCTCTGCTCTGCTCCGAAGCTCACCGCAACGCCCGCCGACGCCGGCGGAGGAGTTCCCAGCGCGCAGCTGCTGGCAGCGCCGCACTGCGACCGGACGGCGGCCTCGACGAGGGTATCGAATAAGCCCATCGTGTAGGGGAAGAGGGGGAATAAGCCCATAAGTTTAGTCCTTCGGGCTGTTTAGTCCCTCGGCTGCCGCTGCCAGACAGACTCCGCAAGAGGACCGACGACGCTGCGCGCGCCCGCGACGCCGCACGCTCGCACG
The DNA here is from genome assembly GCA_001462505.1 of Aurantiochytrium sp. T66. Taxonomy (NCBI): domain Eukaryota; class Bigyra; order Thraustochytrida; family Thraustochytriidae; genus Aurantiochytrium; species Aurantiochytrium sp. T66. The sequence goes on along the minus strand of KQ758850.1, from coordinate 15,580,996 downwards.
CACGCCCGCGCCGCCCGCAGCGAGAGGAGGAGCGGACGCGCAGGACCTGCAAGATGTCCGAGGAGCGAGGTACGTCAGGGGCGCGCCGCGAGGGAACGGGGATATCGTGGACAACCATAGCGACCTCGACGACGGCGACGACGACCACGACCACGACGACGAGGAGAAGGAGGAGGAGGACGAAGAGACAAGGAGGGCGGAGATAACTGACGATGAGATCCTGGTGGATGCACACGTGCACGCGCAGGCCTGCCGATTGACCGCGAGGAGCTGCGGCGCCACCAGATTCCCTTGATGTACCGCGACTTCTGCTCGCACCTGCTCATCCCGCTCGAAAAGTGCCGGCGAGAATACGGCTTCAAGGTGTGGAAGTGCGAGCACCAGCTCCACGCCTACGAAAAGTGCCAGTACGACGAATATCAACAGTCTGTCAAGGCGAACAAGGCGGCCAAGGCGGCCAAGTAAAAGTAAGCGCATCGACCCAGGCTCATGGAAAACTGCAGAGCATGACAGGAACGATCGAACGAGCGAGCAGGCACCGACTAGAGCCGATGAGAGCATCCACACCAAACGAAAATGAGCGTTAGCCCCCTGATTTCTTACCAGCCATTACTCTCTTTTACCTGCTCGTACACGATGACGCCCCCTGCGCGCCCCTGCCCGTCCAGTCCCGACCGAGGCGCACCGATACCGTCTTTCCCATAGAATGCACGTCGATAAAACCCTCGTCAGACCTCTTTTTAAAAATCACAAATACGTTCGTCAAAGGGTTTGCGTCAGGCCTCGCGAGCTTGCCCATCGCTCGTGCTGGAAAACGGAAGGCGCGCACGAATATCGCGCGACGAAGCTCCCACGAGCCACTCGTGCGGGCAGCGCACAAGAGACCCCAATGACCACGCATCATCGCCGGTCCACTCGGCAACGTCTGCAAAGGGGACATGAAGCTTGACCAGCTTGCTCGCGCGCGCGCCAATCTGCACACGCGAAAACTGTGCCAGTTTTTTGGGCGGCCGCGTGACATCCGGGACCGACGAAGAACCGCATGCGCCTTCGACGCGGCCCACATACACTTGAACCACATCGACGGCCTCCGTGTTGCCCTCATTGGTGACTACGAGCTCAATGTCCCAGCCGCCATTCCGTGCCTGGACGGTCGCGTTCTCGTAGGCGAAGCTAGCGTAGGCGAGCCCGTGACCGAAGGGAAACTCGACGTCGACTTTGTTAAAGTCAAACCAGCGGTAGCCTACGAGCAGGCCCTCCGAGTATAGCGCGCGATCCCTACCAGGGTACTGCTCTTTGGAGAAAGTGATCTCCTTGCCGCGTTTAGGCAGAGTCACCGGCAGGCGTCCCGTTGGCGCGGCGTGTCCCAGCAGCACCTCCGCGAGGGCGTCTCCGAAACCTTGCCCCGGCATGAAGGATATCAGCGCCGCGTCCGCGCGTGCAGCCATCGGCATTACGACTGGGCCCGGCGCGATCGCCACCAGAATTGTGCGCACCTTCAGATTAACCGCCGCGTCGAGCACTGCAGAAGAGAGGCGCTGCGCGTCAGCGTCAAACTCGAGGGATGCGCGATCCTCGCCCTCCGTGGACCCGGTCGCAATCACCATAATCGCCACGGTGGGGCCCTCTCCGCTCTCCTGCTCGAGGAGTTTGATCGTCTCGCTCACGTTCGTTCCGCTTGAGTACACGTACTGGCCCGCTGACCAGACGGTGTCTGCGGAAAGAGCGCGCTCGAGGCCTTCGCGCGTGCTCACCGCGCGCGCGCCGGCATCAACGTGTCCAGATCCGCCGCCCGCAAGCACGCTCGTCTCGTTTGCGGCCTGCCCAATGAGAACGAGGCGGGGCGGCTTGGCGCCCGCGACAAGAGGCAACGTTTTGTTCTCGTTGCGCAAAAGCACCATGCCCGCGGCCGCCAGATCGATGGCTAGACGTCGCCGCGCAGGCGTCGTTACGTCAACGTGGACCTGGCATGCGGGGCGATTCACGGTCGGCAGCAGCCCTGCGCCCTTGAGCGCGTATAGTACGTGTTCCACCTGGCGCGTGAGCTGCGCGGCGACGGCCGGGTCGCTCGCGGCGCGCTTCTGCAGACTTGCGCCATAGTGGGTGCCGATCGGCATCTCCTGGTCGAGGCCGGCGTCCATCGACGCCTGCATAGAATGCGTCGCCAGCCAGTCGCTCACGACAAAGCCCTTGAACCCCCACGACTCGCGCAGGGTCGTCGAGAGCAGCGAGCCTTGCTCGCACGCGTGCACGCCGTGCACGCGGTTATAAGAGCACATGATGGACAGGACGCCCGCGCGGACGGCCGCCTCGAAAGGCGCCAAGTAAACCTCGTGCAGCGTCACGTCGTCGACCTCTGCGCTCACGTTAAAGCGATTCGTCTCTTGGTTGTTGAGCGCAAAGTGCTTGGCAGTGGCAATCATCCCGGGCACCGACTGGATCCCGCGCACGGCCGCGAAGCTGAGCGCGGCGCCCAGTCTAGGGTCCTCGCCCGAGAGGTACTCAAAGGTGCGGCCGTTCTGGGGGACGCGCATGACATTGAGGCCAGGGCCCAGCAGCATATTCGCGCCCTTCTCCGCGAACTCGTAGGCCATCTCGCGTCCCCAGGACGCCGTGAGCTCTGGAGAAAAGGTCGCGGCCATGTTGAGCGCGCTGGGGTACGCCGTCGATGACCCAGGCGGGCCTCCTCGGAACCCCTGGGGCCCGTCGTTCTCGCGCAGCTCGGGTATCCCGAGCCTGGGCACGCCGCGCGTGCGGCCCGTGTACCCGCATCCCAGCACGGCTCCGTGCACGAGGCGTATCTTCTCCTCGAGCGTCATCGCCTTCGCGATTGTCTCCACGTCCACAATCTCGAGGTTGTCGGCGGCGTCGACGGCATCGTCGGCGGCGTCAGCGATCGCGCCGCTGCCGGCGAGGCCCGCGCCGCCCGCGGCGTCGGCGCGGGCGTCGG
>KQ758850.1:15545865-15565086 GCA_001462505.1 Aurantiochytrium sp. T66 | reverse complement strand
CTTGCTCTTGCTCTTGCTCTTGCTCTTGCTCTTGCTCTTGATTGACTCCTTTTTGACGCCCAGCTCGTCGAAGCTCCTCGTCCCCGGGCCGAGCGCCCTGCGCCTGACTTCATCCGCGACCACCTACAACAACTCCTCGCCTTCGGCCTCGCCGTCGCCGCCCGCCGGGCTCGTCTCGCCTTGCGCCAGACTGCCCATCATCCCGCGCCGCCATGATGCCGAGGCGCGCCGCGCGCGACCGGGGCGCACGCGGCCTGCGTCAGCGTCGGCGTCGAGCGCGGCCTCGCGGTCGTGTTCCGTGAGCTCCGTGGCAACGTCGAGGTCCGGACTCTTGCGGACAGTCGCGACACGCACAAGGCCGACGTCGACGTCGACGTCGACGTCGACGCCAACGCCAACGACGACGCCGGCGTCATCGTCAGCGACGACAATGACCACGACGAGGACCACTACGACCACGACGACCACGACGACCACGACGACCACGACGACCACGAGGCTAGTGGCGCGCGTCTCGACCTGCAAGACGCGTGTGGTCAAACAGCTCTCAGTCTCGCGACCGGTACGAGCAATCTGGCATCGGCTGAGCTGCTCGTTGCCTCGGGGACTCACATCGACTTGGCGCACATCCCGAGCGTCCAAGCGCAGCTTGTCGGCGCTCAAGCTCGCGTGCCGGAACTGCTTCTCGAGAGTCCGGTCTCGATCTTCTCCGCGCTCGGGGTCCACTTCGCAGATCGAAGTACTCGAGCGCCGCGCCCGGGCCCATGCAGGCTTGGCTCGTTCATCATGGGTACGTACGTCACAATACATACATGTTGAGCATCCTGGACCGCCGGCCCGGCCAGCGAAGCCAGCCTTTTTCTGCAGGTGCAGGTCGGTCTCCGAGCCCGCGTAGCTGCTCGAGTCAGGCCGAGGCTTCCACAATTATTATGAGCCGGTGCCTGAGCGGCGCGGCTAGCCCGCGCCACGCGCAAGTTGAGAAGCAGGCACTCTGAGCTATCTCGAATGAATATGCTGGTGTTTACTCAGCTTGTCTTGGTGGTGTTTACGTTATTGGCTTGGACGCTGCGCAAACAGTCGATGTACTTCGAGCTGGTGCCTACGGCGATGCCGCGCAGGAGGTGCTTAGCGGACTCGCTGTCGCAGACACGTTGAGGCGAGGGCCCCGCTCGCCGCGCAGAGCTTCGCCGTCGTGCATGAGAGTTGAATTTCGTGCTCGCTTGATTCCGCGCCCGGTGAGCGCCACGACATCGCATCGGAGCTTCATTTAGCTCCTCGAACAGACCTCAAACGGCTCATATGGCTGACAATTGCATCTTCCGCGACCTGCCTGTCGCTGCCTCGGGCCCTTTCGAACAATGTGGACCTACGGCTCACGAGCAAGGAGACGCCATTCGAGGGCGTTTCTGGTATCGTTCGCCATGAGGAGGGCCCAACCTACGTCCTGGAAGCGCGGTCTCTCGCGCTCTCCCTGGCGTACGCACGGGATCTGGCGGCGCGGCGGTTATGCACTACGCGCGTGCTGTGACCCCACGCTCGCTGGGAAGAGCGTTAGCGGCTCGAAGTTCCCACGAACAAATTTCATCAGCGTCTGAAACTCGTCGGGGACCGCCTTGGCCAGATCGCTGCCCGCCATCTCACATTCGCATCCGGGCGCGGTACAGGGCATGCTGTAATCGCTATTGAGTTGAACGTGAGAGCCAAGCTGCAATACCGCGCGGACCGCAGCGCCGAGACATGACTTGCACGCAAAGTGGTCGCTCTCGCAGCACAAGCCCTCCGTCTCTGGATACTTCTCCATGCCAACCAAGCATGCGCACGAGCGCACGGGTCTCGTCTGAAACGCCTCATGGCCAAGAGCTTCGCGCGCGCTCGGTCGCTGCGACGCATCTTTGGCTTGAAGCTTCCCAATGAGATCCTGTAGCGCAGCCGAGGGAGCTGGAAAGATCTCGCCGAGAACCACGCCGACGGAAAAGAGGTCCAGAGCAGGCGAGGCCTTACTTGTGCCATCCGCGAGCAGCTCTGGGGCATCGTACCGATCCGCGGCCTCCAGCGGCTCCCTCAGTGAGGAAGATGTTCTCGGGCTTGATGTCGCAGTGCACGAGCTTGCGCTGGTGCAGATCATGCACGCCAGAGAGCACGCCCACGGCGATGCGCTTGCGCGTTTCGTCGCTCGCATCCTGGCTGCCACGAAGCCAAGCTGCGAGGTCTCCGCCCGCGTAGTAGGGCATCAGAATGTTGCCAAAGGAGGCGTCCAAGAAGAGAGCCTGAATGCGCACAAAGTATGCGGAATTGAGCTCGGCAAGCGCCTGGACCTGGCGGCAGAAGCGGTCTTGCCACGCGACGTTCGCGAGATGGAACGACTTGAGCACCATCTCTCGGCCATCTGGGTCCCTGACCTTGTAGACCTCCTTCCCGGGCTTGGTCGCAAGCGGTTCCACCTGCGCAAAGTCAGCTCGGGCGACGAAGGCCAGCCACAGCTCAAGTTTCCCGACGCCGACCAGCGCCTCCCTGGGGAGACCAATCTGTTTGCGCCATGCGGGATCCTTCACAAGTTTGGGGAACACGCGCTCGGCGTGGCGAATGACGCGCGCGCGCTCCTTGCAAAGTTCGCGGTCGAGCCTGTGCACGTGCTTGAGAAGGCTGTCCAGCTCCCTCTCGAGCTTGGGGAGCTTGTCAGTATGAACATCAGCTCCAGCGCGAGACAGTCTGCCTCGGGCGTGACTGAATTTCATCGCAAGCACTTCTCGCCGGGTTTGCACCTCGTAGATGCGGTCGTTCAGGTCCTCGACAGCAGTTGCAGACGGTTTGCTGCAGCTTTTCACGAGACTGTCAACCTCGGTCTTTACGGCGAGAGCGGCGGCACGGCAGCGTGCGAGCTCAATTCGGCGAGTATCAGCATGCCGTCTCGTGATCAGCTCCAGAGCGCACCGAATTTCGGCAAGAGGTACACCATCCATCGGGTCTTCGTCACGAAGAGCTTCGAGCTCCTTTTCAAAGGCGCTCCTGACGGCCTCGGGCTCATCTTTCAGTTGGTGAAGCTGCGCTGGGCCCTTAAGCCCGAGGTAGAGGACCCGCGCAGGTCCTAGTGCTTGCGCAGCATGATCAACCCTGTCCGCTGCATCTTCGGCTTCGTCTTGCGCCAAGATCATCACTTCCCGCTGTCTCCAGGCCGCGATGGCCGCTTTTGCGGCCTCGCATGCGTGCTCGGTGTCCTCATCGGAAGGAATGGATCCACCGTTACTCGCGAGCGGCTCGTCAACGAGACAAGCCTATATGCAACTGCAAATGTTCTCCGCCGCTGTAGGGTCGTCATTCTTTTCTAGCCGCTCGAAGGAGTGATGAGAGGCACCCGAGATCATTGCGGTCATGAGAGAAGCGAGCTTGTCACGGGCCTCGTCGCGCTCGGCGACCAAGCTTACGTCGTCGGCGACGCGCGCTTGTAGATCTTCGAATTTCCGCTGGGTGTCGCGCAAGGTGTTCATAGCCTTGTCAAAGTCGCGGAAAGCTGCCAGGTTGCAGGAGCGCATGGCTAGTAAGCTGTCCAGGTCTCCCAGGTTGCAGTCGATAGCGTCTTGGCCGCGCTTGTGGGCGTCGCGAGCATGCTCGACCTTGCGCGTCAGGGCCTCCAGAGTGTCGCTGCCCGACTGCCCGTCTGATGCAGCTGCTCGGAAGCGTGCCATGGCTTCGTGGCGCTGCTTCGTGTCCTTGAGTCCCATAAAGTAGAGCTCGGGACCCGAGAGATCTGCCGCCGCCTTGGGAGTGCGAACGTGGCGGGCATAGAAAGAGGCACGTGTTTTGAGGGGAAGTCCATACGACGCAAACGGCGGCGATTCACTGAGGAACTCGAGTAGCTCGGCTGTCGCGTTTAAATTTTTCACTTGAGCACTTGCGAGCGCTGCAGGCCCACCGAGGTCCGCAAAACTCAGACGACTGCTGCTCATGCACAGCAAGATGATGATGGAAACAGCTCGTTGGCCCATTTCAGCCTGGTCGAGCTTGGTGGGGTCACCTTCCGAAGCTCGAACAAGGGCAGTATGTCCAGCTGCATTTTGTATATCCACCTTTGCGCCGCGATCGAGGAGCAGTGTGACGGTATCCGGGTGGCGGGACTGGCAGGCCCACATGAGAGCAGTCCAGCCGTCTTTCTGATATAAATCCACCTCGGCGCTGCGATCGAGGAGCAACTTGGCGGCCTCCGTATGCCCCTCCTGACAGGCAAACAAAAGTGCAGTCGATCCATCTGCAGCCCGCAGGTTCACCTCGGCGCCGCAGTCGAGGAGCAGCCTGGCGGTCTCTGGGTGACCGTTCCGGCAGGCGCAGCTGAGCGCATTCAGCCCGTTTGTCGTCTGCAGATCCACCTCGGCGCCGTGAAACAGGAGCAGCTTGGCAATCTCTGTGTATCCGTGCCAGCAGGCCCACATGAGTGCAGTGCAGTCCTCTGCTCCCGGCGAGTTCACCGCAGCGCCGTGGTCGAGGAGCAGCTTGACGGCTTCCGTGCGACCGTTCCGGCAGGCGCAGCTGAGCGCGTTCGTACCCTTTGTCGACTGCAGATCCACCTCGGCGCCGCGACTCAGGGGCAGCTTGGCGGTCTCTGTGTCTCCGCGCCAGCAGGCCCACATTCGAGCAGTCCAGCCATCGGCTCCCTGCAAATTCGCTTTAGCGCCGTTATCGAGGAGCAGCGTGGCGGCCTCTGTGTGACCGCTCCAGCAGGCCCACGCGAGGGCTGTCCAGCCGTCTGAATTCTGCACATCTGTCGCAGCGCCGTGATCGAGAAGCAGTTTGACGGCCTCCGCGTGACCTTCTTCACACGCCAGCGTCAGCGCGCTGCTACCGTTTGCTGCCTGCGGATCTACGTTGGCGGCGCGCTCGAGGAGCCGGGTGGCGGCCTCGGTGCATCCGTTCCAGCAAGCCCACATGAAGGCCGTCCAGCCGTCTGAATTTTGCTCATCTGTCACGGCGCCGTGATCGAGGAGCAGGTTGGCGGCCTCCGTTTGACCCTCCTGACAGGCAGTAATAAGAGCAGTTGAGCCGTCCTCTTTTTTCATCTCCACCATGGCGCCGTGGTCCAGAAGCAGCTTGGCGGCCTGCGTGTAACCAAAGTGACAGGCCAGCATAAACGGTGTCCAGCCGTCCGGCCTTTGTAGATCCGCCGTGGCGCCGCGAGCAAGGTGAAGCTCGGTAGTCTCCGTTTGGCCCTTGATGCACGCTGTCATGAGCGCAGATGAGCCGCTTTCATCCTGCAAATCCACCTCGGCGCCGCGATCGAGGAGCAGCTTGGCGACCTCCGAGTGGCCGTCCAGGCAGGCCCAGGTGAGGGCAGTCGAGCCGTCTGTATTCTGTAGAGCTAGCTTGGCGCCGCGATCGAGGAGCATTTTGGCGGATTCCGGTCTGGCCCGTCTGACATGCAAACATGAGCGCAGTAAAGCCAGCGATAGCTTGCAGATCTATTTTGGCGCCATGATCGAGGAGCAGCTCGGCGGCCTCTGTATGACCATACTGGCAGGCCGACATGAGGGCAGATTTGCCGTCTGATGAGGTGGCCAAGGAGAAGGAGGGTCTTGTGTGCCACTGCGAGAAGCATGTGACGACGGGCGAGGACGTCGCATCCTCTATGCAAAATGCTCCACTGTGAGCACACTGACTAACTTTCAAAAACGAATTGGAGGTCCACGCGGCGAATGGAGCCGCCAAAAGGCCTCGACTCCGTACCTTGTGCGCAGCCAGCGGCGCCGTCTGCGCAACTTCCGCATCGCGGCCTCGTCCGGCTCATAAATGGGGAATCGAAGAGGACCGATGTGCTGACCAATCACTCTTGGCGAGCCTTTGCGCTGCTACAGCCTCCATCTCTGCCTTGGGTCTCCCGAGGGATGCAGATCCATTCGCAAACGTCATCCACGACTTTTGATTTACGAGCAAGGTCTTCAAAGCGGCGTCAAGGGTGTTCGTGCTGAGAACATTAGGTCTAGATCCACGACGTTCGCCGTGTATTAGGCCTAACGTCTTCGAGACGCGATCTCTCACGACGTACACACGAAGTATGGATGCGCAAAGCTGGCACCACGCACGTTCGTCAGGCGCGACCAGATAGCTGCCCGATAGCTCAGATCCACACTCGGGTGCGACATAGCGCAGTCACGTTTGACCTCGATGTGGGCGCCGGGCTGCGACGCCGCGCGAACCGCAGCCCCGAAGCATGACATGCATGCAAAGTGGTCACTCTTCCGGCACAACCCCTTCATCTCCGGGAAGCTCTCCTTGCATACTAAGCAGGCGCACAAACGTCTCGTGTCGAAGAGCCTCCAGCGAACTTGGCCGCTGCGCCGGATCTTCGGCCTGGAGCTTGTCGATGAGATCCTGCAGCCCACCTGAGGGGGTTGGGAAGATCTCGCTAAGGACCACGCCGACGGAGAACAGGTCCAGGGCCGGCGACACCTTACTTGTGCCATCCGCGAGCAGTTCGGGGGGCACGTACCGATCCACCATCTCCAGCGGCCGCGCCATGGTCAGGTCCGACATCTGGGTACATTCAAAGCCCGCAAGCACGGGCGCCAGCGTCTCGGTGAGAAAGATGTTCTCGGCCTTGATGTCGCAGTGCACGAGCTTGCGCTGGTGCAGATCATGAACGCTAGAGAGCACGCCCACGGCAATACGCTCGCGCGTTTGGTCGCTCGCGTGAGGGTTGTCGCGAACCCAGGCAGCGAGGTCGCCGCCCGCGTAGTAGGGCATCATAATGTGGCCAAAGGAGGCGTCCACGAAGAGTGCTCGAATGCGCACAAAGTATGCGGACTCGAGCTCGGCGAGCGCTTGGACCTGACGGCAAAAGTGATCCTGCCGTACGGCGTTTGCGAGATGGACTGACTTGAGCACCATCTCTCGGCCCTTCGGGTCCCTGACCTTGTAGACCTCCTTCCCGGGCTTGATCGAAAGCTGTTCCACCTGCGCAAAGTCAGCTCGCGTCACGTGGGCCAGCCATAGCTCGAGCTTCCCGAGGCCGACCTGCGTCTCGCTGGGAAGACCGATTTGCTTGCGCCACGCGGGATCTTTCACAAGCTTTGGCGAGTAGCGCTCGGCGTATCGAATAACGCGCGCGCGTTCTTGGCGGAGCTCGAGATCAAGCTCGTACACGCGTCCAGGAAGGCTGCCCAGCTCCGCCTCGAGCTTGGCGAGCTTGTTAACATCGAGGCTAGCTCCGGCGCAAGGCCATCTGCCTCGGCCGTGGCGTAGCTTCATCTCTAGCACGTCTCGTTGGCTCTGTACCTCGTAGATGCGATCGAGGAAGTCCTCAACAGTGGCTGCAGACGGCTTGCTGCAGCTCCTCACGAGCTCGTCCATTTCGGTCTTGAGGGCGCGAGCAGCGGCCCGGCAGTGGGCGAGCTCGACCTCGCGTTCCGCAGCATGCTGTCTGGAGATCAGCTCCAGAGCGCAGCGAATTTCGATAAGGGGCACTTCGTCAATCGGGTCATCGTTGCGGAGCGCCCGGAGCTCGTTCACGAGAATGTCCTTGACAGCCTCAAGCTCAGTCGACTGCTCCGGCACCCGCGTTGGGCCGCCGGGCCACAGGAAGGAAGTCCGGACACGGTCTAGTGCTTGCAGAGCAGGATCATAATTGTCCACTGCAGCTTGGGTCTCGTGTCGCGCCAAAATCACCTCTTCCCGCTGCTTCCAGGTCGCAATGGCAGCTGTAGCGGCCTGGCACGTGCGCTTCGCATCTTCCTCGGAGGCGACTGGACCACCTAGAATCGCAAGCGGCTCGTCCGAGAGACAAGCCCACACGCGGTTGCAAATGTTCTCCGTCGCCGCAGGAACGCTGTTCTTCTCTAGCTGCTCAAATGAGCGCTGGAAGGCGCCCGAGAATGTTGCTTTCACGAGAGAAGCGAGATTGTCGCGAGCCTTGTCCCTCTCGGCAACAAGGCTCACATCGTCAGCGAAACGCGCTTGCAGATCTTCGAGACTCTGCTTGGCTTTGCGAAGGGTGTCCATGGCCAATTCAAAGTCGCCGGGAGCTGCGAGGCGGCGAGGTCGCAAGGATAGCAGGCTATGCAGGTCTGCTAGATTGTCGTCGATAGCGGCTTGGCCGCGCTTGTGTGCTTTGCGGGCCTGCTCGACCTTACACACCAGGGCGCCCAGAGTGTCGCCGCCTGACTGCTCGTCTTCGGCAGCTGCTCGGAAGCGTTCCATGGCTTCATGGCGCTGCTTTGAATTCTTGAGGCCCATGAAGTAGAGCTCGGGACCAGAGAGATCTGCCGCCGCCTGAGGGGTGCGCACGTTGCGTGCATAGAAGGAGGCGAGAGTCCCGAGGGGGAGCCCATACTCCGAGAGTGGCGACGACTCCGTGAGGAACTCGAGTAGCTCTACGGTTGCGAGAGATTTCCTTTTCCGGGCAATTGCGAGGGCTGCAGGGCCACCGAGGTCCGTAAAACTCACACGATTGCTCCTCGTGCACAGCAGATGGATGATGGACACGGCTCGTCGCTCCATCTCAGCCTGTTCGAGATTGGAGGGGCCACCTTGCGAGGCCCGAACAAGGGCAGTATGCCCAGCTACATCTTGCATGTCTACCCTCGCGCCGCGATCGAGGAGCAGCCTGGCGACCTCCGCGTGTCCGCTCCGGCAAGCCGACATGAGTGCAGTCCAGCCGTCCGTCTTCTGCAGATCCACCTCGGCGCCGCGATCGAGGAGCAGCTTGGCGGTCTCCGTGCGACCGTTTTGACACGCAAACATGAGCGCAGTCCAGCCGTCTGTTCTCTGCAAATCTACGTCGGCACCGCGATCGACGAGCAGCTTGGCGGCCTCCCTGTGACCCTTGTCACACGCCAGCATGAGTGCATTCGAGCCATTGGACAGCTGCAGACCCACTTTGGCGCCGCGATCGAGGAGCACCTTGGCGGTCTCCGTGAGGCCTTTTTGAGACGCAAACAAGAGCGCAGTCCAACCATCTGACCTCTGCACATCGATTTCGGCGCCGCGATCGATGAGCAGCTCGGCGGCCTCCGTGTGGCCCTTGCTACACGCCAACATGAGTGCAGTCGAGCCATTTCCTAACTGTAGATCCACTTTGGCACCGCGATCGAGGAGAAGCTTGGTGATCGCCGTGAAACCCTTGTCACACGCCGACATGAGCGCATTCCAGCATTTCGGGTCTTGCACATCGACCTGGGCGTCGCGATCGAGAAGCAGCGTAACAGCCTCCGTGTGTCCGTTCTGGCAAGCCGACATGAGAGCAGTCCAGCCTTCTGAAGCCTTCAGATCCACCTTGGCGCCGCACTCGAGGAGCAGCTCGGCGGCCTTCGTGTGACCCTCCCGACAGGCAAGCATGAGCGCTGTCCAGCCCTCCGAATCCTGCAGATCAGCCCCGGCTCCGCGATCGAGAAGAAGTTTGGCGGCCTGCGTGCAACCTCCCTCACACGTTGACATGAGTGCAGTCCAGCCTTTTTTATCTTGCAGATCCACCTTGGCGCCGCGATCGAGGAGCAGCTTGAGAGCCTCCGTATGACCACCAGAAGAGGCCGGCACGAGCGCAGTCCAGCCATCAATGTCGCCGCGACCACAAAGGCGAACCTTAGCGGCCCTCGTGTGACCCTCCTGACATGCAAGCATGAGCGCAGTCCACCCATCTGAAGCCTGCAGATCCACGTTGGCGCCGCGATCAAGAAGCACCTTGGCGGTCCCTGTATGGCCGATGAAGCAGGCCACCATGAGCGGCGTCCACCCTCCTGGTTTCTCCCGCTCGATCTCGGCGCCTCTCGCGATGAGCATCTCCGCGGTCGCCGTCAGTCCGCGTTCGCATGCGGCGTAAAGGTCCAGGCCGTCCTCCCTGGGCTCCACGACGTTGTCGCGCTTCCGGCCGGCGTCGGCGCCGCGCCTCGCGGGCCGCGGCCTCTCGGGCGCCGCGCGCCGCGCGCTCGCGCTCGCGCGCGCGCGCTCGCGCTCTCCGGCCATCGCGGCGACGCTGCTGCTGATAAGGCTCTGCTTTCAAACCCTTCAATCATCAGGCAAGATATGCGCAAGAAAGAGATCGTCCCCCTATTCCTACCGTTTCGAATAGGCGCGGTCTAGGGTGCCGACGCAGAAAGTGCCCGCCCCCTCTGTCTGCCACTGGACCGCCGCCGATCTTTTGTTCTGTTCTAGTTAGCGTTTGCATGGAAGGCTCGAGAGGGTGGACACAAAAAGTGGCTATAAATGGGAAAAAAGGGAGGATGAAAGGTTGCTCTTGGCACGAATTATGATCGGTCGCGGCGCGACAGAAACGTCAGAGTTTGAAGGATAGCCCGTTAGGCCGTTTAGCTCCAGGCGCCTGCAGAAGATTGTGACCATCTATTAAATGCCGGCGCCGAGGCTTCAAGCTCCGGCATGATCGCAAGACTTTTTATTTGTGACAGGAGAGAAGGTGAAGAGTCAGGGACCACCAATAGGGGAAATGCACGAGCAAAGCTACGAGACAAAGAACCGGGACATCATGCTCATTGCTGGAGCCCGGGCCTCCACAAATGAGTCGTTCTAAGAAATCGAAACATTCGCAATGCGTATTCATTCCAGCCTAAAATTCATCAAATCCGCCTCTCGTCTCAGGACTGCAAATTGACGAGACGATCGATGAGGCCCGACGCAGCGATTTTAAAAGGCTCGCTGCAGGCTGACAACCTCTTGGTTTTCAAGGCTTTGTTAACCACATCTTTAAAAAAGAAGACCCACGTTGGGGGTTACAACGAGGCCAACTTGGTCATCAAACCTTGCGCCAAGGGAGCTGAATGCATTTCGGAACTCGCATGTCAGGCCTTCTCAACTCTGACAGCATCACCCCTCGGACCTTCGGGACGATCCACAAAAACAGACTTCCGTCGAGTCGTCACAGTTTTACAACGCAAAGCTTGCCTGACGGAATGGAATACTGGTGCATACTATTATGAATAGATGGGAAGCCCTCGTCGAGAGATAGCGGAAGAATGGGTCGCACCCCAGGAAGCTGACGCGCGACTCGAGCGCAATCAGCAGAGATCAAAACTTAAAGTCCGGGCCGACGACGTCTGCCGTGAGGAGCGGACGAAGCATCTTGCGTACCTTGCTTCTCAAGAGGCGGTCAGTCAGCTCGCTTTTGACGTACGCGCGAAGCTTCGCGGCTCGGAGCTCGCACCAGGCGCGCTCCACAACCCCGCGCTCGCTGTAAAACGCGTCAGCTTCCTCGGAAGGTTTCTCCGAACAGCGCGCGATGTGCGCGTGGCAGGCATCCGAGTTCCCTTGGTTCTGCAGACACCAGGCGCAGAAGTAACATGCGCAGCTCGGGTTGCTACACTGGCACGACAGCGTCAAGATCTTGTTCTGGATGTGCTCGACGTGCTCGCGCAACGCCGCATCGGCGTTCTGCTCCCGAAGCGCTTCGCCCAGTCTATGCCGGATCTCATCTTCCGTAGCAGCGGCTGTCTCCCGCTCATAGTGCTTGCGAACGATTTTCAGCAGCGTCTGGAATTCATCGGGGACCGCCGTGGCCAAATCGCTGCCCGACAGCTCCCATTCGCATCCAGGCACGACGCAAGGCATGCCGCAGTCGCGTTTGAGCTGGACGTGGGCGCCGGGTTGCGAAGCCGCGCGGACAGCAGCGCCAAGGCACGACTTGCACGCAAAGTGGTCGCTCTCGCAGCTCACGCCCTCTGTTTCTGGATACCTCTCCAGGCAGATCAAGCACGCGCACGAGCGCATGGGCCTCGCGTGGAACGCCTCGTGCCCGAGAGCTTTGAGCGCACTGGGTCGCTGCCTTGGATCGTCGGCTTGAAGCTTGTCGATGAGATCTTGCAGAGCATCCGAGGGTGTTGGGAAGAGCTCTTCGAGGACCACACCTACAGAGAAGAGGTCCACGGGCGGCGCGACCTTGCTAACGCCGCCCATGAACAGCTATGGGGCGACATAGCGGACCGTCGTCTGCAGCGGCTGCGTCATGGTCACGTCAGAGATCTGGATACCGTCAAAGTCCCCGAACACGGGCGTCAGTGCCTGGGTGAGGAAGATGTTTCCTGGCTTGATGTCGCAGTGTACAAGCTTGCGCTGGTGCAGGTCGTGCACGCCAGAGAGCACGCCCACTGCAATGCGCTTTCGCGCTTCCTCGCTCGCGTTGGGATTGTCACGGATCCAGGCTGCGAGGTCTCCATGCGCGTAGTAGGGCATCAGAATGCAGCCAAAGGAGGCGTCGACAAAGAGGGCCTCAATGTGCACGAGGTACGCCGACTTGAGCTCGGCGAGCGCCTGGACCTGGCGGCAAAAGCGGCCATGCCACGCGTCGTTCGCGAGATGGAATGACTTGAGCACCTTCACTTGGCCATCTGAATCCTTGACTTTGAAGACTTGCTTCCCAGGTTTGGACGCAAGTTCTTTCAACTGCGCAAAGTCGGCCCTCGCGACCGAGGCCAGCCACAGCTCGAGCTTGCCAACGCCAGCCAGCGCCTCGCTGGAGAGCCCTATTTGCTCGCATCATGCTGAGTCCTGCAAAAGCTCCGGAAAGTTGCGCTCGGCGCGGCGGACGACGCGCGCGCGCTCCCGGCGGAGCTCGTGGTCGAGCTTGTACACGCATGGCAGGTGTTCCAGCTTATCTTCGAGCTTGGCGAGCTTTTTCGCATTGACGTTAGCCCCGGCGCGGGGTCGCTTGCCTCTTGCGTGCCGGATCTTCAGCTCTAGCTCGGCTCGCTGAAACTGCACCTCGTCGATGCGGTCGATGAGATCCTCGACAGCGGTGGTGGACGGCTTGCTGGAGACCACGAGTTCGTCGACCTCAGTTTCCATGGCGTGGAGGGCGGCCCGGCAACGGGCGAGCTCGGTCTGGCGAGCCTCGGCGTGCCGCCTGGCAATCAGCTCCAGAGCATAGCGAATCTTAGCGAGAGGCACTTCAATCATCGGGTCATCGTTGCGAAGAGCACTGATGCCATCCAGCTCCTCGTCATCGATGAGTTGCTTGAAAAGACACACGAACCTATGAGAATACAAGGACATTGTGCGTCGAGCACGACGACAGCGTCGCGCCGCAAGCAAAGCCCGCGCCCGCGGTCGGTCGCCGCGCGCTTGTTCGCTCCTGTTTGCGCCCTTTCCGGGCGGCCTCTGCAGGGCAGCCGCTTCGCGTCCGCTTCGCGCTCGCGTCCGCGCCGCCCCTCAGGCGTGCGTGCGTGCGTGGGGTTTCCCGCTCCCTCGCGCAGCCTTGTGCGCGCGGCGCCAGCCGGCGGCGAAGCGGAGTGGTCGCTCGAGAAGGAGAGTTCTCGACGGCCGGCGGATGATGGCGACCTCGACTCGATCCCGCCATCCGCGCCGGAGCCCGGGGGT
Source organism: Aurantiochytrium sp. T66 (assembly GCA_001462505.1). Classification (NCBI taxonomy): domain Eukaryota; class Bigyra; order Thraustochytrida; family Thraustochytriidae; genus Aurantiochytrium; species Aurantiochytrium sp. T66. Next base: position 15,551,784 of record KQ758850.1, on the reverse strand, counting down.
TCCTGCGCGGGAGGCGCGCGCGGGCCGCGGCCCGGCGGCGGCGCGTGCGCGCGGGGGCGCTTGCTGTCTGCGGCGCGCGCGCGCAGGGGGCCTCGGCGACCGAGCGCGAAAGCGAGTTTGCAGGCCGAGTTCTGCGGAAAAGCAGAGCATCGTCTAATAATCTTGTCGCGTCTCAAGTCGACGCGCTTGAGGCCTCAAGCCAGATCGATGGCGCAATGTAGAAGGACGAAGGCGCCCGCATCGTCGTGGCTCACCGAAGAAAGGATTCTAGGGCTCGCGCGAATCTTCGCAGCCGCTCTCACCAAAGATCCCGCCACAAACTTCGCCTCCGCAAAGCTCGCAAAAGCTCGCAAAAGCTCGCAAAAGGTCCCAAAGATAAGATCCAAAGTGCGCAAACGCAATTGTTTTTACGCAACTCATTTTACCGCAACCCTTTCTACCGGAACCCGCGCGCCCCATGCAACCCGCCGCAACCCTTTTTACCACAACCCTTTTTCCGAGGTGGCTCCTCATCACAGGCGACCCTGATCAGGGCCTCAACTGCGAACAAAGCTGAGTTAATAAGCGCTATCGGCGCACCGAAATTCAAGCGGTGGGTTCATATGGCCAGCTCATGCGACGCTCGAGCCTCTGTGCCCCGGCGCCTGATGAACCTTTCAGACTTGAAGCACCGTGCTTCCGGCCCGGCATCCTCTCGGCGCCTCGCTCGCGCGCCGGCCTTCGATCGGTGGCGGTTATGTCACGGATCTTTCCATTGGGCATTTTACGAGAAATAGGCCTACCATGGTAGTCTCACTTGCGGGAAAATTGTTCCACTGTGTATGATTTATAGCCTACTGTATGTCGAACCCTGCAAGTGCGGCATTGGAGATTGGTTCGGCGGTTATGTCACGGATTTTGATTTCTTTCCAGGGCATTTTACGAAAAATAGGCCTAGTCTCACTTGCGGGAAAATTGTTCCACTGTGTATGATTTATAGCCTACTGTATGTCTAACCCTGCAAATGCGGCATTGGAGATTGGGCGAGCGAGGGAATGCTAACCGTCACGGAGCCCAGGCGATCACTGGCAGCGCAGCCAGACACGCTTCTGCGCGCGGCAGAGCGTCGACGGTGCTGGGGCGCGTGCGGGAGCTCGGCGCGGCCGACGGCTCGGGTCGATGCAGACGACCTTGAGCGGCTTCCTCGGGGTCCACCCGCCTCGAAACCGGAACAATCCCGAGCAAGATGGCGCGGTCCAGAAGCGAAAGGCTGGACTGGACGCCCGAAGCGCAAAGCGCGGTTTCCACCGGCGACGCGGAAGAGTACTCGACGGGCCCGGCGTCACGCGAAGTCGACTTCGGAGTCTGCATCTGGATCGCCTGCGTCGAACGTACGGGACACCGAGGCGGAGGGCCAGCCTGACGAGCAGGATGCCACTGCGATCGCCCTTGAGGATCATCTCGAGGATGGGACGAGATTTCCGATCATCCTGATGAGGATGGGGCAGACCACGCCAGGCTGTTCTGCGTGCTAGCAACGAGCGACGATGAGCAAGAAGACGCGTCCGGCACCGACACAGACGACGGCACGCCGCCGAAGCAAAGATACAACAGCGTGAAGGACAAGAGGTACCGCAAGCTGCTTCAAGGCGCAGTGGACATGGTTCTCGCGCAAGGCAAATACGCCAATATGACGGCAACGAGTTACCAGTTCGCTGCCGACAAGATGAGCAAGAACGGCTACGTGCTCAGCAAGGCTACCGTGCGGCGCCACACGGAGAAGGCTCGGGAACACGGTGGCAAAGTTCAAGTGTACAGTCGAGTGCTGACTGATGAAGAGGAGTCGGAGCTGGTTGCCGATGTCCTCGAATGTGCGAAGCGGGATCTACCGATGAGCGTCAACACTATCCGGACCTTGGCACGTAAGATGGGTGTCAAACGGAAGAAGACTTTCAAAGCGAGCCGAGGCTGGTGGTTCGATTTCAAGGCGCGTAACCCGAAGCTCGCGGTGCGCAAAGTCGAGGGGCTGGCTAGCGTACGGCACGGAGCTCTCAACTTCGACCAGTGCTCCAAAAATTTCGCAAGAATCGAGGATGACTACGCGTGCATCAAGAGCAAGAACGAAAGAATTCTTCAGCGTCTCGGGAGCACGGACATGATGTCCGCTCTCTGCCCCAAGGTCATCCACAACATGGACGAGACCGGAGTCGCCCCAGACCTGCATCAAAGAACAGGGGTCCGTAAACGCGGCGCTAAGACCGCACACGTTCTGACGCAATCAAACACCACGATGGTGACCATGATCACGCACATCTTGAAGATTGTCATAGGAGAGCTCCTGCGCGACTCAGCTAGCGAGCACGCAGGCGCAGATGGCGTCACACAGGCCCCAGATAGCACACTCCAAGCCTCGGGCGATGCTGCTCAGGGCCGCACAGCAGGGGCCGGTGGCATTACGCAGACCTCGGGCGATGCTGCTCACGAGAATCCTGAAGACCAGCTCAACGAGCGGCAGCGCCACAATGCTGACCTTCGACGGATAGTGCAAGACCTCGAGCGCCAGCTAGCTGCCAACCTCGCGGCGAAGGAGCGCTGGTCGTCGCCGCTCGGGTCCATCACCGTCAACATTTACCTCAACGTCACCAACAACGTCACCATCAACGTCGGCAACAACGAGAAGATCCACTCGTCGCGCGGCTCGACTAGCCTCTCCGCACAAGGGTCGCAGAGCGTCATGGACGTACTGTTTAGGGATGTCGGCGGCGCCGGATTTCTTCAAAAGGTTAACCAAGGCGCGCCCGACTGGGCGCCTGGACTGCTCAACACGGAAGAACGCATCCAAGTCGTTGAGCAGATAGAACGCAAGCGGGATGCAAAGCGTGAGGCCGTGCCTCAGAAACAGCAGCAGCGGTACGTCAAGGAAGGAGATGTTGAGCTCATCCTGCTCCGAAAGGCGCTCGCGTCGCCAAAATCCTCTTCCTTCCAGCGCGGCGAAAGGATCACCAAGGCTGTCTTGAGGAAGTTTCTCGGCGTACATAACGTGACTGTTCGAGAATCGATATCGAGGCCCGAGCTTCTCGACCGCGTCCGCGCGCTGGATGATGCTCAATCTGGCGAAGGCCCGGGAGATTCTCTGCAAACGGACACCACCGAGGCCCCTTTGGCATCTGTTCGAGCAGCTGCGACATCAGCTACGTCTGCTCGCGACGTGAGACCCACTGCAGATGCTGCCGAAGCCACTCCTGCATCGTGCGCTCGTCCTCGTGGTGCTCCGTCACGTGTGGTAAACCCCGTTCCAGCTGATGCGCCAGCACCTGCAGATAGCGTCTCGGCAGAGATGACCCCAGCAAAGGTCGGAGATCTTCCGGCAGAGGCTGAAACACTCGTCATCGATGCGCTGCGCGCAAAGGCGGCGGAGTGTGACGAGTTCACGTTCGAGAGTTCGCAGAAGAGGGCCAGACGGCCGGATTTGCTAGCGTTTCTCAAGGCTGAGGGGGTGCGTGTTCCCTGGCAAGCTCCTCGTAAACGACTCATGGATGTCGTAATTAGCCACATTCGAGACCCTTCAAGCCGCCATGTGCAAGAACAATCGTCCGCGCCCTCGTCGCCTACGGCAACGGCGATGGCGGCCCCCAGCATCAGCGGCAGCAACAACGGCATAAGCACACTCTAAATCTTATAAACAATTCACCTTCCTTTTCTCATATGAACCCCTATGTTTTAGGGAGGCTTCCTAATACCATAATAAGGGTTAGCCTTGCGGGGGTCCGGAATTTCAAATTTTTGGTGGGCCACCACTCCATCAATTCTTGGCCGAAAACTTCACTGGGGATTTCTGGCTACGCCCCAGGCCGCGGGGCGTTTTCCCTGCAACTTTCGTCTTCGCCCGCAAATTTCTGCAAAAAAGAAATCTGATAACAAACGAAACCATTCGGAGGCTTTACCCTAATCGAGGCGCAGGCTCGCTCGCCCGCGGGCGCGCCGCAGGCTCCCTCTACGCCCTAAAAGCCCTAAAAGAATCCCCAGAAGCTCAGAAGTCCGAGGACCGTTTCTACCTCCACGTATCTTGTGGCTCCCTCCACTGGGGACAAGAGCAATTTGGGTGACGGAGACGCCGAGTCTGGTCGGCGACGGTACTTCGGCGCAAGCTGAGAGGCTGGAGAAGATCGCGTGCGTGCCACGCTGGGCGGTGGTCGACGTCAAAAAGGTACCTAGCACCAATGAAGTTGAAAATGTACATACTGCGGAGTTTACTACAATCTTCTCAGCGAGCCATGCCGCTCGCTGAGAATCTCGAGAACCTCCTCCGCGAAGCCGTTCTGGCACGCAATCGCAAGCGCTGCTTGCGCCCGGACGTTCGGAACGTGCGAAAAGTCCACCTTGGCCCCGGACTTGTAGAGCAGCGCGGCTAGAAAAAAGTTACCACACAAACACGCGAGATCGAGAGCTGTGCGACCACGCGCGTCTTGCACATCGAGGTCTGCGTCGCGCCCAATAATAAGCTGAGCTATCTCATAGAGGCCATCATCACAAACTTCACATGCCAACATCAACGCGGTCTTGCCATCGCCAGCCTGCAGGCCAAATTTGGCGCCACGCTCTAGCAAAAGCTCGGCAGTTTCCTCGAGTGCATTCTCACAAGCTAGCATAAGCGCGGTTCTGCCATCGCTCCTCTGCTGGTCAATCTTGGCGCCGCGATCAAGCAAACGCTCAGCCAACATCTCGTCCTCCTCGGAACACTCACAGGCCGCCAAAAGCGCGGTCATGCCATTGCAGCTCTGCAGGTTGACCTTTGCGCCGAATTCAAGCACCATCTCGGCTGTCAGGTAGCAGCTCCTACTGGCCAACATAAGCGCCGTCCAGCCATCGTTGTCCTGCAGATCAATCTTTGCGCCGCGCTCCAGCAAAACTTGGACTGTCTCGTCACAGCCATTATGGCAGGCTACCATAAGCGCGGTCCGGCCATCACTTGTCCGCAGGTCGATTTGGGCGCCGCGATCTAACAGAAGCATAGCAAACTCGAACTGGTGAGTTTCGCAGACCTGCATAAGCGTGGTCTCGCCACCGAGATTCCGCAGGTTAGGCTTGGCGCGATGCTTGAGCAGAAGCTTAGCGATCTCGTAGTGCTCGTGTTGGCAGGCCAGCATAAGCGCGGACTCGCCGTCGGCATTCAGCAGGTTGGGCTTGGCACGATGCTTGAGAAGAAGCTTAGCGATCTTGTAATGGCCTTTTTACAGGCTAGGATAAGCGCGGTCGCGCCATCGCTATCTTGCAGGTCAAGATCGGCGCTGCACTCGAGCAGAAGCTTGACGACTCCGCGCCAATTTTTGTCACAGGCGAGCATAAGCGGCGTCTGGGCGGATCCATCCTGCACATGATCCGTGCGAGCACCGTGCTCGATCAGAAGCCGAGCAACCGGTTGGTGCCCAAGCTCACAGGCCCGCATAAGCGGCGTCGAACCTGCCCGATCCCGCACATGCACCAATTCTGGGTTCGCTTGCACGGCATTGCGGATGCCATCCAAGTCCTCACGATCGACGAGGTCCTTCATCTCGACGGATATTGCGCGCTGACCATACCGCGCGCGCCGTGCGGGACGTCCACGCCCATCGTTGCCGCGAGATTGATGTCGTTTCATCCCTTGCTGCCGAGAGTTTCTTCAACTTGGCGCACCAGCCAGCCTTCCGCTTTGCCTGCGCTGCGCCGCCCCGCCCTTTCCGCGCGCGAGGCTGCCGGCGCAGGTAATGCGGCACCGAGAGGTTGCTCGAGAAGATGGTCGAGGCGACCTGCCCTTTGCCCAGAAAGAAAGCGAACCTTTGCCCGTCAAGTCGATCCTGATTCCGCCGCTGCCGCCAGGGCCTCGGCCGACTCTTCCCGGGGGCCCGCGATGATGTGCGCGGAGAGCGACCCGCCGACGGCGCGAGGGTGCTTTCCGCGGCG